>CM023199.3:65428320-65916027 GCA_004115045.4 Sinella curviseta
AATTAAATACATACCTTTTCCGGACAATTCAACAGCAATTGTATCAATGGAAATGGCAAACATTGGTGAACTGATTCCAGTTATTAGAGCCAGTGTCACGAATGCGGTAATGTCATACGCAAAATACAAGCCTATGGCGCGTCCAAAGGAATACAAAACTAGCGTGATGATGAACACTGGCTTTCTCCCTATCCTTTTTAAGAGATTTCATAACTCATTACAAAACTAATGTTGGATTGCAGCAGACTTTTAGTAGTTTAGAAAATGCTTTATATAATGTGCAAAGTATTTACCTGTCAGCTAAAAATCCTAAAATAAATGTTCCAAGTGTCCTGCCAGTATTGTTCGCAGTATGCACCCATGCTGACCAATGTGAATTGTCGCAGACCCAGTTGTAATCTGTTAAAATGCTGCGATAGCTTGTAACACTTGTATCGTACTCCCAACCGGAATTGCAGGTTATTACTTCTGACGATGAGTGGTTGGTGATCATGTCAAATGTCTTATTGAACATGGTACATTTACTAAACTCGCCATTTTCACTCCTTTTCTCGTCATAAATTACAAAGCAAGCAAAATACATACATGACTACGTTAAACATATTTCCCACATCACATACCTAAGTTTTTCGAATTTTAGTTTGGCTATACCGTGGAATGGTCAAATTTTTCCACGCTCCCAAATCATACTGCTGCTCATCCCTTCCGGGTACTTTGCACCAGTGGTCAGGTTCATCGATAAGAAACCACATATTTAGTCCAAATATTCCCTCGAATACGGTAAGAGGAAAAAGAATTCCGTAAAGAAGGAATCGTTGGTACTTTCCAATCGACCCCACAATGTCCAACACATCGTCAAAATCTTTTGGACGGCCCGTCTCGTCATGTCCATCTTGACTGGAGCATTTGCTCTTTTGCCAAGTGTTCTGAAAAGCCAGAATCAAAGTGCAATATGTAATGCAAATTATATTTTACAAGGTCACAAATTACTATAACCTGTTTCTGCAGATTCAAGGTTTCTAGTCGAACACTTTCAATTATTTCCGAATCATCAGATTCCGAGGAACTCATGCCGATTCCTTATGCACGCCAAAAGGATACAATCATAAAACTGCTTGACTGATCGAGTCAAATTTCAAAGCAACAAGTTTTTCTAACGTATGTACGAATGAGTACGGCAAGCAAAAATTGCACAAAAAATATTTTGCTTGTGCATCTCTAGCTTGCTAAAACATCACTGATACATAGTCAATAGTATCAATACGGTTATGCTCAGACTTTCTGCAGACATGAATTAGCCAATGATTGTGATGCTCATCTTCATTGGAAATCTATTAGTAGAACACTACTTCATGTTTCAACAAAACTTTACATTATGTAGAAGAAAGAAATTGCATAAAATGTTACGATTTCATATATCTTTCCCAGTGGTTTGATATGTAGATAAATTATGATCCGTTGAGATATAAACTTAAAAACGAAGAGTCTAGGCAAAAAATTAAGTCATGCTGGACCAACTTGAATAGCGATTACTCAAGGATGGAACGGAACGATTACTCGATTATGCATACCGTGCATACCTGACCATAGTTACTGTGTATCTAATATATTCGTCTATTTTATGCATCTGTCTTGATCTTGACTAATAGTATATTATAAGGCTACCTCTATGGTCTTGATTGACTATATGAGTTCGTTGAGTACATGAAAGAGTGTGAAGGCTAATGATCTCAGCCCATGTGCCTAAAAATCCAGTTTGGATCCACAGTAAAAGTACATATAATGACGAAATGGTCCAAAGCCAACAAGATGCCATTATCGGATATTACTTCAATATGATGGCCGCACAAGCAGTAAAAAAGAAATCGTATCAAGCAATTTCGTATGCAAATTTCGTAGGGAATCGAAAGCAGAACAACAACTATCGCAATGCTCATAAGCATTACCACCACAAGGACTGTATTTCCATCCCTACTTTCGCCTTCTTTACCTTGCTGTGTTTGATAATGTTCCATCAACAAGCATCTTGTGCAGATATCACAGTGATCGAATACGGAGTGAGACCGGTTAAGCATGGAGATACGGCAATGGTATTTTGTAAGTTCAAAAATAACGGTTGCCGAAAGTAATATGCTAATAAACACTGCATAATAATTCGTAAGAGAAAATGGAAACTTTCAAATTGTTTATCATAACACATGCATTCTTCAGATGCCAATGCTAGTCACACTGGAATTGAAGGAGATTCACCGATAGCGGCCAGACTTCACATGGAAAAATGCTGCTTGTTGATTCCTCCAAATAAGACGAGTAATTGCGATGTATGCCATATTACGTTTTAGCCCACTGCACGCTGCATAATCGTAGCTCTTGAGAATTCATAGAATGAATATCAGTTTAACATTTATTTTTTATAGATAATGAGGTTAATCAGTGGACTCGGTATCGTATTTCATCCAAAGGAAACTCACTCTTTGCTGATGTACTTTGTTAATTTTGTAAGTTGTCCATCCAACAAAATACACTTATATCGTATCCCCCAAGTTTTCCGTAGATTGATTGACGTCATTGCATTATAGAATTCTTTCCTGTTATAGGATTTATACGATCGTGAAGGTAGCTGCGTTGTCCGTCTCCTTACCAAACATACAGCGAAATCCGGAACACAGTCGATTGCTGATAGCCAAGAAAGTCCTTGGGAGCAGGGCCCCACATTTACAATTCCATTCAAAACAGTACTGCCAAAGCCTGGCTTGCTCAAGAAGCTGTTTAGTAAGCAAAAAATGACAGTTCAATGAAGCATATTTTTGAGTGAGTATATATTTGTTGCTTCTTTTCTGGCAAGTATCTTTAGGTGGGAGCTCAAAGGGCTACAGAATTTGCAATACTGACAACTACAATGCTCTTCACGAGTGCTCCAATTTTGATGACTGTCTCATCCGCTACGCCGGTGCTAGAAGCCTGTTCAACAAGGATTCCAAAGAATGCGAGCCAACTCCCGAATGTGAGGACAGCGAAACGAATTTTCTTTCTATCGTCACAAGAAAATGCGAAAAGAGTCATGACATTACGCACGTGCGAAAATCCTTTACGACTGATATCACCAGAGTGAAACCCACTCAGTCCATTGATGCTATCCCAAACTCTGATCCTTCACATCATTTCCCTAACCTTGTAAGCAAACAAAACATTTCCGCACATCAAAGACCCAACAATCTAATATGCGAACATGGCGTCCATGTTACCGGCAAAGATGGTCGCCCCAACTGTACCTGTCATTCTGGTTGGAGATCATTGACGATGGCAGAATGGGAACAAAAAGGGGGCATTATGGACAGTTCTGATGAGGGGCTGCCCTTTCATCGCATGTGTACGGTGCCTCTAATGGATCAAAAAACCAGAGGTTACCTTATCCTTGGCTTTTTCGTGCTCTGCGTTACAATTACTTTTGTTGTAATGTTGATAATGAACCAGAGTAAAAAGAAGGGAGATTTGGTTAAGCGGAAAAGCAGTGTGAAAAATTTTCTGGAGGATGGTCAACCATCATCGTCATCGGAGGACGACAATAAAGAGGACAAGGGGGATGATGAAGAGAAGACCGCGTACAAAAGCAAGACAAGCAGTCACACATCAGTCCATGATATGGAAGAAGAGGAAGCTGACAAGGTTATTTCGGAAATTACAAACAGACGGGAGCCGCAAGTGTCGAAGAAATCTTCCAAAGCGGATGATGATAAAAATGATACTAACCTACCTCCTCCACCGCCTTCCTCTCCAGCGTCTGGAACCGCTTCTCAAACATCCCAGAACCAACAAAAAGATGGGACAGCAACCAACTCACCCTCAAAGTCAAATTGGTCAATTCCTTGGAACTCGGCTCAACAATCCCAAAAACCTGAAGCAACCCCATCACCTAAACCCAATTCCGGAGGTGCATCGACAAGACAGCAAATGAAATATTATACACCCTCTAAAGGCTTTGATTACGCTGTGGAGGATGAGGACTCGAATGTGACATTTTCGGAGGTGAACATGAACCCAAGGGTGGCCACGCAAACACCCAGTACCGATGACTTGTTGACGTTGAACAAACAAGAAAAGTGGGGAGCTCATAAGCCTATGAAACCGAAGAATGGCAATGAAAAGGGTGTATCCGTGGTGGTGGCCAACTGTGCAACGGTGGAGCTGATGGACAACAATGTTACTCTACACTCCATGTCGTCTGAGGAGATAACCCAGCGGAAAAAGGAGGAATGGGCGCAATTCATAAGAAGTGTCAGCGAAGAAAAATTTCATTTGAGAATAGGCCACTGCTCAACTTCCGTTAGAGGAAAGGAAGATGTCAACGAGCTGGAGGATGATGACGATGATGAAGAGGTAGAGGAATACTCAAGAACGGGACAAAGACCAAGTGTCCTTCCAGATTTCCACTATTTCCACAAAGATCACAAACCCAAAGCTATAAAAGTACAAAGTGTACCGGGAATGATGCAGTATCATCCATTTTCATCTTCCGTTGGTCCATCTCAAAGAGATGAAGGATTACCTGAGCCACCACCCAGATTTATTCAAAAGGCGTTCGGAGAAATGCCTCCGGACGAGCTAGCCAGCCGACAAGAATGTTATCGTATTTTGAGTAGTTTGTCCAATGAGAGAGTTTCCTCGCAGGAAGGCCCTCTCAGAGGTACAAATTCCATTTGGTCCAATATAGCCTCTGAGAATACTAAGGAGCCAAGCGCCACTCCGGCAACAACCACTGAAGGATCCCGTGTGGTGTCCTCTTGTGAGAATGGCGTTATGGATAATAAGTTTTCGCTAAGAACAAGGACAATTTATGGGAACGTTGGTAGTGATTATGATAGTGATACAGCATTGGAACAATTGGCAGCGTCGGGGTCGTCACCTCCGTCAAGCTATCACCACCATCCACACCTTCAACGGGAACAGTTTATCACGGGAAATAATAGAACCATGTATGGCATTACACCAATGACTATGATGGTCACATCCCAGCAAGCTAATGAAGATCAGAGTAGTACCAATCGATTACATTTGGAATCGGATGCAATTCCTAGTGATGCTTACCTCACAGATTCCACGGGATCGTCAAGATTAGCGAGTCAAGCAGTGTCTGCAACAGAATTCTGGAAAACTGTAACGGTGCACAGTTTAGGTGGTAGTGGAATTAATACGCACGAAACTGATGATAATGCTGATGGCCCTACTGCCAATGCTCCAGGCGACGGTGCAGATGCGAGTCCTGAAACCACGTCAGCGTATAGAATTAAATCTTCACTAGAAACTGCATTAAAAGCTAGCAAGTCGCGAAGTGGAACTAATTTATTTAAGAACTGATTGTATTTAGAATAAACTATCGTAACGTTGTTAATCTTTACATTTGCAGCATAATCTATCAGAGACTAATATCCTAAAATGCTATTACTAACATGTAATAATAAAAAGTTATCGTGCGATATTTTTTGAAGTTATCTGAATACGCATCTTGAGATTGTTCGTCTATCGGCAAATGCATGCATGTCTGGATAGTATGGCGCAAACCTTTTCATTGCAAATATGCATAAGAGCTATAGCGATACTGTATACAACTTCATTTTAATTATTGCTGTTTTCAACTACTACTGCGCTGTTTTGTTTTATAAAAAGCCCTTTCTCGGGGTTCCCTTATAATTCTGTAAAAACAAACAAACAATGATTCAAACACATTTTATTTCAGTCATTGTTGTCATCAGTCTCACTTTCCCATATCCGTTGAAATGCGACGAGGAAAATTGTGATGAAATAACAAAGAGCTCATCTTGGGAAGATCAAAAGCTCATTCGCCCGTGCCACTACACCACCCACGTACACCCGCGGCAAGAGCCTAGGAAAAACCGAACCGAAGCTGAAATCAAGGAATTTCACCATTTGGCCATTTTTAACATTCGCTATGATTTGGATTTTCAAGAGGCTGGGGATCCTTGTAGTGTGCGCTTGCAGCAGGAATGGCTTATAACTGGAGGAGATGCTAACAACAATGAGCCAGTTCCATTGAGTGAATATTCCTTTAACCGAATTTGGTACAAGAGACTCTGCAACTTTTTTTCGTATTTGGAGTGCATTCCGATTAGTGAGGTGAGGATGAAGTCGAAAAAGGAATTGGAAGGTAACGCGTAAGCCTTTGTGAGATTCATATTGGAGGGATGATGTGTGAATGAAGGCAAATATAAAAGTATGTGCTTTGATTCTTAAGATTTTACAAAAAAGCTGTCACAGACAAGTGCCGCTTCTGACGGTAGTAATCCTCCTCCGGAAAGCAACGCTGCTGGCGACACAGGACCTGACGAATTCAAACCAGCAATCATTTTTAACGACTCCGGACGTGACACGATTGGAATGTACAGAATGAAAATTGGAGGTAGAGGACCGGGAAAGGGGCGACATAAAAGTGGTCCCGGTGCTTCTCGCGTAGACCCTACTCAACTGTTGGGCTTGCCCATAGCCATTCCCGTTGAAGGCTATCCTTTGGACGGGATCTGTGTCTGCAGTTATTACGACCCCGAATTTCCCGATAGGAAACGCCCCGACTACGGAATGAATTTTGTGGAGGATGAAAAGAGAGAGGATTGGTGTGTCGCTGCACCTGGAAATTTGTGTGGTCGGGTGTACTTCAAAAGGAACTTGTGGCCTGGCCAAAGTTTCGAGTTTTCTGATCACATTGGCTGTCCCAGGCTCTACAATGGCGATGAATATGAATGCATACGATGGCAAAAGAAGAACCCTTCGGAAGGGTCGCGTGGTCGTGCTTTCGGAGAGATACCTAAGGGAACGCCAACAGCCACGTGTGAAAAGAAGCAGGAGGATCCAGAGTTTCTAAAGGAGGCTGAGAAAGCTGCGAAACGGGCGAAATTGAAAGAAAAGAGACGCCAAAGAGCATCGAGTGCAGCAAAACCACATAAAACATCCAAAATCCTCACAGCTACTACGTTGATTACGAAAATGTACTTGTTTTTATTGTTTGTCACATTTTAAAATTATACATATAGCGCTAGTTGGAAGGAACTTGTGTTTGCATACGTTAAAAAATTTAAATCTGCATGGAATAATAATGCCGGAACTTTTAGGCACACCTCTATTACATCTATTTGCCTTTGTGCTTATATTACGTTAATCGTTAAAAACTAAAATACTGAAATGTAGTATACATTCTGTAAAGATCTGCAGTTAAGTTGGAAAAAGGAGTTTGAAGAGAGTAGGAATAAAATACAATTTGTACCTAGATATATATTATAGGAAAATCGTTGACATATTTCATCATCCAATAATACCTTATATTATAATTTATCATTATGCTTTGCCATTTTGTGCTTTTTTATCATTATATTCGCTTGGGGGCGGTGGGCGAAAACTCCAGAATTTGTTTCCTTTTCCAAAGTTTATGGCTTCTTCCAGAGTTTCCTGTACAGAGAAGCAAACAATGCAGGAAGAGTTGGAGTGAAAAGTAGTACCGTATCAAATAGCGAGTAAATTATTACCGGTAGTCTCTGGTTTAGCGTTTCTGGCAAACAAGCGGAAGACATAACTCCGACAAACGACATGGCCGCAATGGTGTACCACGGCGCACCAAGATTAAATTTGGCCTATACGAATAGAATTGGTCACATTTACTAAAAATTTCTTGTAACAGATCACGATGATCATCTACTTTATAATATGAGCTGATTGCTCACCAAGTAGACAATATACGGCGTGAAGATGCCAATGATGGACGCACTCGTTGAAGCAAAGCCACTTCCTGTTGAGCGTAATGGTGTAGGAAATATCTCAGTTGCTTGCAGGTACACGACGAGAAATGTTAACGTTATTGCAAATCTGTTAATTGGCCAAAATATGTATATTAGTGTGTCAACTGAAATATGTAATCAAAGACATTTGTCTCCAGTTAACCCATACGAGAGCAATGTGTTATTTTTTAAAACTTACTTTGCCACAACTGCGGCAATGACAGAAAATATTCTCCAACCCTCGTTCATTGGGAATCCCACCGCCACTCCGGCAAGCACACTTGCCACGAAGCACAACACAAACACCGCCACTTGTGTCCATCTCCTTCCAACCTTGTCGCAAAACACACTGCCTAAGTATCCCGCAGGCACTTCTATCACAGCCAGTATGAAAAAGTTCAAAAACTGATTTCCTGACAGGTTGGAAGCGTTAAGCGTGATGGCGTAGTAAATGACCCCATTCATAATCCATGAAACTGTGATGAGCAAAGTGTTCCTTGCAAGTCGCCATTTGGAGAAGAGCTGAAACACGCTATGCTTCTGGTCACATTGATCTTGCTTTATCACAACTTGCTTTAGCATACTATTTAGTTCCTGATCAGTTAGCAAATCTTGCGTTCCGTTCGTCTTTGCTATAGTTTTCAAAATCGCTGCCACCTTATCCACCTTTCCCATGCTCAGTAACCAACGAGGCGACTCTGGTACCCATTTACAACAGAGAAATGCCAATGCACAAGGTATCGTAGTTATCAAGCCAATGATATACCAATCCCGCGCAAGATAAGCCATCCAAGGCAAGGAAGCCATTCCGACTACCCAAATCATCCATGTCCAGCTATAGATCCACGCTCGAAATTCTAAAATCGTAAGATCATTGACAAGTTCAGTTTCCAATGTTCTTATCTAATGATGTATTGACAATAGATACCTTTATCGGAAAATTCTGCTCCAATCATTGCTGGAGCAATATAGATCATTGGAAAACCCAATCCAGTAATGACGGCCAATAGCAAAAACATCCATAGTGTATTGACCACATACAGACTCGCAATTCTCCCGAAAATATTAAGCACCAAAGTTATAATGAACACTGGTTTCCTTCCAATTCTATTCAAAGAAAACTCATCTTTTAGTTTTTAAATAGCAGAAATAGTTTTAGTCCTTTTAAACGTCTTACTTGTCAGCAGCTTGACCTAGTATCACTGTTCCGATTGCATTTCCCACTGCATTGGCCGTCAAGCACCAAGTAGCCCATTGACCACGATCACATACCCAGTTAAAATCCGACGGGATCGTGTGGTCATAATCTTTTAAATCATACTCCCATCCTTGTGTGCATTGAACTATACTACTTGCGTTGTTGGCATTCTCAAACATTTCGCATTTGCTAAACACTCCATCAGAGTCCCGTGGAATTGTCAGGTTTTTCCATGAATCTATATCCATCCCGGATTCCTCTTGGCCAGGCACTCTGCACCAATGATCGGGTTCATACAACATGAAAAGGAGATTCAAGCCGAGGAGAGGTTCCATTGCAGTGAGAGGCGAAAGAATGGCGTAAAGGAAGATTTTTTGATATCTTCCTTGAGAGCCAATAATTGCAAGGATGTCATCGAGATCATTGCATGTTCGGTACTTTTTCTCGGCGGGATCCTCCGTGTCGTCATTATTGTTCTAATCGTAAGTTCATACAAGAAAGTGGTTTTTAAAAAATGAATGGAAAGGGGGAATTTTCGTTATAATTTCAAGTTTACCTTTGGTAAGCCCCCAACTCGGATCCCTTGCGTTGCTGCCGACTTTACCGACCGTACACTCATCTTTATTATTGAATTAAATTATAGGTTCTAAAATTATGCGCGTGAAATTACACCCTGGAGGCTTTTTCCTCTCAAAAGGTGCTAACTAACTTTTTAGCAATAATCTTTCCGAATTGGTGTCCCACTGCGAACTGAGATTACTGATCTGTGATTATACTTGCCACGGAGTTTTTCATGGATTGTCCAGTCGTGGTCATCACAGTCTGTATTTTCAACACCTCATTACTATTATCACACGATATCACAAATTCATAAAATCTAACCCAGTTCGACGAATCTCCACTAGCACTGCACTAGCTCATTTTCCGTCTAAACTGAAAGCTAACCATTAATTTCATTATTTCAGTGTACATGACATTAATATTGCACTGCGCTAATGAAGCAGTCGTATGTGCACAATGAGTTAGGTTGTACGTTGCCCATTAGCTCATATTTCATTTCATTTTCCCAAAATGAATGTCCTTGACCATTACAATCACAACGTCTCTCTTGTCACTTTGAACAATTTATACAATGCAGCCTATCAAACAATAAAACTAACTTCATGACATGCATGTATTCACACAATCCTATTTACATCCTGCGTCCTGACAGACAATAGATGCGCTCAAAAATAAATGCTGTACAAAGCATCTTGCACAATGAAAGATCAAAATTTTTAACTGGAAAAGTTCATGCTAAGTAAAGATATATTTTCGTGATGATTCTGTAAAAGTCTTCTATTTACTGACACTTGTCCACTTTAACTATCCGTGAGAAAAATCAACAGAAATGTTTCATAATAACATTATTTTTTTAACAAGCTATTTTTACACAGAAATGGTTTAACGTGTTATTCGTGTAACAAAAGGAAAAAATAGTCTATACTCTTTGCTTACTTGTCCAGCAGTGCAGCGTCCAGCATCAGGATATGCAAATATCCGAAACGAATGTGTCTAGAGTCTGGAGGAAGGAAACGAAAAAAATTCACAGGCTGCTTATTTACTTGCGGAAAAGTTGAGATTATGTCAGAAGTGTGGCACACAGTGAAGATGTGAACAACTGAATAGCACAGTACACATGGTGGGAACAACAATAAATTTTGAGCCTATGTAGGTACTTATGTGCATGCACGGCACATTGTTAAAGCTGACTGAGGTTACAGGTGGATGGAATTGGAAAAAACACCTTTCTATTTTGTTCATATTATTCCTGTCCTAATGACATTATTGTGTATAGATGATGGATGGTTGATGCTCTTGTCCGTTTTTAAGGAGGTCCATGAAAATGGCAACAAGTATATCGTGACACGACACAATTGAATAGAAATATGTTTGAATGTGTATATTTATTATCGGTAGCGTGTTTGAAACGACGTGTGCTAAGCTGTTCTTATTGACGATGCATAATGATGGACTTGCATATTAGCAGTAAATACATTTCCTTTAGCAAATTATTGAGAATTGATAAGATTTTTTTTCGAAGAAGTCCTCAAAGATGTGGACACGTTCACAGAAGTGCTAAATATTAAGCAGTTTTTTATTAGGTAACACAGCGTACCTTATAATTTTGGCCTGTGTCTGTTCCGTCCGTCCGTCCGTTTGCGTCGCAACTTTAGAATGTAATTGAATTCAAATCATAGTGTGATTTCACTGGATGTGATCGTATCTGTAGAAATTGTAATTACCGGTACAGTAATGTCGATTTGAAACTGTTAACTTTTAGTTCTATCATCTCACTTTTACATGGATTGGAATTTTTACATGGAGCATCCCGTTTGCCTTGCCAAAGTGCTATCTGTTCATGTCTTTACAAGGACCCAGTTGAAAATGTTGTCAACGTCCCAGTACTGTGAACAATAGTTGCTGCCATTCAGCATTACTTTGCATTAAAATCTAATCAAGGGGAGAAGATAATGAATGAAGAAGGAGGACACAAGACGATGAGATGCAGTCAACGGGCTGATGCCAAGATGAAGTAATTGAATCTTGTTGTGTTACATGAATCGAGTGTATTGGTATTATGCACCCTTCACTTTCGTTACCTTATTTTTTGTGCACAGTTATTACTGATGCCTTTTAAAATGTTCCTCAGTATTGTCTTGAAATGCAAACATTTCAATGAAATGTTTGAACCTTAAAGGAAGTAAAATTTCAGAATGACACTGTCGTTTTCAATGAAACTCACTATTATGTGCCCCTTTTAGGAAATATTAGATTGACTGGTAAATGGACAAGAATTTTCATGAAGTGATGAGATTATGAAGTATTAGGTAGATAGAGTTTACTGTATATTATTATAGCACGACTACTACTGCAGTATTATCGCATATTATAGGAACCCCAAAACTTAAACAATCTCTTGGACGTTTATGCAGAACTGCATAAAATAATTTTACTAGAGGAATGTATAGAAACAGGCAGTCAGGAAGGATAGATGTGTTGGAGGATAATAGTATTATGGTTGTTTGCTTAGGTGGCTGGTGGCTGGCATTGTTGTGCGGTAGTCGTACTACAATGTCGACGACGACGGAAGGATGAAATGTTGGTTATTGATAGTAATCCATCATTTTTCCGTGGAAGATATTTTCTTGCAGAACATCTACAATGATCATGTATGCATACCTGCTTATAGGCATCCCATGACATGTCACGTTCTACTGTATAAATGAGGGCAAGCACACGTGAAATATACATGGATATACACGGATATTAGTGTCTTATATTTAGTACCAGTGTCACACTTGAAAAACAGATATAATATTAGTTTATACGGTACATACATTCAATACCACATAAAGAGGTTGCAAGTATATCCAAATATATTATTAGTTATCAATGATCAATTAGGTCTAGTAATATGTAACATGTGGATTCCTACTTTTAGTAGTCATCTTATTGTACAACTAGTAAGGTGTAAACCTTTAATATATAACTACCGGAATAGTCATGCATGCCGAACAAACTAATTTCTATATGTATTTGACCATTAAACTAAGTCTAATTATTTCAAATTGAACATATCCATCGATTTGTGCAGTAAAATTTTTTATACATGGGAACTCCTATACATTCGAGACCCCCTCCCGTCGCCAGGTCACCGATTTGACCCATGGTTCTTTGGCAAAAAATGTTAGTCTTGAACCCCTCTATCGATTCATACAATAAAAAAATTTCACTCCTTTGTCACCCCCACCACCCCAAAGACGTCGACCCCCATTCTTCCGGTCAATGACGAGCTGGATGGCTGAAATTCAATAGGGAACGTCCCCTTGGGCAAAGGTATCTCTATACCAAATTTGAGCCAAATCGGTCAACGTGGTGGGAAGTTAGAGTGTTTACGGACAGACAGACAGACAGACAGACAGACAGACAGACGGACAGACAGACAAACATATCAATCGCTATAACTACCTTTCAAGCATTTCATGCTTCCGGTAGTTAATAACCTGTACTAGTTCAGCAACTCAAACAACAACAAAATGCATATAATTTCGACATATCTACATTTCCTTGATGTTGCCGTACCTGCTAGAAATAGGTTTTCTAGTAGCAATGCTCAGATAAAATGAATCAGTATTTCGGCACTTTATGAGCTATTAAACGTGTCTTGGAATTTATTGCTCAATATTCACTTCTGAGCAGTGGTTTAGGTTTGGTTATGTTGCATGTGGAAAATTGGAATTTGACATCCGTTCATGATGCCAGTATTTTCAAACTGCATTCACTCATCAAAGGATAGACAGGATGTGAAATATAAAAATACTATTCACTTTTGGTTCGATAATATTTTTTTAGATTTTATGTACAACACGAGGTGACGAAATGACGCACTTGTCGCGCATCGATTGTCACGCTTTGCGAATTTCCATTTCTTTTCATCTGTGGCTTTGACTTGGCATATTGAATTCTATTTTTCTGCGTTTCAAGAGCAAATACACTTTTAAATTGTCGCAAATTATACCATGCTCAATCAGTTGTGTGAATGCGCGTAGCATTGTAATAAAATCCTTTTAATTCCACCATGCTTGACTAGTCGTGGTAATCATGTACCTTCAGATGCATAATGCACCATGCATAGTTCTCTTTGTTGTCTGCAAGACAGACGTCATTTACGAATTTCGTATCATTAAATGTGGTGCAAGGTTTACAATCACAGTCAAATTGCACATTAAATTATATATCACCTATTAAAGCTGGCATTATTAAAGCACTTGAATTGAGTGTTTGATAGCATTTTGAGCTAAAAAGTCGGCTTTGAACTCATAAGAAAATGTTATAACCTTTTATTACGTTTATGTTTATATTCTTGCATTGTGGTTCAGTTGAACGATCTCATTAATACACCATTAATTCGAGTTATGTATGAAAATTACTAAATTACAAATAGCAGAATAAAATATTACAACTAACACGTGAGCAATCGGAAAGTAAGTTATGACATTATTGAGCGAAAATTAGTTATAGTCGTTCACCATTAAAGTAATTTGAAAAGGTTAAAGGTGGGTGCGGAGCGGAGAATGTCAATGTCAAATCTAGCAACTAGACGATTCATTGGAAAGTCAGTAGGCTCAGAAAACTGAGGTATGATGTAACCAAAATGTCACTAACTCAATACTTTGCAAAATTATCCAGCTATTATCAAAGCAAATTATTCGCTCCAATCAACAATGACATTTTCGCTTTTATCTAATTCTTCATGTCATGACATTCCTTTTTTGTCCACCGTGTTTAAATAAAAAATATAATATGGAACAGTGATTGCATTTTTTATTTGATTTTTTTTCAAACACAACTATCCGTTTACACAACAATGAATACAGCTAGCAATAATTCTATAATAATAATATTGTTGACATACGACGACATGACGACGCACGCATACATTGTGACCTTCATATACATACCATGACCATAGATAAATTAAAATTTGATGGTAAAGGTGAAACTGGTAGTTTCTTTCTATACTTTGTAAGTGACAGGTATCTGTCCTTGAACGTTGGGTTTTAAGACTGACAAACTAAACCATAAAATTGTCGTCCACCGTGCTTTTATTTGACATTAAATTAGTAGGAATGAAATATTACATAAAGATAGGAAGACGAATATACTTATCATAGTGTGTACCTGTAATACATTATGTATAAAGGGAAGAGTAAATATTCTCGCAGTTTATTCTATACATTTAATTTAGCCGTTTTCATTCCACTTGCTAGTCTGGTGGAGTAATCACTTTGGACGGCGGGTCTAACGAGTTATTAATTGGCGTTGTCTCTCCTAGCTCCGCTGAGGACCTCCTAGGCGTTCTCAGATAGCTCAGCGTGCTCGTAATAGATTTTGACCTTGGTCTAGGAAATATTGACCAAAACTTGACACCTTTGCCAAATTTATTCGCATCGTCAATCGTTTCCGGAAGATTTTGGTTCAGAGTTTCAGGGAGGAAAGCGGACACGATCATGCCGATAAAGCAGAGCATTGCCATGATCCAGTACGGATAGCTGAGGTGATGAACGCTCTGACATAAACACGTTATGAAAATGTTACATCAGTTTAAATGGTATACGATTTGAATAAGAAAATGTTAATTTACCAATTGTGCAATGATTGGCGCAAAAATCCCTGCAATCGCTCCCATTGTCGAGGCAAACCCACTTCCCGTGTATCTCAACTGTGTTGGAAATATCTCGGCTCCTTGCAGATAAACTACCAGGAATGTCAGTGTGATTGCAAATCTGCCCAAACAATGATATTTTCCATATAAAACTTGCTTTCATGTCACATTTTACTAAACAATCTTTTTATGTAGTAGTATTTTACTTTGCCAGCACCACTGCAATCAATTCCAGCGTAATCATGTCAATCACAAAGGTCGCACCCACACAACTCAGCAGACATCCCAAGAAGAAAATTACTTGAGTCCAGCGTCTTCCCAACTTATCTGCTAAAATTCCTCCAACCCAACCACTAGGCAGTTCTATGATTGATAGGAGAAAAAAATTCACAAACTGGTTTCCCGGCATATTGGTCGTGTTTAGAGTGATTCCGTAGTAAACCAGAACATTCATCGACCTTTAAAAAACAAAAAGCTTGTTAATTTTTTCAAATGCAAAATTAATTCTTGCAATTAATTTCGTGATGTTTTACCATGAAATAGTCAAAAGGGTCGTGTTTCTCGCCAGTCTTTTTCGACTGAATAGCGTCCACACGCCAATGTTTCTACTCTCTTTTTTCCTATTCTGTTTTGCAACCAGCTTGCGCAACATTCCATTAAGCTCGGCAACTGACGTATCATCGGCGTGATTATTTGCTTGTGCAATTTTGTAGAGAATCTTGGAGGCTTGTTCATGCCTTCCCATCGAGAGTAGCCACCGTGGGGATTCCGGAAGCACCCACAGGTAAAGAAAGAGGGCAACGGCGGGTACTGATGTCATCATTCCAATAAGAAACCAATCCGAGCATATCCAAGCCACAAGAGGCAACGCGGCCATGCCAATTACCTAATCAGGTTAAATTTCGAATCTATTGAAAAATCCACTAGGGTTCTTATCACAAATTAATAATCATTTAAAGTATAATACCCAAATCATCCAAGTAACAGAGTACACCCACGCGCGGTAGTCTTTGTCACAGACCTCTGCCGCAATCATAGATGGCGCAATAAACATTACTGGGAACGCAGTTCCAATTATAAATTGGCACAAGTAAAAGAACTCCACGTTCTGCGCGAAAAATAGTGAAATCACACGAAACAAGATGTTGATTGTAATTGTGAGAAAAAATATCGGCATCCGACCAAATTTATCAGCGCAATGGCCAAATATGATTGTTCCTGTTTACATCAATGTTTACTAATTTGACAGATTCTAATCGTAATGAATTATAGTAATTGTAATTAAAGTTAATTTGAAATATCAATTACCTGCTGCATTACCGATGGCACTGGCTGTAAAAGCATTTGTTGGTATTGCAGCATTCTCACAAACCTGCGAGAGAAAATAATGCAACGATAGATTAGACAAAAATAATATGATCATGAAAGTTACTGTAAATTTTATTTCAAACACGGACCCAGTTAAAATCTCCTGGCATGGTGGACAAATAATCAGTTTTATCAAATTCCCAGCCCCATTTACACTCACTAATTCCATCCTGGGTAAACATGCTACACTGTGAATATCGGGGATGACCATGCGAATCGACATTTCTGTTGGGGTCAATGGGTATAGTGAGAATTTTCCATTGTTCCAATGATGTCTCGTTATCCCTTCCCGGGACGTGACACCAGTGCTCAGGGGTGAATAGCATGAAAATTGCATTAAGTGTGAGAAAGGGTTGAATGGCGGTGATTGGACAGACCACGGCGTACAGTAAGAACTTTTGAAACTTTCCCTGAGATCCAACTATGTCGAGGATATCGTCAAAGTCCTCAAGAGACTTTTTGCTATTCTCCTTGTTGAGATGGAGTCGCTCTTCTTCAGCCTCGGTCAACGGTGGTTTTAGAAGGTCCATTTCTCCTTTTGAGTCAGTGTGCCCCGAATTGTGATTCATTTCTGTCATGTTATTTCTGTCGTGCCCTGAATTGTTGGCTTAGCCTATGGCATGGCACATTCAAATAGTGGATTCAAGTAACTTTTTCTCATGTTTCAAATCGAAGTGAATGATCCATTAATTTGGAATATTAAATCTAATATTATTGCACAATTCTTGCAAAAATGTTTTGAAAATGTCTTCAACTTTCACAGCTACAGTCAAACATTCCAGACCAAAAAATTATAGGTCAGTTATTCACTTCACAATTTTCTTAAATGCCTTAATATCTCAAATAATAACAATAATTATCACAACTTAATTGCAGATATGGATTATTAATGTTTTCACTCCACCATTGAACACAACGGCAATAAGACGCCAGATATTTGACATTAACTTTTAAGTACATTCAGCTTCGTGTAAAAATCTGGTAGGTTCCCTCCTGTCTATTGTGTGCACAGAGGAGGAATAACAATACGAAAGGGGTGTAATAATAAATGGATCAAATTATAATAATATGCATGCTTGCCCCTAGCAATTACACTGGCAAGTGCAGTAGTGGTGATCCCAGTAGCACCCATCAAAAATTAATTTTTGTCCTGTTTCATTCCCCGTTGCTCCAGCTTTCTTTATGGGTGCTTCTGTCTAAAGAATAAAGTGATATGGAGATCATCAACATGATATTTTTCACTTGTTGCGTTTTCGTTCGTTTTCGCCTGGGTCGATCAAGCATGATGCTCAAATCATGTTCTTTTTGTGTATCATTCTATCGTTTACTCTGCTGAAAATACATAATAGGGACTACCTACTGCCACTACAACTTACAACACAGCAAACAACAATTTTCAAACAAGCTTGTTGATTTGTAACCAAAACTGGCAAGCCATGCACATTATGAATGAACACGCTTCTCTCTGGACGCTTACTTCTAATTTGGAAAGGGTTAAACTCAATCATAATTGCTAACGAGAGGCTGAGAAGTGAACAAAACTGACAATGAGCGACCAGGCATTTGGAGATGGTTTCATTCGTCATTCATAAAAAACGCAAGACAAAAAGGCTGAAGATGATGACGAGGATGCTCCTCCACTACAGACTTCATTGGAAAGTCTTCAAGTGCAATCTTCCTTCTGAACGAAATGGATATGGATGGATAGACCGTATCATATAGCACAATATTTGATTTGAACAATGCCAAAATGCCAAGTCTAAATGTGTACGAGCATATTACACAACCCATCTAATCTGCTTGGTAGTAGTGATCTGAACTAAACTAATAAATTAAAACTAAAGCAGTAGTAAACCAACCATCAAAACAGTCCATTTTATTTTTACAGTATGCGAATAAATAAATTAGTAAATGTTCAGTTGTAATATCAGACAAGTCGTCAGAAGCAATCTTGATCTTTTTTGCCTGCATATCCATTTGCTGAGATAAATGATGAATTTAATAAAGAAAAGTATGGCATGTTCGCCTGTCGATCTGTCTACAATTTTTGGCTGGTCAAATGTAAAAGGTGAACTGCACAATGTACAGCTACTTATTACATTCGTTTTGGACGGGGTGTTACGTTATGCTCAGACGAGAACATGTACCCCCACGAATCTAAATTATTTATGATCAATGACAGCTGTAATTGTCATCTTGATAATTGATACCTATCAAAGACGAAAAAATCTGCCACTACTACCATCAACGTGGTCATCATGACAGCTTGTCGTCTTTGTGTCCTTCTTTCATCCTCGCCTCGCCACATTTTTATAGACACTATCATCAAATCAAACTGCCAAATATGGTTTTGTTTTTACTGAACCTTCAACAAGTTGAAATAATTACGCAAAGAATATTTAATTTGTCGACATGAATTCTTGCAGACACAATGTATCTTGTTTTTCTCAACAGGTCTGTTGTGCACGAACCAAAATAAAGTTGACTTTTATTATTGTTATTGATTGAAATTATTCATTGCAAGTAATTAGAAGCCCATTTCACATTTATTAGCATTATTTGCACTTGTATTATATTATATGTTGAAGAAAAATGTGAAAAAAGTCTTTTCAATGCGCATCATGATCACGTCCCAGACAGACTGCTAGTACGTTAATGCGTCCTACAATGTTTGCAGTTAAACAAAAGATGAGCTGTATTAAATAAAAAGGCGTTTTAAAGTGGACAATGATTGCTACCATGATTTACAACGCTGCTTTGTACGTAAGCAAATTCCATGTCGCACTTACGCAAGGGCCAGCTAATTCTTTGCTGCAAGCCATCATATTGCTAATAATGTGATGTGCCATACTGAGATTTTGTTCAATTTTCAGTGTTCATTTTTCCTTGTTGACGGTGGAACAGCAGGCAGCAACGATTGCTTCTGGCTCCTTCTTCTTGTTGACTTTTTTTAGTTGTATTAAGTTTTTTTTCTCCCATTCTGTTGCAAAACAATCCTTGAAACTGTTTTCCTTCTTTTCATGAACTTACTTTGCTACTCAAATAAAGATATTTGATCAAATGAGTTTGCACAAAAATCAAATCGTGATCGAGTGATTGTGTATTTTTGGTGATTTGAAAAAAATATAAAGCTAACATCTTGGAACATGTAAGTTTTTGACAAATAATTTATAGGAATAAGTAGTCAATTTGTAATTTATGAGTTTTGCATGCGCACGAAGGAAACGCATCAAGTACACAGGTGCTACTAAACATTGAGAATCTCAATGCAATCTAACCAGGACTGTGATATATGGAATGGCTTACGGGATATTGCAATAAAATCGACAAGGAACAACACAACTACCGGAAATTCAAAGGCAGTAATATTTTTATTTAGTCTGTTGTAATAAAAATTTAGTGAAGGAAAATAAAGATTCATTAATATATTTGTATTGTCTTTTATAAAGCATTAAAATTTAACATTTTTTACTTAATGTACTCATCTTTTTTTTAGAATCAACTTTTCATATAGATGCATTCTACTCTTTACCTTTCGCCTTGTTCGCGGCACCGTAACTCCAGAACTTACAGTTCTTCCCAATGTTATTTGCATCTCCAATGGTTTCTGGCAATCCCAGATTAAGAGTTTCTGGAAGGTTTGCAGCGGCAATCATTCCAACTATCGAGCAAGTACCCATTACAATCCACGGGTACGCAGTGCTGTATGTGCTCTGTAAAACATGGCATGAAAATAAATATTCATTTCTTCCCTAACCACAGGCATTTAAGTAATAATTAAGCATTATTTTCTTGCCAAATCTGAAATGACAGGTGACACAATGCAAACAAAATTCCCGACCGTTGAAGCAATTCCGCTCCCTGTCGATCGCAGCTCAGTTGGAAAAAGTTCAGCCGCCTGAAAATATGAAAATCTATGAATAACCTAGAGAAGGCTCTGCCCTCTTCGTTGTAAATTTGATGAAAATTAGGGGGTCGTTCACAAAAGTGGGTGGGGAACACATTTGGAAACTTGAAAATACGAAATTTTTTATTGAATTCTCCGTTGTCGAAAACCCCATTACCCTAATTTTCATATTATCAATTTGCAAATTGTGTTCCCCACCCACTTTGGTGAACGACCCCCTAATTTTCATCAAATTTACAACGAAGAGGTAGACCAAGAAAAAAACATTGTCCCGATTTTGCGGATTTCGCCAGAGTTGGCATAAGTGAATCGATGAATCATCGCGGAATTACATAATGCATTTTACATGTATTTATTTTTTCTAACATTCATTTAGGAATGACTGTTATAATAAAAGGGAACACATGCAGCAACATTTCTAGTGGAGTAATTGTAAATTATTGAAGAAGACACAACCGAGCTATAATCCGTCTAGATGTGCACTAAAGAAAATACAGCACACCTGCCCTTATCATATTTATAAGCCTGGAGTTTGTAGATTGTCATTCACACTCTAGCAAGCAAAGCTACTGCACCTTTACAAACCGTATTATGATAACAAATTGGAATCTTCGAGTTGTGTTTTAGCACTCATTGTGTGTTAGAAAAATAAATGCAAGTAAAATCGTGTTTTATTCCCGGATGATTCAGGTGCTTACTCACCAGACGACAGGAAATCGGCAAAACCGGGGCAATTGAAGGTATTGCATATTGTCGGGGCTATGTTTTTCTCAACTGGGGCCACTAAATACTTGCCTGACAATATACCACCAAAAAGCTCATTGTCGCCACCATCTTGGACAACGTGGCCAGCAACACCTCCAACTCTCTTTGGTGCACAACAATGCTTGTTGCAAAACACGTGACCGCGCACAACCCAAAAGACAAAGACTGAGTCCATCGTCTCCCCAACGTATCGGCCGCATAACCACCAAAAAATCCTGACGGTACTTCAATAATCCCCAAGAGGAAGAAATTCTTAAAGTGGCTTCCACTCATGTGAGTAGAGTTGTATGTCATGGTGGAATAAATGAGCGTGTTCATTGCCCAGCATATTGTCAGCATCAAGGTATTTTTTGCCAAATTCTTTTTCGTAAATAGCACGGTGGCCTTGGACCTATCCTCCAACTGAGATCCACGACCTTCAGCAATCGACAGTCTTTCCTCCGCATTATGCTGCCGTTCCAAAACTTGTTTCAGTAAACATTTGATGTAATCGGGGTTATTTTCCTTGGCCGACATGATGGACGATTTTCTTCGTTGTGATGATGTGTCTTTCTTCTGTAAATTGTACTTATGCATCTTTTGCAGAATTGCAGCCGATTCATCCACACGACCTTTAAAATCAAACGTAATTAAATAATGCAGCAGACCCGATTTAGTTGGAATCCAGTAGAGAGTTAAAAAATATTTAATATTCAACCTTTTTGCAGCAACCATCGTGGGGACTCTGGGATGATTGGGTAATAAAACAGTGTTAAAAAACCAATTGCCGCTGTGACCAAACCTATTAGAAACCAGTCCCCGCATGCCCACGCAATGATGGGCAAGATGACCTTTAATTAAAAATTTGCTATTACATCAAATGTTCATTAAAAATTACAATTAAAATTACAGACAGATAGAACCTCACAATGCCAATGAGGCAAACTGTCCATGTTATGGCGTACACCTACAAATAGACCAGAATTTATTTTATTTTGTGGTTTTATGTGTGGAAACCCCCGACACTTTAAACTTGCGAAATCAGTTACCTCAGCTCTATCATCCTTGTTACAAATTTCTGCTCCAATCATTGCTGCGCCTACGTACAAAGCCGTGGTCGTAGAACCAATGAAAAATTGTGTTATCCAGAGAAAGTACCTATGAATAATGAGCAGTAATGCATACCATTAGAAGTATGCTGAAGTGTGTCAACTAGAAAACAGGACCCGATTGATTGATTGTTATCATCTCTGGATTGAGTTGATGAAACTCCTCCATTTTCCGACATACTTTATATGATGGAAAAATTTTAAAAAAAATATTATAATAAATACTTAATATATCCAAATTTACCAGTTTGACCAGAACAGACTGAGCAGACGGCAAACTACATTGATGGAGATGGCAAGAAACAGTGACGGTTTACGCCCCCAATTGTCCGACAGCAGACTAAAAATTATGAGCAATAGTTGTTCCACAAGAGTAAATACGTCGTGATGTTGAATAATCTCCCTTTTGTCGGTATATAAGACAAAGAAGAACTCATAATAATATGGGGACTAGAATGTGTCATCATCACAATCACAATCCATAACTATGCAGGGATGTAGCCACAGCGTTTATTATTACCACTGTGTCTAATATCGGTGAAGTGAAAGTACAGACAAACAAATTAATACTTCATGTGACCAAGATTTTGCATTTATCGTGTTTTCTTAAGCCCTTCCGGTTCTTTTACCCGACAAAAAGGAGATTATGATGTTACAGATACTATACTGAATACTGGGCTTGTGCTGTGAATAATACCCAAAAATGAAGATTCCAATCGCGTTTCCTATTGTAGCCGCCAGTAAAATGTACGTGGGAATTTTCGCCTTGTCACACACCCAATCTTTAAAATGCAGTCAATAGACAATGATGCTAATTTTTCATGCACAGAATGGCGTTATGTTACAAAAAACTAGAGATCGCAAATTTTAGTACCATTTTGAGTGACCATTGTTTGTTGGTAGTCCGTTTTGTCGTATTCCCAACCGTGAGGACATTGTATTTCCGTGCGAGAAGGGCCGTACATTTTACAGGAAGAATATTTCATAAGTCCATCTGTTCCATTTTCTCTACAATAGGTAGATGATTTTAGAAATACGGTTTCTTAAAATAATGCTAACTTCATCCCATTGTTTTATTAGTTTTAGAATGCCCTTACAAAGGAATGTTTACAAGCTTGTATTCTTCTGAATCATTCCAGTACTGCATATCAGGACCTGCACACCAGTGATCCGGTGTAAAAAGCATGAACACTGCATTGTAAGCCAAAATTGGTTGTAGCGCCTATTGAATGGACAAATAGAAAATAATATTGTCTCTAGCTCGCAGGGTTTTAAGTGGAGTCAGCAAATGTCATGCGAATGGATGTTCAATTCACCCCAATATTTCTTTCAGATACACATGCCTATGTAAACGTTTTAACTTTGAATTCTGATTTAGATTTACCCCTTAAATATCTCTATTTGAGTTATGATGGAACAAATCCAAACATTCCATAGCCATTATTTTCTACATCTAAATACATTCATACCGATAACGGTGCAATGACACAAAAGAGCATCATTTGCTGGTACTTTCCGTTTGAGCCCATCAGTTCAATCACATCATCAAAATCCTTGCATACTGGCGTGTTATCCTTTTCAATCGGGCCGTCCGTTTTTGAATTATTCTGTTTACAGTCACCGCATATTTGAAATATAACAATCACAAAGTAAAAAATATTGTTTTTATTCATTCACTATTGGAATTGGAAATAACCTGTTGCTGCTGTTGTTGTTCAGTTTGCGATTGTGACATTGGTAATACATCTGCTGCCTCTGCCAAGTTGGATGATGATAACGATTGTCTTCTTGGAACATCTTCCACTGGCAGATTAGAACCATTGGTACTATTGAGATGGTCACTTAAATCCGACTCCATTTTCCTTTTTCTTCATTCCTATCTACCTAGCTATTATTTTAAATCTTCAGTTATATGGGCGTTCTTTTTCAATACTACGCACGTACAATTTCTGTGTATATGTGTTGAGCAGTACAGACGATAACTAATTTATCAGGAATATAATGTCGTAACGGAGCCCGACCAACGACAATAGATTCCAAATTGAGCACTCTAAATTCCCTTTTGTTCACTGGTATGACTAATGAATCGCTTTTATAACAATCTAATCTTAATAGATAAAACTTTTAGTTGTGCAATAACAAAATCAATACGTGGGCGTATGCTCTTGAGGAATAAGGTGATCTGACACAAGTAAAATACGAAATGAATTTGTTCGCCTTAAAATGGAAACTTAAAATAGAATTATTAAAAATTCACAGTACTTTTTGATAGTTTTCATGACCTACGAGAAGGTCGCCATATTGAACTGCTCATATACCAAACACCCACAAGGTCAAAAAGAGCAAAGAAAGGACTCAGGAACCTGTCACCAAAGTTGTGTCGCAAACCGTCAAACCAAAACCGATGTAACTGTTTTTATTAATATGTGACGTTTCAGAGCAATTATTGTGTAATGAATTAATGATTTATTTTTATTGCCTTTTGTCTTCAATACTTGCAAGGTTTTATAGCGAGCTTAGATTCTAGTGTTTATTCACCATGAAATATGCCTAGGTATATATCAAATGGAGGAATGGCAAGCCATCAATGTGATTCATGATATGATATGATAGTGTTAGCTTCTTATGAATCATAAGTTATGAGAAAGCAAACAGCTTGAGTCAAGAACAATTTGCAATAAATTCAATAACAGTTGATAGAAGCATTGATTTTTTTTAGTTTTTAATTGTCATATTTTTCACGATAGCTATTTAGGCAAAGATAATACATACTCACATACTACAATGGAAACTGTATATATTCATATAGATTACATGTATTGAAAAGTTCGAATACTTCGAATATACTAAATCATTGGTTGTTTTATAATTGTTGTAGTAGTTTTCATTTTAGGATAACAAGCGGCCTGAAATGCATTCGTAAAGAATCTTGGCCCGAAAATATTGCATATGATCCTCATTGAAATCAAACTCGGCTTTTCGGCTTAAATAGTCCGAAAAAAGGAGAGTAAAGACACCGCAATCGTCTCCATTCCCCTGCTGTGGCACCTAAAAAGTAAAACGATGATAGTTAGTTGAAAGTAAAATTAATGTTGTGTGATTTAAGGTTTTCTCACATAAAAAGCGGCTAAATCCTGTGGATGCGATGAGAGTTTGAATAATGCTTACTTTCTGATCCGTATGCCCAGTCCACTCTGGTGGCTCTACAACGGGGTTTCCTACCGAAGTTACTGAATTATTCTTGTAAATTCTCAGGTGCTCGTGTTTCAAATAGCGTATTATATTTTTTACAATTAGCAGGTCTGGTCTCGAGTCGAAAGAGTTGTAGGCTTTTACGCTTTTCTCCGCAACATTAGCCACTATCAAACGCCAATGGTTAGTTCGGCAGACAGGGAAAAAGATGAGATCGTTTTCAAATATATTTTCCTGAAAAAAGATAATTGGTGCATTATTCGTATAAAAGAGTACTCATACTATGATTCTGATTTCAATAAAAATATATTTTCTCACCTTGTCAGCAGCCTGTTCCACAACTTTCAATCCTTTTGCAGAAGACAGAAGGGTATAGAAAATGCTTGGGAACGTGTACGTACTCGCGTATCTTATAGGATTAGATTTATTCCGCGCTGTTAATAATGCTAAGTAGTAATCCATAACCTATGTGGTAACAAAATGGAAAGCCGATATATTATATTGACAGAGTGCATCCTTTTGGTTGGTTTCTGGAATAATTTTATTGGTAAAGCCAAGTACGTCGTCTTGAAGCCATTGGCGTGGTCCGGGTGCAAGGCACGTTAGGTAATGCTGTTTTATTCTGAAGGTTTTGTATTCGACGATTAATGTGTCTTTTTGCGTACTTATCAACTGTAAGGTTTTCATAATTTATATATTAATTACAATAATAATTTTTTAGAGGATTTGATGCATCATAGTAGTTTTGCAAATTAGGTTTATACACGCACCACTATTTCATTAATGAACATCATAAAGTTTTTCATAGATGGAGCTGTCGGTGGTTTTTGAAAGCCAAAGTCTTGATATATGTGTATACGTGGATACGGTGGACCTGGAGGAGGACTTCCATCAGACGAGGATGATGAGTTACCAAAACTCGATGTCGCACAGGACTCGTGTGTGCTATTGCGATGGTTTTCTGAAGACTTCTCGTCAACGTCCATGTCGACAACTGAAGATTCTCCAATTTTACGTTCTTCATTGTCTCCCGCGGCCAAAGTCAGTTGAAGGGGTCTTTGAAGCGGCACATAATTCACCATGTAGCTCCCTGAGAGAGTGTTATCCAAATGCATAACGTCATTATTTCCTTCTGTGACAAAGTCCACCAAGCAATATTGGCTATTGCGTAGTAAATCTTGAAGACTTTCTCGTGACGACATATTGTAAGAACTACTTTCACCGATCTAAGACCCACTGAAAATCCGAGTACACCAGTTGGTGGCTTAGATTCTCAAGATCTATGATTTTGATGGAATATTGTGTAATGCAAAACCAAGCTTGTCGGTCAACTTGTTAAATTTATCCCTTGTTCGCAACCATAATTTTGCATGTTTACATATTATAATTTTGCAAAAGTTACAATAGTAACTCATTTAATCAGTGATCTGCCTCCTGGCTGACTGGCAGTTTCTGTTTTGGTCAGAGTCAGATTATTGTATGAAGTATGTCATCCTCTGACATACAAGCTATAGTTGGCTCATGCAATAAGAAGAAAAACTATTTAATTAGTAATGCCATTTTGTCGTGCATTTTATTGTGACTTTTTCACGATAATTTTTAAGGTTATGAGAATGTGATACAATGGAAACTTTCATAGTATTTTTACAACCAGAAATGAATAATCAGGTGTACTACTTTTTATCATAGATTGTGATTTTATCAATGGCTGTTTCCGGTAAATGCGACAAATTCGATTAATGTTGTTGTATGGAAGGTGTATTTGTTAATTTTTACAGATGTGAGTAAGCATATTGCTTTCGTTTCGGTGTACTTGTTATGATGAGTGAGGTTAATAAGGCGAATAATAGAACAAGTTGAGAATGTCCTCCGTTCTCGTCTAATAAATTCTGGGAAAGTGATATGGTGCATAGTCTGCATGACAAAGAACTCCGCGTGATCTGTAGAATGCTGGTCCAATAGTGTTCAATCTGGGTTTTCGCTCGGAAGCAATCTGACGCACAGTTTCTTGTAACTTCCAAGCATACTCGGAGTTTGTTGTGGGTGGATAACAGAAACGTGTTTCAGGAAGACCCGAATCCCATCTTGTGCGGAGATAACGATAGTATCCGCCACCTTCTTTGGCAGTACCTGGTAAAACAGGAGATAAGGAAGATTTTATAGGCATGGGATATTTTTATAAAGGGCAAGTCTCTATGAGGAAAGCTGCTGTCAAAATGCAATCTGGTATTTACTGATTTCTATTACCTTCAAACAAGATTGCTTTCACTTCGTCCGGAGGAGTCTTCATGGGAATTGTTGGGTCTTGAACGCACTCGTCACAAATGTCAGGTCCAACGCGAACGATAAATAAATCATTTCCGGGTTTCTCGGGCGCTTGTGGGTTTGCTTTGCAAAAGCGAAAATATTCGTCCTTGCTGTCCATCAGCTTTCGCAGCAACCTTTACAATCATAATTGTTAATAGCAGTAATCAATAATTAATGCTTTGCTCTTGTAATTTCGCTCATTTCAAACACTTACTCTGTTTTATCCTGACAAATTTCCTGAATCCTTCCCTGAATCGGCCCTAGAGCATGCTGCCAAACTTGGTTTCTGTTTTGCCTTATCCAATTCTCCTTTGCAACGAGTTCTTTTTCCATTGCTTCCTTCCCGAGATTGGAAGATATGCAATCGAACATCACCGGTCGGGGCATGATGATATCTTTCGTTACACCTGCGTTATTATTCTCACTGCTTTGATGTATAGTTCTTCTCTCTTTCTTAACTGGGTAATTTTGACTGGTCGTAAGAAAATATAATTTTTTCTCGTATTTTGGTTGGAAATATTTCGGAACGGCAACAACGAAAACTGGAAAGCTTTTGCTTCGTTGGACTCAACTTTCCTTCTCGCTCTATTCTACTTGACTGATTCAGATGACGACGACGAGAGCCCTGTTTTCGGTAATTTTATTCATTAGCAAAAGTACCAATAAAGTCCAGTGTGTTGCATGGAGGCAATGCTTTTGTCCTCACTATACCTTATTTTATGTACCTGCCACTCCAGCAAACTGCCAATCCAATCCAGTCAACAAGAGAATATTACAAGGACGGTATAATAAAAAATGATATTACTCGTAGAAAAACATAATTTCAGTTTCCTTATTGTCGTGTCTGCAGCGAGGTGTGTCAGTAGAGTAAAACTACAATATTATAAGGTATATATGAGTCTGTCAGTGGGATGTATTTTTGTTGTAGCCGCAATTTTCCATAACACTACAAGTAAATAAAACTGACAATGCAGAGTAAGGACACGACATCTAAAATAAATGTAGAAGTGACCCTAGGAACAATTGCCAATAGTGCAGACTTTTAGCAGAACTGGCCCACATTTTGTGTCTGAATAACGT
This sequence comes from Sinella curviseta, assembly GCA_004115045.4. Lineage (NCBI taxonomy): Eukaryota > Metazoa > Arthropoda > Collembola > Entomobryomorpha > Entomobryidae > Sinella > Sinella curviseta. The sequence continues at coordinate 65,457,215 of CM023199.3, forward strand.
TTCATAATAGTGTATGCCTTAATTATGGTTGTAGCTAGCGTGTTTGTGTACTCACCATCACTTACAATCATCATCATTTCGTACCACCTAATCATCATTATCAATGGGAAAAGTTGCAGGACGTTCCGCATGGCTCACTAGTCCTATATGGAAATCACAGTAGATTCATTCATTCAATCATCAAGTTAGCTTTTTATTATTGTTCTTCTTCTACTTTCACCGTCCTGATGATTATGGTATGATTATGGATGATGATGATGGCAAAAAGGTTGGACTTGGAGTGGAGGGAACCTTGATGACGGAGGAAACCATGATAATGATGATGGGGCATGCTGCAGCATGCTGGATGGATCCTGTATTTTATTCAGTGATGCATAATAATACTTAATAGACATATAGAAAAGGAGATTATCGATTTTCCTTTGCTTTTTCACTTACTACTTGCTTTTTTAGCTTTCCTAGAACGGAAAGAGTATAGAATATTAGCAGCAGTAGTCATTGGCGAGGCTTTATGTATTTTATTTCTTTCTCTGCTTCCTTTCTCCTTTTCTTCTCTTGTCAACTTTTTTTGCTCTTCAAGGTCGAAACTTTCATTTGTGCAGAAAGAAAGATGAAGCGAGGACAAATAAGTAAGTGTTTTGTTAGCTGTATAACTTCCAGCTCATCTTCCCGCAAATGTAAATACATAATGGTGTTTGTACATACATTTATACCATACTATTCAACAAAGACGTAACAACAACACGTATTGTCCTATTAAAGGCGTAAGCTTGCATTTTTACCTGGAAAGTACTGCTTGAGAAATCTTTAAAACGTCAAGAAAAGTTTTGCAGCAATTTGTATCCGTCAGATTCTCTTCGTCTTGCTGATAGCACTACGGTTTCTATTACAAAAACTAGCTTTCCTGTTTTATCATAAAAAGATATAATCTTAAATCTCAGGTTGCCTTTAAAATGCCCATATCATTTACTTGCAGGGGTTTTTCACTCATTTACTTATCACTATCACGTAATATTGCCACTTGTTATTTTGTTTACAAGTCGTAAAGTAATCGGCTGCAAATTGACCTTATCTTTCAAAGGTTCTCCCACTCCCACTCTAACATTTTGAGTGTAATATCATCGCAGTAATCTAGCCAATAGTAATATATATGCTGTTGATTATACCATATACCCCATTCCATAAACAATAAAAAGAAAATGGTACAATAAAGTTTTCAAAGTTGATTTTTGCCGGTTCAGACAGGTAGACTTTGTTTAGTAAAATGGCAAATTACATTGTTATTTAGTATTCATCTCCAGTACATCTCAACATCATCACGATTTCATCTAGTCATAAAATTTTTAATTGAATCCAACAGCTCATAAGAAACTGAGTAGAAATCAAAACTATATACACAACTTTTCTCATCTCTCAAAATATCACTTGAGAGGAAAAAAATCAAATAATACGCTTTTATTTGCCACAGCGGCTGCCACCACACAAGGTAATAATAGAATTTACGTACCTATCATTATTACCACCATCATCATCATTATCATCAACATCAAACCTGCCTCACTCAACATTTCATTTTTTGCTCCCGGTCAGTTGCTTCTCTTCTCCTTGCATTCAAACTCTCCTTTCACAGTGCGCACAGAGAATGATGCTCTTGGCTAAATGCAAAACATACCAGTCATCATCAACATCACATACTTGACGACTGTACGTACGTACACATCTCTCTACCTGTTTATGTACCTGTTCATTTTTTTTCTCATTGATACCAGCACATCACCACCACCACTGCGTAAAAAATAGCCAGCTTTATAAAAAAGTACACAGCAGTATCGCCTTCATCATCATTATCGTCGTTATTACAAAATCATCTTACTCATCTCGTATTTCATTCGGTGTTCACTCAAAATGTATGAAAAAGTAAAACAAGCAGAACAGAAGCAATTTTACTTTGAGAATATCGGGTAGCCAGATATCTACTAGCATATGGAATTGTTATACTATTCTCCACTCTTTTACCTTACACTCTAATACTACTACTCATTTTACCATCCATTGTCAAAGCAGGCAGATCCAGAAAGGTGAGTACATGCCTATTATTACACGTTTTCCCTATCTCTAAAGAAAAAGGCAAATGGCCAGCCAACAAAACGAAGTAGAGAAGGCAGCAGCAAGAGAGAGAGAGAGAGAGAGAAAATGAAAAGAGAAGAACAAGTATATAAAGTGATTTTGCAAACTATACAAAATAGTGTAACAACTACTTATACAACAACACAAAAAAGTGCTTGGCTGGCTGAAGATGAGAGAGAGAGAGGGAGAAAGAAAAGACATTGTAAATTGTAAAAAAGATAAAAACTTCACTTGAGCATGTTATTTTTTCCACAACTTGCTACATAATACTCCTTGGTGTATACTTGGTTTGATGGTGATAGTTTTTTGGTACAATGTTGAGATGACTGTAAAGAAGACACTGTATACAGATCCAACACGCATAATGTAGTTGTGTATTGCATTTTTTTGTGCTCATTTCTTCAGGAACAATTTATCTTGCAACTTGCAAACAGTGCTGTTGTTCCTCGCATATCTATTTGCCGGTTTACTTTTAATCTGTAGTTGTAGCCGACGATCAACAAAAAAATAGTCCGTCTTTCCCCTTTTTTTCTTGTTTTATTGGATGCTTCTCTATTGCCAGTAAAAATATAAATGGCCCCTGATATTTGAAATGACAGAACACAATACTTTCTAGCGTGTTTTCCGAGTCTTATTGTTTTATTTCCTTGTATTTTCTTTCACGGGGAGAGAGAAAGAAGGCTCATTTTTTTCAGTAGTGGTTGTATTGATATTATATGGGCATTCAACATGCATTATTATAAAAGTACCTGAGCGAAAATAAAGCATCATCATGTCACTTGATAGAGGAGAATTATTTCCACCTGTACCACACAAAACACCAGAATAATAAAACAACATAGCGGCTTAACACATTGTTTGTTTGTACCCTAATGTTAAAAACCCTCGAACAAGAAGTGGTGGTCATGATCATGATTATTATCATGATAAAATGCACTTTACATCCTTCGCCTCCTCCTCCTCCTTCCTCCATCAATTTCAAAACCACACTGTTATTAAGGCTGATTACGTACATACATTCAGAGACAGAGACTTAACATAATATCTCTGGGTTTTTCTTAACACGAAAAAAAAACATGTATTGTACAAGTTCATTGCATTCGCCAATTTTTTTTGCGTGTGCATTCATGTCGTCAATCCTTCGAATGCATAATAGTGCAATACGCTGTAGATAGGATTTTTCACCTTTCTCTGTTCCTCTTGCTCGCTTCTACATCTTGATCGTTTTGGGTAGATACAGAAAAAATATAGTACACTGAATATAATATTGTATGCTTTAAATGCTTTTTCCCTACCAAGGAAAATGCTGACTGAAGCTTAAAAAAGTCTGTGCAATCAACATCTGTGTGCACATTGTGCACACGCTTTGCCACGCAGCAGCATATGCAACCAACAACGTCAGGTTTCATCGTTCATTGTCGTCTTCGACGGAGAGCAAAGCGGACACCAAGTAATAATGGTACCTATTTAAGAAAACATTCTCCATTTGCCACATATTAGCAATATTAATCATCATCTTTGGCGCTTTAAACACTTGTGTATTATTAGCGTGCCATGTAGCAGACGAAATATACTACGACAGAGTACATTATTGATAAAAAATAGGAGACGAACATGCAATATTATAAAATCGATGATGACGATGACGACAATGCGATTTAGTGTGGATATGGCCGCATTGAAAAGTAAGTATAACATGCATATTACATATTGTTGATCATACTTCATTTAGTGAACATACGTGAGATGGCAAAATTAGAAGAGGAGAACTAACGTTATTGCAAAACGCAGTATTTAAGAAGAAAATGCACAAAGTCGCAACACAACATGCAGTATCTTTCTATCATCATCGTTCTCAACGCAACGATATGAGAGAGGAGCTAGGTGACCTTACCCTTCACACACCGCAACGCTCACTATTCACAAGAAAATTATTATTATGATTATTCATTCCGTAATATTCCATGCAACAAGGCAGCCATCATCATCATCGTCACAGAGAGTGCAGAACATAACCTGAATAGAATGCGAGTACCGCATCACATAATATTGTGCAGCAGGGATTGCATTTTATTTGCACACAAGTATCATCACCATAATATTTTGTTATTGAATCGACACGGTTTTCCATGCTTTAACGCTGCATAGATCTGTCTATGATCATAATCATAAGTTATATATCCATTTCCACTAAACATTGTGTATGTTCAAATGTATGTATATAAATGGATGGTTGCATTATGGATGTAAAAAATATACATTTTGGCCAGAGCTCCTATATTTTTTCTGAAAACAAGTACACAATCCATTTAAACACCACTTGGCCATATCACATTTTTTGCAAAAGTACTTTATGCATTTTACGTATTATTTCCACTCGTGCATGTTTAGGTATGATATTTGTCCTTCACAGAGTAATAGCAACTTTTGTCCGCATGTCTCTCTCTCTACACATGTACCTGATCTGATATTTCTCGTTCCATTCTCCATTATTTTTCGTATTTTTCCCAAGAGGAAAATATTACTTATCCAAGCGAATAGTGAAATAATGCAAAAATGCAGCTCAATTGTTGTGGCACATGCAAGAAGAAGGAGAATATGCCAAAGTGTGAGCGTACATTTTTTCCCCTTAGAGGTAAAAAACGTTAGCGCGAACAATAGCTATGGCAGACGTTTGATGGGAATGAGATAGACATATGAACAACATAAATTACGATGCACTGCACGCTAACAAGAAGTACATTTGCCATTTTACAATAGTTTGCATTTTTTACCACACAACCAGCCAAGATCAATTTTTAGAATAATACGTTGTGATTTTTTTAGTATCTTGTTGATGTTGACTGTCGTGTGCTCATCCTCACATAATATCCCTGCATCGTCTTCGCTCACATTATACTTGCATGAGTTATTACGGAAAGGTGCGTTATTGCATTTATGCATAATAAAAATAAAAAGTAACACGTTTCAAAAGTACAAAAAAACAATGATTCACTACTACTTGTAAAGCGATCAGTGTCTTTAATACTGCACTGCAAAATTATACTCTGTATGTTTTTTACAAGGATATATATGTGTGTATAACCTTTTCAAAATAAAATCATGATGCTTTTCTGCTGCTTCTCTGGCAGCCTTCCTGTTTTGCTGCCGCATGCATGCAGCTAATGCAGTAGCTTTACATGTTTGTGTAATAATTTAAATGTTAAAATAATCATGATGACCATCGTATCTTCATTGTTATCATGGCTGTGCATCATTGCAAGTGGTCATATTTTAATAGTTTCATCATCGTCATCTGTACATATAGCATTATCATTTTTTACCAGAGGAGGTAGAAGTCCAAGATCTGAGATGGACAGTCTCGTCTGTAGAGATTTTAAAGTGGTACGTTTCGTAGCGGGAGACTTGGTACGGTTTGATGATAAAACAAGAGACACAGGAGCAGAGAAACAGTGAACAATAATTTAAACACGTCCTCTATAAAAATATTATGTATTATACTTGTATTTTGTCATGTATGTATTTTATGCATATATTAAGAGTACAATAAGCCGATAGTCAACTGAAAAAAATATCACATTTGCATTCAACGTTTTTTAGCATTCCGAATATCAGCAACCGACTTGTCACCGCACCGACCACCACCACTACCACCATCAATCCTGTATTTCAAGGGAAGCAGAGTAGTTGCAGATTCGGAGATGATGAGATGAATACAGATTTACTTTGGGTATTTAGACATTTTCTCTTCTGGTTTGGTTTTAAAACCAGAGGAAGGCTCATCATATCGTGAGTAAGGAATGCGAAGCGACATGATAACGAACAGGGCATTTAACTGTCTCGCATTGCCCTCTCCTGAAAATGATAATGATTTCATTACAGATTTGAGATTAAGTATTTTATTCGCTCATGTACCTCGTTATTTTTTTCTTCTTTGCACTGCACCAGTGTACCCAACCCAGCGTAACACGATTATTATTATGATGACCGTCATCATATTTTTGCTATGTGCAAATGTTGGGCAGGTTTAAAACAACAAAAGGCTTTGCACCAGGACAGGTACCTACTTTGAATTTTCTCGATGGTGCAGTGCAGTGGTAGTGGAATGATTTATTGGCTTTCTTTTAAAATCACTGTATTTTTTTTCTCCGACTGACTTGCCCTGTTCACTTAGCAAGCATTGTTTTTTTTCCTGTGCAAAAGTTCAATTCACTGTGAAGCCAGAGCAATCCATTCATTATTTAGGCATTACATCGTGAGTATGATGATGACGATGATTACGGTGGTGTCTGCGTTGTCGTTATCCTGATCATCGTCGTCTCACTGTTTTGTCTTGTTGGTTGTACGTGCACATGAAAGTGTTAAGGAGCTTCATAATATGATCTACTAATCCGGTGTATTGTCCTCTTTTGTGCACTCCGCCACAACCATGCATCATTATCCATATATAAATGGGAGGATGCTGCTGAGGAGGAGATGCGAAAAAGTTTTTGGTAGTGATCATCGTGAGTAAATAATTTTGGTGTGCTGCTCTCTGCTCTTTTATTCTTTTGGTGTATCACGTTCCTTCGGTAAGTTACTTTAAAACCCAGGGCAAAATATTATCAATGTACTTCTACGAAGGGAAACAAGGCCAAACGAAAAAAGTAGCAAAAGGGATTATATAATGCGGAATGATTTGTTGTTTGTAGTGTAACAGTTTGTTCGCCATCTTTGCTAGGTGGTGGTGGTGGTTGAGCTGAGGAACAATAGGGTCCAAAGGCTAAATACATGTGGGCCCATAAAAATATAAATATGACTTTTAGAAAATCAACTAGATCGTTTCTCCTGTTTCTGCAGGCCGTAAATCTTTCCCTGCACTGCTTGTAGAATTTTTATAGTGCACTGATCTCGTTTGGTACAAACAAAGTGCAAAATAAAACTGCATGCATGCTGAAATATTTTAAACAGTTTTTTTGCCTACGTATAAAAAAGTACATTTGGTAATTAGAACGCAGATAGCTATTGACGATGTTGATGAGCATGCTAATTTTTTTACTGTAAAATGTATCATGGTAAAATGTCAACAAGCACACAGCTCTACATTTTTGCATTTGGTTTTTTTTATGCATGTACGTTTGGACGACAACAGATGAGCAAACAAATAAAACGGGATGTGGGCTTATATACTTTTTTCCTATGAAATGGCGAGATAAGTTACCAGCAAATATAATGATGGCATTGCCTGTGGACGTAAGTTGGAAGTGCATTCTATTGCATTGTTGTTGAGAAGAAACAACGTAATAAATAACAGAGCTACATAATATTTAGTTTTTATTTCATGTTTATAGGCTATATCGGTAGCTGCGGCATGATCGCATGTTGATACCATTGGGCATATTTGTAATCATGAGAGGCTATTCTCGTTTCATGATGATGAACTGTTCTTCGGGCTACATAAATAGAATCACTTTGTTTGTGCAACTCTATCCGCCTCCATGCTATGCTAGAGAGCTGAATAGTTTTACATGCAAAAATGTCTACTATCTTTCATGAGATGTGGATGATGAACTATGTTTTTCAAACAGAGTTTTACCAAAGCCGCTTGGTTACATACCAATTCGTTTTGGGGTACTTCCTGTGTGTGATTGATAATAATAGAAGACAATTATTAACGATAAATGCATAATATTATTGAATTGGGCTGGGTAGAGGATACCATCATCATTATGGGCTATTCATTGGGAGGTTGAAGAAGAGATGATGTAGGTCTATGGGTGGGTGCAGTTGTTGTTATTTTGGAAATAGTGGGAACCGTGGATGAGGAATAGAGAGAGAGAGACAGATGTATTTGTCTTGTAACTATTGTGTAGAGTGCAGGAAATAAACAGAAAAAGGTGGACAGTTGACGTGACTTTGCATTTTAGTCCGACTGAAATGTCAACTGAAATGAGTTAATAAAGATTGACACTACGCAGAAGAAAAGGGGGAAAGATGCGAGAAGAGAAGGGTTACATGATGCTGTCTTGAAACTACATGTGCTCCAATGGCATTTTTAAAATGGTCCTCTAGGAATGCGAGTATGGAGAACAACTCGGCCTTTTCTTTGATAATTATGGTAAAATATTCCATTCTAAACGAAAGTGGCGATACGTATAACGCAGTTTTTCTAGAGGTTTTGGGAATGGATTTAAAAAAAGAAAGCACTGTCGGCGGTCTATTTTCAGCACAGCATGCCACACTTGAGAAATTTGTGTTTTAACGGGAGGAAAAGCGATATTTTATGATTCCTGCGTACCCAATAGGGAAAATGAAAAAAAAAACAATACGTAGAAGCACAATAAATTTCTATTTCAAGCTATAGTAAGTATCCGGGAAATTGGAAAACTCAAGAAAGTAGTCTCAATTTGAATTACTTTGCTTTTATATGAAAATTCAACATGGTAGCGTAAATATAACCAGCTGCATGGTCAAAGAGCTAAACAGTAGTAGCTTTTTACAGAACTGCAAAGGAACCTTTGCAGAAAAAGTCAAATCATCAAAATGTCGAACGAAAAAGCAGAAGCTCAACACTGGCAACCCTGTAAGAAACACGACAGGAGGACACACGACATCGAATGAGAGAGAGAAAAAAGAAAATATTTTATTTGTTATCCGCGTGCCTATCTTTCTAGCGTGCATGTCGTTGTATACATAATGTATTAGTAATATGTCGTAGTGATGTGTGCTATGTACTTACGGACAAATTGTATTTCTCGTGTTTGTAAACGATGCTGTGGTAGATCATGTAACTGTAATGCACCTAATCCCAGTATAATACCCCGTTTCTCTTGAGATGATGGCAGTGTTGTTGGAATTGTTCTTTTGTTCTGTTCTTGTTCCAAAATATTTTGAAAATATCATATTGTTAGTTCTGTTCTGTTCCAAGGCAGAACAATATTGTTCCTAGTTCCATTTGTTCCATCACGAAAATGATATTGTTTGTTCTGTTCCTGTAGAACAAAATGACCTAATTTGTTCCACGGAAATTAATGCGTTTTTAAGCAAATTATGCCTCAATATTACGTTAGTTAAGCTTAGATATGTCTAAAATAGAGAACATGTAGACATATTTATCAACAAAACTTGCATTTTAAGTAATAAAATATCAAAATTTAGCTAGATTTGGTCTTATTCGGAACAATTTGGAACAAAATTGTTCCACCAGTTCTTCGGAAAAACATATTGTTAGTTCTGTTCTGTTCCGCCTTGGAACAAAAACAGAACAAAACAATTTCTCATGGAACAAAACAACAGGAACTCTGTTAACAAATTGTTCTGGTACAATTCCAACAACACTGGATGATGGCATGCGAAGCTACTACATGGATTGTGTGGGCTTATGTACAGTAAATACAAAAATACACACACACACAGACACAAACAATCGAAACAAAAAGAAAATTTGAATTGTGTCAGAATCGTCTGAAGTATTTACAATCTGCACTGCAAAAGCACATACAATATTCTCCTGCTTCGTTGTTGGCTTTCTGGCAGACTTTTAGTATATTTTCTCTGGCCTTTAAGTACATGACTTTTTATTTGGCTGAGGAAAGGAGCCAATGTGTACGTTGCACTCAGCAGCCACTGAAAATGGAGTTGTACTAGAAAAAATATAGATAAAAAAGAAAACTGCAAAAGCTTCAATAAATTAGTTGTTGTGGTGGGTCTGACAATTTCCACCCTGAACAAAGTATGACTACAAGTCGTCCTCCTGCTCAAAGACCAGAGAGGACAAAAAATGAATATTACAGAGAGAGAAATACATATGTTTTAGTTGCTGCAATAATAAATATTATCATGTCTCCTGCTCATTCTCATCTCCGCCTGAATTCATTGGCAGAGTCGTGGGGTCGGCTCGGTTTTGAGAATGCGAGACGAAGGAAAACGTTGAGTTAGGCAGAGTGAAAAGGAGAAGCATCTTAACGAGCAATCCTAGAATGGCAATTCCTCTGCAGTTGAATTCACCGCGGTGGGGACATGAGCATTCATACCTCAGCATTATTGGCTCTCATACTCATCACCACCACACAACCATACTCTCACAGCAGCAGCGCAGTTTTGAAATCGATAATTTCAACGGTCTTTGTCATCATATTCATTTCAAAGTAGCATACGTTTGTAGAGCAGAAATCAGTGATTCTGCCAGTATATTATAATAAGCTGTGCAGTGCGTATAACAATTTCCATCAGGATTTTACTGGAGGAGCATTTTCAACGTATTTAAGTGACAATCAACACAAATACACTTACTCGTTCAGTAAAATCCTGATGGAAATTGTTATACGCACTGCACAGCTTATTATAATATACTGGCAGAATCACTGATTTCTGCTCTACAAACGTATGCTACTTTGAAATGAATATGATGACTAAGACCGTTGAAATTATCGATTTCAAAACTGTGCTGCTGCTGTGTGACTAGTTTTGTGGTGGTGATGATGATGTATGAGTATGAGAGCCAATAATGCTGATGTATGATTGCACGTCCGTCTGCACAGGCTCCACCCACTTCATTATTATAAAAATCCTCAATTTCCACTTTATGATAGGCTCTTAATGCACATTGTACCAACTGCGAATGAACCCAAGAAAGCAGCAATGTACTTGTATAAAGTGCCACATTGAATGGTCGGATATAGATGATGTGCAATTTGAAGAGAAGTTTTGGATGGATAAATATGAAATACGCATTAACATAACGTGTCGTGTTGTTTTTCTATGAACAAGCAGCAGTAAAAAAGAAACAGAGCGAACTTTTGGGTAAAACTAAGAAGATGAACTGAAGAGAGGAGTGAAACTTATTGAAAGTATTTTATTGGTGCAGCAGTCCATAAAGGTTTGCTAGGAAATGTTAAAAGTCGGCATTTTTGATGATGTTTATCTTATGTTGTATTTCATTTCAGCTGATGTAAATACTAAACACGGTGTGCAAAAATATTATCATTATTTTTAAGCCTTCATATTATTCTGCGTACTTCATCTTGCAAACGGATATCAAAGATATATGCTTTCTTCTGATTTTGTTTCTCTCCGTTGTCCGTGATCAACAATCATGTCTGTTTATGCTTATATATTATATAATGTAGCACAAACATCCGCACTTAATAAATGGAATATAATTTTATTTATCAGATAAAAACTAAAGTATGTGAAAATGTACTTAAGTGCTCCTGCGTTTCCAAATTTCTGTCACCGAGAAAAAAGTCACGAGGAAAAGGAGAAATATGGGTGATTGCGTCACTGTATTTTTAGGCATTTATTTATGAAAAGATCACAAATTTCAATTTCCTGTGTTTTGTTGAAAACAGAATGCAAGTGTGCAGAGTCATCAGTTGGGAAGAAAGTCAAGTCACGTTAAAAGTTAAGCAACATGATAAAACATGAAAAGCGGACAACTGCACAAAATTTCAATTATACATACATGGGATGGTTGACACAACAGACTCTGGCATTTAAAAGTTACCGTGTGAGAAACCAAAAATAAGTAGCCTGTTCTCGCTTTCAAATTCACCATTGACATAAATACATAATTAGCAAAGCTACAACTCAGATGTAAAAAAAGAATAAAAAATTTCTTAAGAATTACAAAATTAAGTTTATCTGTGATTAGAGAACTATCCGGAGAAAGTGTTTAGTACTGGAAAATGAAACGGAAAGAAATTATGGTCAATGTCAGCCTGTTTAATAATGTGTCTACCATGTTTTCAGTTTCTTATTTATTCAAAATCATGGAGAGAATGGCTATTAAAGCCTTCTACTCTTCCACATTCATCCAATCCAGCCCCAACCAGCTACTCATACTAAAAATAGAGGACTGACAGTTCAGATTCTTTAAGACACAATTTTACCACATTTTTCAACGGAAAAGGCACAAGCCATCCATCCAAAAACACAACAGCTACGTATCTGCCCTTCTCACATTTTCTCCAGAGAGAAGCTGCTACAAACAAGAACAGGGTGATTATGTTGTCGTGTCGTATAGTAGCAGCGCGTTTCGTATCACCTTTAATATTACCCGTGTTTACAACCTACACCTAGGCCAACTGAGAAAAGTGTTGAGCAAAAATACTACTTCTCTTGTTCTCTCCTTCTTTCTCTCTCTCTCTCTCTCGCCATGCCTGCCTCGCTTTCCATCTAATAACACATAATACCTAAGCGCACTCTCCTCCTGTACGTAAGTGTACGTCTGTGTCTGTTCATATATTTGTGAATATCCACTGTTGTGATCCCCTCATGGTTTTTTTGGATAGAACAGAAGCATTTTTCAGTGGTGAAAATGGGAAACAGAGTTTTACATGGATATATCCGAGTAAAAAAGGAATACGAAAGGAGAGAGATGATATTACATGACACCAAGTCAAGTAGTTGTAGCAGAAGTAGACAAAAGCATCGTAAAAGTGCTGCTGCTACTTCTAAACTACCAAAACCAAACATGATCGTCATTCTCATGATCATCATACATAATCTAATATCATTTCACTAAAAAAGTGCTGCTACTGAGCGGCTGCAGAAGCAGCAACGCAGCAGCAGCGATGTGATGAATAATAACATAAAAACAGTGGTGGGAACATGTACAGAGATATCTTGATGCATGGACAAGGATAGGAAAATGCAAAAATATCATCATCATCACCACCCCCAGAGCTTGTGTATTCCTAGTTCACTTTAGGTACAGAAAAAGGACTGAGAGATGGATTGAGTTTTTTTTCTCTCTCTCTCTTTCCGAAAGATGGACATGTATAAACACATGCGAAATGGCTATGAAGAATAAGAAGAGATTACTAGCGAACTTGTGCTTGCTTGGCATGTGGTGTGTGTGGTGGTGGTGGATAGAAAAATATCATCTTATATTTTGCAGACAGTGAGCACAGAACACACTCATACTCTCCAATCCATCCATCCGTTCGTCTTGGTCGGCTGAATCACCATGTCGTTCTTTTCCAGACTACACTGGCCTGCTGCTGCGTAGCATTGCTTTAGAATGTATGGAAAGGTTATACGAGACGTATACACATCCTGTTTTCTTGAGGTCGCTTATAGTCCTTCTTCTCCTCTTCTGGAAACGAATACTTATAAACATGATAGGTATACACTTACATGTTTTTGCTATCAACCCTTTTTTCCCATGCCATTCCACTCCACGCATCAAACACACACACACAAACCATGCAGCAGCAGTGCCAGACAGACTAAACAGTTTCTACGTTTTACTTTATTATTCCTTGCTACTACGACGCTGCGCTGCTGCTCGAACCGTAGCTCTCTGCTCACTACTACGTTTCCTTTTTTTTCTACACGTAGAAAAAAAGCAAGCGCTAATATTGTGTGTAGGTATATAAGCCATTTGAAAAACCTAGCTAGTATTTTTGCTGATGCCAAAGTCAAGTAGGCTTCATGCATACTATTCTATTATCCCATCTCCTTAGCTTTTCGTCTCGTTTTTTTCTTTTTCTTCTTCTCTCCTTCTTCCTGTGTCCGTGCGTCCGTCCGTCGAGTTGTACGTACTTGCATTTTAGTTCTCTTCTGCTCTCTCTTCTCTCTCCCTCTTTGCTACTTTTTTTCTATTCTCTAATAATAAAAGATGCGAGTAGAAAGGAGACGGAAAAGAAAAAGGAATCCTTCCTTCAGCAATGCTACGCTTTTTGTAGGATGACGACGTGTGTTATTGTTGCTAATGATGAGGAGCAGGAGCAATTCTTTTTAGCTCAGCAACTTCACTCTACTCACTCATACAATGGAACAAGTAATACAATGTATACCTATTATAGAGAGTGGTAAGGCAATAAAAGGCAATGTGATCTCTCTCTATGTATATTTTTTTCTCCCTCGCTCCAAGCAGCAACAGCAGCAGCGTCAACCTCGCTTTTTTCGCAAGTGGAAAGGAATGAAGACTTTTTTAAATGCAGGAGGAATGTACACACTTGAAATGTACATACACAAAAACCAGCTATTATTTTACGGTGTACATATTGCGAGCGACCATTTGCCTTTTACATTACTTTTTTTTCTTCGTTTAAACTGAGAGTGGAGTTGTGAGGAGAGATGATGCTCGCTCGCTCTCGTATGGTTTTTGCTGCTGGCAAGGAAGGAAAAAGTAGAAAGGACAGCAGGTCTACTGAGAAATGTTTTTAGTTGCTCGATTACTGCTGCTGCTGCTGCTATGCTGCTGTTAACTTGTACAAGAAGAAGTTAGGCAACAACAACAATAAGAAGGAAAAAAATCGTGTTGTTGTTGTTTCTAAGCTGAAGAAGAATAAGACGACTGAAGAAGACGAAGGAAAAAAAATCTAAAGAGGAAAATAAATGATGCTTGATGATGATCATGTTGGTTTGTTCTTTCTTCTTATGTATACGGCTCCTGAGTACTTTTTGCCTTTTGACTAGTCGCTGTCGTCCTTTTCTACTTGTTTCTCTGCGTTTTTTTTTATATTTTAATATTATCATGTTGAGTTGCTTTTGCAAGCCAGAGAGTCGACTAGCTGGTAGCCCCAGCATTCAGCAGCATAGCAGCACAAGTGTTGGTGGTGATCTGATCATCACAACATCATCATTATCATGGCATTGTGTATCTCTCTCGCTATATTTGTGTGTGCCATCATCATCATGATCATCATCGCCTTACAATTGAGTACGTTTAGTGCAAGTTTTGCTGCCTTTGCTGCTGCTTTTGCTTTTCTCAACCTCAAACTCATGTCGGTGTTTCTCATTCGTTTCGGAGGAACAGGAGAGAAGCAGCAGCAGTAGAGAATATTTTTTTCGCTTGTATTCTATTCCATGCCATATCACTAGGCGTTCAGTGAGCAGGTTCTACATGGAAAAGGATATGTATGTATGTATATCTCCACAAATTTTATATTATTTCGGTCGCTCTCTTCTCTACTCTGCACACTACTGCTTTAGCAGAAATGAGTGAAGGAGACTCCTCGCACTAAAACGAAAAAACAAGTTGGGTTGTGTGTGTGCGAGTCTGTGAGAGCGACGAGCTATGGAAAAAAGAGTTTGAGAGTATTAGAGGTTAGGGCTAGGTTGCCTGTATCCTATTCTAAATCTCGCAGTTCTCGTACCTCTTTTACACAAGCAACAACAACACCACACATTCAGTGCAGTGTACATTTTTTATTTTTCTCAGAGTGAGTGTGGTTGGTTGATTGTGTGCGTTTTGCGCTTTATACTTCGACAACATCATAGGAAATATTTTTCTTGGAGATTTCAGTACAACTATAAAGGTGAAAAAGTTTGCTCGGAGAAAATCATTTGTTTTCGTAAATGCATATTTAAAGTGTAAGAATACAGTAATTTGCACACATAGCGTAAGATCGCGGTTTAAAAAATAATCTATTATTTTTTTGTCGTGTTTACACATAACTAGACATGAAAAACGTGCTACACTCTTTTTTCAAGAAGAAATTTGGTGGTACAATAAATGATAATTAAATACTAACTGGATGACGGTGTTTTACGGAAAAATACAATAATAGAGGAGAACCGATGAAAACAAAGAATTTTTTGTTGTGATTACACTTATTAATGCTACTGCTGATATTATATATTTTGCATTTGATAATCTTCGTATCATAAATACCGTGTTTTCTCAGGATGTCATGTGCTCTTTGTGCAAATATTTTTTGTAAGGAATAATAATATCCAAAAATAGTTTGCTTCTCTGTTCGTGTGCAGCAGATTTTCTATTGTCGCTGTTGTGAATTGAATGAATGTTGCAGCAGAAAAAATTCCAAATCGGATCGGTGGAACAGTTGAAGGTGATCCTATCGATTTTTCCCCTACTTTGAGCACGTTGTCTGCTGGATGCCAACACGAATCATATAAGTGTGTAAGAAAGAAAGAAAAGAAGGAAGCACGAAAATAAGTCTCACAATAACAAATAACAAGCGACTCGACAACAGCGATAATATAATGCTTCGCATAATGAGATTACGGATTTAATCGAAGTCTAGTTCGTGAAAAATAAAATTTGTCGACCGTATTATTATATGGTATACTTGGCCATGTTTACAGTTTCACGGGTCATTGCGCATGGAAAATTTGTTGAGAGAAAAACGGCTTAAAAAGCCTCTTGTAAAACAACGAAATCAGTGACAAAATAAGTGGCAACTGGATTTCTCCGACATTGACCAAGTATTTGCAGTGATTTTTTAAAGTAAGAGAAAATATATAAAAAAGCGTAATCAACACCTCTAACATGGTGTAATGACCATTAAAAATAAACATTTAGTTTGAGGTGGGTTGCGTGAAGCTATAAAATATTATATTTTTATTGCCGATGAAATTACATCTTGTTGAGATATTATGTGCGATCACACGCGTAAAAGTATAAACGTTGTGTGGATGCTCATGTGATGATGACAAGCAGGAAATGTGTTATTGGATTTTAATGGGCTTTCACAACTAAAAAGAGAAAAGGTGAGATTTTTTCCCTGTTTTCCTTACATCATACACACAGGTGCATATTACGGTATTTACTATATTTAGCATACATTTTGGTTATAGGGCTAGCATGCAAAGGAGAAAGTTTTATGATATTTTGGGCTGGGAAAGCAGGTGTACAATATCTTGTCATGATTCATCATCTTCATCAAATCACATGCAATAACAACGTCAGTTGTGTGTGTGTGCACACATCGTATTGTGTGTGACTTTATCCATGTTTTGTTTACGAATTAATGAAGAAATACTACGTTTTTGTGAGCACGAACGAAGAAAGCTGCAAGAAAAAGACAAAAAGGAGCCCAAGCAAAATGTACAACTTAAGCTTGTGGCGTGAAAAGTACCTAACTAAACGCTTACGATTCTGATGAGTCGTGTTGCTGATATGCAGCATTCTGTGGTGGTGGTGGTGTATAATAAATACATGTAGTTCAAGACTGCGGCCTTGATTAGTATCGGTAGACTTTTTGGTGAATTGTATTGTGTGAGGTTATGCATGACCATATCATGTTACATTTGATTGGACAATCATCGACATCTATAGAAAAAAAGGAAGGAAATGTAATTGAGGTAATTACGGTATCAAGGAAGGTAAAAACACGAAAAACGCTAAATAACGACAATAGGCGGCATTTGTTTCGGGAAATGGAGAAATTAAGGGTCATGATGATGACCGGTTATTCGATTATTGTATGGATCTTGCCTTGAAAATTTAACTTTGTTGCACGAATGAAAAACGCATTACACGTGCAGAGTGTTATCGTGTAAGAGTGTTGGTTCCCGGCGCCCTTACAATTACCGGCTATTTCGGTACATTCGTAATGCACCGCGCTTATTTGTTTCTCAGATTTTCTTGGAGTCACAAATTCATGCGTACTGTTTATTTGCTCACCCTTCCATCTAATTACGCTTACAGGACTGGTTGACATGTTTTTATTAAAAACTTGTGACCAAAACATGATAAAGAATGTTTAATTTTCCTGTTTTATCCTCGATAAACTATTATCCTAAATTAGCATCACCGGCACTGCGTCATTGCTTGCTTGCTTACAAATATCAACATTTTACATATCTCTATATACATACATGACAGAAGTTAATTTGTGGTTTCATAAACGAGTATCCACCGAGTCCGTTGAGGTGAAAGCGTCAGATGTAAAGAGGATTGTTATATCTTAATAAATAGCCATTACAGAAGCGTGCCTATGTTCATCATTCATCTCAAAAATATAATTGACTCAGTTGATTCGACACTGACATGTTGAATTCTATCTGATAGCTTAGTTTACTTGGAAAACATTTTTAACAGTACATACTGTGTATGTACAGAAAGATGTGTCGACATTAAAATGATTATTCAAAGCTTCGGCATAAATACTTATGCAGATTTTTACAAGAACCCATGCAGGACGGGAAGATGAGAAGATGATTTAATGAGATTGAATGGATGATGTTTATAAATAGGTAGAGCGACTGAAGAAAAAAAAATGTGAAGGTCGATTGCATTTCAGTCAAATAAAAATCTCGTAAATTAAGTGATTTTTTCACAATATTCTCCGTCTGCGTACCGTGTCTTTAGATGTATCTTCAATTTCATATTCAAATCAGCACGGTTCATGATTCATTATCCATTCAATTAGTTGCTCAACAAGCATGCATTGCACGGAGCTTATCAGACCAACCAACCTACCTACTTAAGGTTCGTGTTGACTCTGGTGGAAAAATAAATTGAGTAAGATTGAAAAATATCTATTTTATCTCTCCAGCACAGTTACTACACTCCTTATATTTATACGCATGAATGGCAAGAAGAAGTATTAGTGTTTCGATGATAATAAGTTGTTTACAACTTACAACGCATGGTCGGTTGGGTTGCGCAGACGGTTGATTCAGCAATTTATGATGTGCAGTTATCTATGTAAATTTTGGAACGACATGATAATATGATATGATAGTTGATAAATGCAGAGAGGAGCAAAATAAGGAGCCGAATCAACCATTTCTCAACCTTGACATTCAGGCATCAACTTTAACATCAATTTGCTTTTTATTTACTGTGCCTGTATGATGGAACACTTTTTTCGATGATTTGAAGCTAAATTGCAATAATATGGTAATCTCAGATCTGTCATTCCAACTGACTTCTGGCTCCATCGTGGCCATCCTATATTCGCTTGGTTTATATGCTGACCTAGAAAGCATCTTCAAAGTTTCTCATGGAATTTGCGTGACATCAAGTTGGAAAGAAGCACAACAAAATTTACACTTTTTCAACAAAAAGGCAACACAAATGTCAAGTTTTTCATGTTTGCTGTTGAAAAACGGAAATAATGCACGTTTTTTGCACGCTGAACTTACGTTTCACTTAACTCGCATGTCATTCGTTTCGATGCCATATTGCTGCTTTGTCGGTTTGGTACAAACATGAAGAGCGCCATAATGCGTGTGTGGTAGCAAACTGTGCTATATAAGTAGCAAAAAAAGTTGCACTGAAAAGATTGAAAGAAGTCAAAAGCAGTGGAAGATGAAAAGAAGGGATTTTTCCTCTTTGATCTTTTCAAAAAATGTGATGATACTGTTTCCGCTTGAATGAAACTTTTATGGCAAATTGTAAACAGACAACAGAGGCAAGTTATAGTTATTCAACCAAAAATGCATATTGTGGAAACTAATTTTTGATGACTACACTACAGTCATTGAAAGTCAGCGAAAAGTATAGCAAATGGACAGCAAGCATGAAATAGTTCATTTATGTCTTGGAAGATCGATGCCAGTTTATAAAGTTAACTGCTGAAATGTCAGGATTGACAACGCCTGTAATATTTACCACCAGTCTCGTATGTCAATGGCCATGTAACATGCATACCACCAATGTCAAATAATTCAAGTTTCATTTCCGAATTTGATTGGTTACCGAAATTCATATTCTCAAATTACTCATGCTCCACGTTTGTTACTTTCGTTATGCACGACTTTTATTGCCAACTTAAAAGTGTCATGCAATGCCTTTGGCTAAGAGTTGTTACTTAAGACTGCTGCCGCCATGTTAGTAAAAAGTATTTTTCACTAATAATTCACAACTTAGCAGCCACGAACATCTTTACTCATTTTAGATAAGTTTACCATACGGTGCATACTTTTGCTATTACTCACATTACAAACAGACACAATTCAATTAAAATACGGCATAAACCTTCTAGATAATAAATATCCAGTATTACAACACATAATGTATCTTTAAAACATGCAATAAAGACTATGCATACGCACTCACTGTATTATCACAATCATCATTTACCCACCACGACCAAAGCAGCAGATGAATCACACTTTTTTATGACACACGTAACACGTACAATCGCAAATTCACATACGTAACTAAAATATTATCTGTTTTACGCAGAAAAGATAAACACAACAAAAAGTGAGAGAGTAGCTGTGTGCCGAGTGTGCGTTACAGATTGTGTTGAACGTTTTTTGTCCGCAAAAGAATAGTATATAATATTATTTCGAAAAAGATGTCAGGATATCGTTTCAAAGTCAAGAAAACGTTTAAAAGTAAGTTGCGACTAAACTTTCTAGCATCATCACATTATAAAAGTAGTGGAAAATGGTAGCAACAACAATATCGCACTGCAACATACAGTATACCAAACTATCATTACCATCATCATCTCTGTAGGACACGTCATGCATCGAAAAACACATTCTCGAAAAAAGTCTCCCCTCAGCTTGTTGGTATTTTCGTTGGAAATCTATTTTCTGGTAGAGAATTTTCATGCACACATGTTTACCAACCAACTCGGCAAGCAGAGAAAGAATTTAGCATATCGTTGTTGTCACACTTTAAACTTTAGACAATGCACAACACAAGATGAAGGAGAATAAAATGCAAAGCACTTACGCAATACAGAAAGTCTAATTTTCAGCAAGTCAATATAAAATGAAATGCTATGTGCAATCTTCAGAGTTGAGAAAAAACAGGAAACCTTTTTTTGTTAAATATGACTCATTGTCCCAAGTGACAAGCGACCAATTTTTGCAAAATGAACCATGTAACAAAAGCTAGAACAGTGAATTAAACTCATTAGAGGGACGATTTGATAATCATAGGCACATGCAATTATTTTCTGAGGGCGAGGAACAAAGGATTCAGTTTTGCTTCTATGCGCCATTTTCCCTTCAACAAAACATGTTTTAGTTTGTTTGGAAAAGCTTCATAAATTAATGTTTTGACCAATATGACAACCGACTACTTCCCACGCACAAAAAAATCAATTGCAAGTGAGAGGGATACATAAATCACACCAGTACCGTGAAAATGCTGTGTAGCAGAATATTTTCACAAACTCCTCGGTCCAAATTCCACCCCACCTCCTCCGTCGTCAGCTCATGGAGAATCATAAAACATTATAACTGCAGAATTGGCATTGGTTATCCAGTCGAGAAAAAGAGTCCACACAATAAAATTATATATTAAAAGAAACTTTTAGAAGAAACAGTAACGTGGGTTCACTGGAGAAACACACAAGTGGACGCAACGAGCAGCAAATCCTGAAAACTTGATCCCTACCTGCCTACCTACCTAGATATATACCTGCCTGTTTATTTCGCATACCATAAGAATGTTTTTAAGAATTAAAGTGGTTGGAAAAGGAAACCTGTTTACAAGCCAAGCCACCACAACTAGAAGCATACCGTGTTTTCTCTCGCACTTCTTGGTAATAATAACGTAATGTGTTATTTTTCTCTACTTAAACCTACTCAAGTTCCCTTCTGCAGGTTGATGATGATACAATACACATAGGTATTAACAATGCACAACAACGAAAGGAAAACCTAATATGAACTTAAAACATCTAATTTCAGTATATACGTAAAAATGTTCTCAAAACATGGTACTTATACATATTACACAATAATCTTACATCATCATCATCCAGAGAGCGATTTTACCTAATCTACTCTAGCGTTTTGCCATCATATTATCATCATTAACAAAAGTCTTGTTGAGAAGGCAAGGTATAAGAAAGTGTACAAAAGCAAAATCAAAATGAAATCATAATATAAGCCCTCCTGTTGATTTTTTGTTAAGTTTTTTTTTTGTATTGAACCTCATCGTTCGATGTAAGTAGAAGCGATAACGTTTATTTGCGGTGATTACTGCAGACGTGCAAACCGTGTGTTTGGCGATGCGGAACACATTGAATGCACACGGTATTAATCACAGCAAGAAACGCCACATATGCCAACCAGGATTTGATATGAATAATATTCTTATTACCATGAAAAGCTGCACACTGCACACAGACAGACATTATGACGATACAGCTGCATTTTGTATTCCAAACAAGCACAGTAATCGTGGTCCAGAGAGATCGTTAATATCGCTTTATTTTTTGGACTTGAACAAGCGAAAAAGTATTGTGCCGACGTTTTTCATGGTAGTGGACCATAATATCGTCATTTTCAATGAAATGTGTGCTGATAATAATAATAGCCTCGTGGTCATTACACACTTGTACATTTTCTGCTGGTGGCAAAGAACAACTGGATACAATTATATTTAAGAGTATAAACCCTCATTTCTGGTGGGTTTTTGCTGTGAGCTGAGTGCTAATAAAATGGTACATGATGTACTTTATCCAAAGTAAAGAGAGGGAGACTGAGAGAGAGAGACAAAAACAATCTTCTGTTTTAACGTTTCAAAAAAGCAACGTTTAGACAAAGAGTAACTTCGTATTTTAGCTGTATCAGCAGCTACCAAGGAACAATGCAAACTGACTCATCTGATATCATTATTATTAGGCACATTGCATTCACCTACCGTCGTCGTCGCACAATAATCTGAACGTTTCCCATTCTCCTCCTCTCTGTTTTCAACCTAAAATTGTTTTGAAGTAGAAGGCGAGCAGCAGTCAGACAGGATGTTCACACACACTCTGACAAACTGGCAGGCAACAATATATACAATATAATACCATCATCCATCCATCTACTTAGATAGATATTTATTTCCATCACACGACTGCGGCAGAAGCAGCAGGCTATCTGTTTTTGGTGTACTAAATAGATGGATTGGTTGGACAAAAGAGGAGAGAAGACAATTTAAAGCAATTGTACACCTTCCGCAGACAAACTGACTCTCTAACAAATCATCGTGCTATTACGCTGCTGCTGCTACTGTTGTTGTTCCCTTTTTAGCCTCTTTTCCACGTAAATACATACACACATAAAGCCAACAGCTACGGTGGTGTTTTGTCAGTAAGTATAATGAAAAAACGACCATGTGAGTTTCTCGTGGTTCTCTCTGGATCTGTGTGGCTCCTCTACTCTTTTGCTGTTTTCATAGGAAAATCCTGAATGCATCCCTTCTGCTGCTACTGCTATTCTAGTGTTACTCAAGTTGGCTGGTGATGGTTCTGGAAAGGAAGCGTGCAAACGTTTCGTTGGCTCTTTCCAGCTCAAGCTGACATGATGCTTCTTCTTCTTTCTTTGCAGTTCGTAGAGTCTTTTTCTTATCAACCACACAACTACCGCTGCTTCTGCTGATGCGTGTATTTTATTATAATAAATTGCGTTTTTCTATAAGAAAAGGACACTGAATGAAGGACATCATTTTTTACTTTATCGATTTGCTTTACTCTCTCAGGCTCCTTTTCTCCTTCTCTTCACATACACCTCTTTCGACGCTGGCTCCCTGTTTTCCACTCACTTTACACACGCTTTATCTTGATGGTTTCGAGAAGAGCAAAGTGAAAAATGTGTTATGGGAGGATGTAATAAAAAAGAGTTTACATTTTTACAGCAACATCGACCAAGTATACGCTTATGTGTGAGTTGGTATATAAAAAGTACACATGTACCATAAAATAATTCTCGCGTTATTACTACCTTGTTTATTTTTTACGCTACTTTGCTCCGCTCTGTAACAGCTACAGCCACATTTTTTTGCCGTACATATGCACAAAAGTACAAGGAGCAGTCAAATTTGGAACAAATCAAATAATCTCTTGTTTTTTTTTCTTTTGCTTTGCCTCGTCTCATAAGAAAGGAAGTACCTTGTCGGCTTGATTTGGAGGATAAAATGGATGGATTCTTTCCTCCTTATTACTAAACCATAAAGCTTTTATAAAGCTGGATGATAATATGTCTTAGTCTTGGTTTGTTTTTCTGTAGTGGTGTATGTTTCTCGTAGCGTAAAGGTGCACACATGTAATAATAATGTCATTTCAAGTTAATTTAAATGGCAGCAGTGGCAAAAGAAGGGCTAAAGCCATGTCCTCTTTTCCAGTCGTCTTGTGTCTTTCATGTCATTCAGGTTGTTGTAATGACCTCATAAAAAGACTTGAAATCTCAGCGGAGAGTATTAATGCTTCTTTGTAGGTATGCATAGTGCATTATGTAAATTGGCAGTACCTACTATTTAATATGATTAGTTTTAATGGATTCATATCTTGCAAGATGCTTTACTGGGGAAAGTGATACTACTGCTGCTGCAGTACGTACAAGTACCTGACGCATTTGAGCAACCACAGAATGTAGCACACAACTTCTTCATACTTATATATAAAATCCTGTCATGGGACTCTCACTCTTAAAATGATATTTTGATTCTGCGAAACTAGAATGAAACATTTAAGAAAGCGTTCCAAGAATCGAAACGGTAGATTTGGTTATATCTCTTTGAAGCCCAATTTAATAACAATATAATCAATAAATACCTGTTGTCTTGAGTAGGAACTTGACTGTTCCTCTCTTGTCTGGCGTAGCTAAATTTTTTAATAATATCGATCTATTCTTGGCTTTTCTAACCATAATTTTTGCTGCCGTTGATTTCTATTTGCTGTATTAAATTGTAACAAAACTATTTTTGCAGTTTATCAATTTTATCGAAGGTTTGAAAGTTTTATTATATTAGTTTACTGACAACGTTGCTGTCATAAATAATGTTTTTTAAAAATCATAATCGTTTGTGATACAAGATAGTAGCTAGATCCTGTGTGTTTGGTTTTTTGACAACTCAAAATGTGCAATCTGTCTCATCACGAAATATAAAGTACGAAACTTTCTCACTATTTTGACATGTACAAATCTTTGTGGATTGAATTTAAAAGTCAAATGCAAGATCACTGCGTGAGGGCAATGCACGCAATAATAATATCAATAGATATTCATAAGCAGGGATAAACAATAAATTTATTTAATGGCATGTTCTGATTTGACAGGAAGAGGTTATTATTCCCTTTTCCCAGCAATGCACAGTCCAGTTCCAGTCCAGAAGAGATACGTGAATAGCTAACAGCATGGTGTATGAATGACAGGCGAAAATGTGTACGAGATTCCTGAGAGCCAGTTAGTGCGAAATAAAGCAGATAGGAAATTGATATGCGTGTTATTGAATGCCCTTCTGGTCTGATGTCGTGCATTGTACTTCTTTGCTATTTGTTTTTGGAAACTCTATGTATAAATACACGTACTGGTACGCAAAGGTATGTGGGTCTGGGTATTGAAATTGAGACATTATTCCTACGAGAATATCAACTGATGGAGTAGGCCCACAATTTTATTCAGTGGAATATTCCACGAATCTATGACGCTATAATAGACTACAATATCATATCACTCAGCCATTCACAGATAACATCCGTACTTTTGTTTTTAGATTACATGCTAAACATTCCGGAAATACTTTTTCTCTTACCACCCAAGCGGAGGTTGATTTTAAAATGACTTTGATTAGTTAACAAACATTCTTTCATGTCCTTTAATAGCATTATGTGAATATTAATCTGTTTAGTTGATAAATCCCCTGACCCCTGAAGTGTTAATCTTGAACAAAATTATAGTTGTTGAGTAGTACCAATTGATAATTGTACATTGACATTGTATGTAGGCGTATGTCCATCATAATATTTACAAACTAGAAGTAGAAGGCCCGTTGAAATCAACGGGCTCTAGCAACTTGGAAAACTGGTTGAAAACTTGGAACCACATTTTAAAATGACTTTCCCTTCTGGGGCACGACTTTCCCATTTGGGGCACGACTTTCCCATTTGGGGCACGACTTTCCCATTTGGGGCACGACTTTCCCTTCTGGGGCACGACTTTCCCTTCTGGGGCACGACTTTCCCTTCTGGGGCACGACTTTCCCTTCTGGGGCACGACTTTCCCTTCTGGGGCACGACTTTCCCTTCTGGGGCACGACTTTCCCTTCTGGGGCACGACTTTCCCTTCTGGAGTACGACTTTCTCCTCTGGGGAAAGACTTTCATCAGTCATCAGACTAATTTTTAAATGAACAGCCCCGTATATAACCAATTTTAATTACATGGTTCATTTCTGACTCAAATAACTAATTTTTCATATTAAAATTCAAAATCGCTTGCTTTGAATCCTTTGTTACGAAATTTTAAATGTTTTGCATAATTTGTTATTCTGGAGAAATTAAAAGTCTTTGAGATATTCACAGAATGCATTCATTTCAATCGTAATTACGTAACGATATATTAATATGGCATGGTACGCGAAGCGGACTGGGTGGTCAAACGTCATAGTATGGAAGGGTATGCCCAATAACGTGGAGAGGTATGGAGACTTCTTCAGAAAAAAATCTGTCAACTTCAAACACTTTTTAAAATATGAAGGACATTGTCAATTTGAATGCGAAAGCCGTTTGGGCAATCTACAACCTTTATACTTGCTTGCAGAAAAAATTAGAAGTCTTGATAAGGTTTATTGTGAAAGTAAGAGGGAGTTTCCGCAAAGGTGTAGAATGCCATGCATATGCATAGACACCCAGCTAATTTGCATATTATCAAAATATATAGATAGATGGGACGGGACAATAGTCGACTAGAAGCATGTCACCCACAGTTCGTCTCTGTATATGCCACATTACAATAATGACAATAATTAATCACTAATCAGAATCATTAATCAGAATTAATTCTTATCGAAATATCCAAAAGAAATCAAAAACTTTCACGAATTTTCACCTTGACTTTGTTCCTGTCAAATCACAAAAACTTTCGCTTTCATGTTAGCCATTAGCACTCAAATTATTGCCTTCCAAAGTGTGTAATTCATAATTCATTTAGTAATTGAAACATTTTCTTTTTGCGTCCTACGCACATTCCCTTGTATAATATCTATTTCTGTTCTTAAAAAAGAGAAAATGAGGAGCAGTTAGCAGTGTTGTCTTATGACTCTATTATTAGACCCTACCTCATGCAAGCAAACGAAAGTAAATAATGGCCAAAGTACTTTTTACTTTTACCCTTAGTAAATAAAGTCCCTTCAGAGTATGGCAATGTTGCACATTTGCTCTACGTAGAGCTCTGTTCATTTTTTCCATAAGTCGTGCGTGGGTTTTCACTATTTCTTTTTATAGGCTCCACTATAAATAGACGCGTAATCTATTTTAAAGTACACCTTAGAATCAGCTCCACTCTTCGTTCCATCTGTGTTGTTTTGCTTGCATTTAAACGAGGTGTATTATATCATTTCCACATTCCAGTATACACTGACAAAAATAGGTTTGCTGCTTGTCTGCACCTCAAACAGAGGAAAATATAGGGATTGCATCTAGTCTTCTGCGTCCCTGTCCTTTTGAAACTAGATGAAAAGTGACTCAATGGGATTTTCCATTTCAAATCCAGTTGTTTTGATGATATGGCTTGTTATATTGAAGCGGTGAAAGCATGAAGGGGAAAATGTGGTGCATTTCTCATGCTATACACGCACTAAACTATACTCTATACACTTACACGTTCTATAAAAATATGTATGTACTTTCTTCACAACATTATAAATAAGACTGTTTTTTGTTGAATTCTATTTTTAGGTAAATCTGGACTTTCCCCTGACAGACACTCTCAACCATGAACTTTCTATGCTGGGGCATTATGAAACAACAAAATATAAACAGTCTCTACAATTTCATAACCGCTTCAGCACTATCATCACCTTCGTCAACATGAACCTGCTAAGCACTTCAAGAAGGGAAGGAAATGA
Source organism: Sinella curviseta (assembly GCA_004115045.4). Lineage (NCBI taxonomy): Eukaryota > Metazoa > Arthropoda > Collembola > Entomobryomorpha > Entomobryidae > Sinella > Sinella curviseta. Next base: position 65,484,823 of record CM023199.3, read on the forward strand.
GTGAAATTGATCGGAAGTCAGGATTTCCAATTTTTTCATCATCATTATCGACATCATCATTTACAGAACAGGACAATAACTTGCTAAGCACAACTCCTGGTTCCGTTGCAGCCGCAATTTCTTCCGCTTTAGAAACAGCAGCTGAAGATACTACTATTTTAACAGAACAAGAGGGTCGTAACTTTTATCATCATCACTATCAAGAGAGTAGCTATAATAATAGTGGTAACAACAGCGGCAACACCAATTCATTTAACAATTTTGGTGATTCTGTGAAGCCAGGTCTAGTCAACCACACCACTACTCCACCTTATCAGCATCATCAACATACGCCATTACTACTGCCCGTTGCTCCTTTACGGCCGGACAGTTTTGTCGATGGTGGCTGTGGTGGCGGTGCCAATAATAATGATCAATTATTGTTGACCAGCAGCGGTGGAAACACTTTTAGAAAGAGGGGTAGCAGAAACTGTAATATAAGCAGTGATTCAGCAGATGGGAATCATGTTGATGATCAGTATAGATCCTCTTCTGCTTGTTCCCAATTTCATCATCAAACATCAACGCTATCATCATCATTTTCATCATCATCTTCACAAATGGCAGACAAACAAGAGTACAGCAGCGACAGCTTCAGTGACAACAAAACTAGCGTCCGTGATAAATCAGACAATCGTGAGACTTATCAGGTCAGTCATTGTAAGGAAAAGTCAGCTACAACAGACAACAGAGAAGTTGACAGTGGGGGCGGTGGCGGCAGCGGATGTGCCCGGGTTTTCAAGTCGACCAGTAAGATAATTGACCTGCCCGAAAAGAGTACATCCTCCTCAAATGACCACCACCATTCTTCTTCACAGCAACACCAACATCATCATCACCACCACCATCACAGCAGAAATAAAGACTCTCGAATTCCGGTTGGAATTGCTGTAGCTTGGCAGCGTCACACCACATCATCAACTAGCCCAGGTACCACTTCAACAATGACCACAAAAGCGGACTGTGGCAATCCAAACAAAACCAAAATGAGTAGTAATTCATCATCCTCAGCTACCAAGCATCCTTCACGACCATCCTCCGCCAGCTCGTTGAAAAACTCTGCAAAGCTGAGCGGCAACATCAGTAGCAATTCATTATACTCGTCTAATGGCTACTCTGCCTCAAATCCAAATCTTTCTGGGGTTGGCGGCACAGGCGACAGTAGCAGTGATATCCTCTCTAGTAGTAACAATAACAGACCAATGAGTGCTTGTGGTGACGCTATTACTGGAAGTGGGACACACGTCCCATTTTGCCCCAGTCCTGCTAGTCCTGCTCTCAGTCGACCTTTGCCTTCTTCATCTGTGCCCCCAAACATGGGTTATCCCACAGGGTATTCTTCTCAGTATCCTTCTCATCCTTATCATCATCATCATCGTACAGCTGTATCCCCGTACCTGGAATATTCCTACGCTGCAGTTGCCGCCGCAGCTGCAGCACAGAGACCCTTTGCAGTGCCCTCGCCGGTACCGTCTCCACATCATCACCATTCTCATCCCAGTTTAAATGGTCATCCATATTGGGGATTGGACAGTCCTCCGCCACCACCTCCTCCTGTGCCTCTCTTGTCTCCAGGTAAGAAGAAACAAGCTATTATAATGTCACAACATGATTAGCAAAAGGTTATGTAAGAAAATTAAGTGGTGGTGAAAGTAAATAAGGAAATGAGAAAAAGAGCCACGCACTAATAGACGTGTCTGCTCTGTACAAGGCAGCCGCCTGGTTATTATTAATTTTATGACAAGTCATGCAATAAATGAAACTGAAAGTAGAGCGACCTGCTCAAGTGTTATAGCAAAAAGAAAACAACAACAACGAGGACGGACACCGACCCACATGAAAACTCATGCATACTCATGAAGCATTATCATGTTCTATAGGAGGTTCTCATGTACTCCTTCTCATCGCCATGAATCCAGCAAGCACGCTTTGTAGAAAGCCATTTTGTGATGGTGGTAGAGATGGATCAAGGAAGCAAAACTACTGCTACCACAACTGCTAACGTTATTAAAGATTTTTTTGTGGTTTTCTGGTAGATTAGCAATAGAAGTGAAGGGGAAGGAGCCAAAAAAGGCGTAAAACTTTTATAGTAGGTCGCGGTCCCTATCAGTAGTCAAGTTGGCAGTTTGGCAAAATGGCATTGTATTTCTTGTGTGAAAAAAGGATGGATGTGTGCATGCTAAACTTATTTTATTGATGACTTGTCATTCCAAAGTCGATTTTTCATTGTTGCTTTGCATGCTCTTTCTGCAGCTCAGTAAAGCATAAAGAATTATAACGAGTTCAGTTCTTCGAGAGCTCTCGATTGTATGTATGTATGCATGCTTTCCCAGTAGGTAATCATTATGTTGTCATCTTCCCATTGCCATGGCAAGGCATTTAACAAAATGAGGCAATGCAATGAATGAGCCATTGAACTATTAATACTGTACTATTTACTACTATTTAATGTATGATTGTGAAAGGTGGTTTAGTTTCATATGGAGTACTGCGAAAAAGAACGGATTTAAAAGCAACACTTTTTTTATTTTCCTTTGTTCGTCAATACCTTGATGTTGTTCACATATATATACTTCTGTCTGTACTGTACTTTCTTTTTTTTCTTGCTTGACCTGTGATGATGTTCGGTGAAGTGGAGATGCATGTATGCATAATATATTTACCAGGCTAACTTTAGTCATAAAAGCGGACATGGCATTTTGCTTTGCTGCTTGGTCGTTTGTTGTGTGTGTGTTTCTGTTTGTTTTGTTGCTTGTTTGTTCGGTTTCTCCCTTTTGCCATTTTTTAGCTTACTTGCTTTTGGTGGCTTGTTATTAACGTACTAGTAGCAGAGCTTCCATGTTTCAGCGTGGGTTTTCTCTGGTTGTCTCTGGCTCGTTCATTGGAAAAAAGTGTGTCATGCATGCCATGCTGCCAGCCAACCACCGGGCCACCACCACGCAAAGATAAAACTGCTTATTAAAACCAACAACAATATACTAATAATGCCTAAACATACACACATACATGTGCATGCAGAAGAAACAACAAAACGCAACGCGAGGAAGAGAAAATAAAAGAGAGACAGACATAAAGGGAGCAAAATTAGGTTTAGTATATTTACCGCTTGCTGTGCATTAGGTATACTTATGTATCTGGCACAATATGTTATGGATCTAACAAATCGAACATGTTTACACGCATAAAAGAAGTGTGTATAGCAATCCATATAAAATAGCGAGCAGACCACAATATAAGTGAAAGAATAGGAAACCAATATAATTTGGGACTTTGATCTAAATAAACAAGTTATGGGGTAATGGAATAATAATGGAATAATACATCATCGAATAATTTTGTTTTGGGAAGTAGAAACATGTTAAGAGAACAATACAACATGTAAATAGCCAGTAAAAATACTGCCTCTATGTACATGGAAGTTCAACTAACGTTCAGCATTTAAAGCATTTAAAAAGAGCAATGATATAGGTGAATGTTAAACCTGCCTTACATCCAATAAAGTACTTGCTGCCTGTCGGTATAAATGCTGCATATTTTATTCCTTCGCAGGTATTCCAACTAGTCCCGGGGTTGTCCCTGCAGACTACTTACAACAGCTCTCTATGCAGCAACAGCAGCAACAGATGCATCTTCATTCTTCTCACCACCTTCACCAACAACACCTATTAGCCACCGCAAATAGACAAATATCATCATCGCCTTCACCTTCATCGGCATCATCGCCGTATAATCCTTATCTACAGTTCCTGTATCCACAAGATGCAGCATCCGCGTCGCTGGCTGCAGTAGCGGCAGCTGCAGCAACAATGAACAAGAGCCCTTACTATGACCACTACTTTCACCAACAGCAGCAACATCAGCAGCAGCAAATGCTCCTTCAAAATCAAGGATATCTTCAACACCAACAACATCAGCAGCATCCTTCAAGTATTCCAACTCCACCAGTAAGTGGTGGTGCTAATAGTTCTAACAACGCAGTTAGTAATAATAATAACGGTAATAAAAATAGCAGTGGTGGGAGCAGTAATAGTAGCAGTGTTGGTGGCAGGAGCGGATTTGACTTGTTGGCTAATAATAACAGCAGCAGTAGCAGCAACATGAGTAGTAGTAGTAGTAGTAGCAACGCTGGCATGAACACGCATCGAACAATTCCGATGCAGGTGGCTAGCCCCATTAGCAGGACGAGCATTCCTCTGTTATCTTGTTCGCCAACAGGAGTCGGAGGGATCCGAACACCAACTCCGACAACATCATCCACATCATCATCTTCATCCACAGCGGCATCGTCCACCACAACAACCACCAGCACCGCCGTCACAAGCTCTGCTGGTTCCTCCTGCTCTGCTTTCTCCTCAGCTTTCCCAACCAACGTTGCAATGTCGGCTTCTACGTCTCAGCAAACTCCTGTTGGCAGCAGTAGTCAGTCATCGGCAACAGCAGCACCATCAGCCAGTTCACAGGAGCTCGTCGTCGCTACTGCTACTTCCACTACAACGAGTATATCGACATCGTCGGCCAGTTCCCCGTCACCATCATTATTCCTTCTCCACCATCAACAGCAACATCCTCATCTTTTCGCCAGTTCCACAGCAGCTCTCAGTCCAAAAAGCTTGACGTCATCCACCCCCTCACCGGTCACCGTGCATGACTTTAACTCTGGACTGAACGTTGTTATCAGCAGTAGTGCTGCTGCTGCTTCTAATAATAGCACCACAACAAATACCAATATGGCAGCTGCAACAAGAAAGTGCGCTACTCCTAGTCCAATTTCGCTTACGCCAACAAGAGCGCTCCTTTCACCCTTCCCTCCCGGTTCCCCTTATAGCCCATCGCCCATTCCAAGCAACAACAATAACAATGGCAATTACAAAGAACTGCTCGTCTGGAAGGAGGATACTGCCTCTCTGGGGACTAAAATTAAACCTATTCCCATAAATGGTCACACAAAGGAAACGCACAGCAGTGGGAGCGGTTCACTGACCACACCGCCTCCACTGTCATCACCTCTCTTGTCTCTGGCTCATCATAATAACCGGAGAAATAATAACAATAACAGCAAAATTACTAGTGTCTCCACGCCATTGTCCTCGCCGAGCTCTCTTGCTGGCGGACAAAAGCATGATTTCAAAAGACTGGAAAGCTTAATTGAGAGAAGAGATAGTGAAAGTATTAGTCCTCTTGTTTTAATCCCACAACACTCACCAGCGACATCCACCACATCATCCCTACTGGATTCTGATGAGCATCAACTAGCCAAGCTGGCAGCTCTCGCTGAAACAGAGGAGAAAGAAGTCAACAAGAGCGATAACGTTGCAGAGTCTCCTAAAGAGCACGCAGAAACGTTTTGTATTTCAGTCAAGCTGGAAAATCCAGCAGCAGGAGGAGCAGTTGAGTCAGAAGAGTCAGAAGAGTGCCAACAGCGTAGCAACAGCGAACAGGATGACTCATTCAAGGTCAAACCTGCTGCGATGATTAGGCACGATGTCGTTGTTGCCTCCGCTGGAAAACAAGAGGAGAGGAAGATTTGCATGATGAAATCTGATACAGCGGCAAGAGCACCAACAGCAGCCAACAAGGATCAAGTGGATGTTGGTGGTGAAAGCAAAGAGGAAGTGAAAGTCGAGTTGTTCTCCCATGCCAGTAATAATGTTGATCCCACGATAACAATCATATCCTGTGATGATGCCAACAATTCCGCAACAAACACTGATTCCACTTGTGATGAAACTAAAGTCGGAAATAGCCGTAGTGGCGGTGGTGATATAAAAAATCAACATGGCGGACATCAGGCGAATACAATGGAGAAAGCTGTTGTGGAAGAAGGAACGGATGATGCTAAAAATACTAGAAATGATGAACTTGTTGAGGGAAATGATGTACCTGAATCAACCTTACTTTTGTGTAGCAGTAATTTTAATAATGATACTAGTAATAATACAAGTACAGATGACTATTTTAAAACGGCGAGTAGTAGTTTTACTAAAGATAATAACAACCAAGCTTCAAACATCAAAGACGTTAGTTTCACGTCAGGATATTCTTCATCTCAGGAGGACAACAACAATGAGCAACAAAAGCCACCATTGTTTATTGTCAGCCCTTTGTCGACGACAACAGCAAAACCTGCGGCTCCACCAAAAAGGCCGAAAAAAGAAAGGAAAGGTAAACCGGAATTGACGAAACCCTCGTTGAAAATTAAGAACACTAAGAATGTCAAGAAAGACAAGAAAAGTAATTACTTGACTGAGAAAAAGGCGAAGGCGAAAACGAGTTCAATGTCAAAGGCGGAAGGAGAAATGACGAAGGAGAAAACAAGGAAAAAGATGAAGGACACGAAAGATGGAAGTTTAAAAGCTGCTGCTACGCTGACAAAACCAAAGAAAAGTAACAGCAAAAAGACCTTGAATGTCTGCAATGAAGTTCCGGAGAAGGGGAAAAGGAAGGCTAAAATAGAGAAAGGTGGTACTGCGTTTGCCACCAAAAAAGTAAATGTAATGACGTCATCTAGGTTTACAAACAATGATGTGGGTGTTGATAAGGTTAAAAAAGAGAAGAAGGGAAAGGCGAATAAGAGAGGTAGTGATATTGTGGATGTTGGTGGTGACAAGTTAAAGTCTGCAAAGAAGAAAGGCAATAATGATGAGGAGAAAGCAAAGACCAAAAAATGCAAGGTGGAGAAAGTAAAGAAAGGCATTGACGTGGAAAAGACAATAGGAGGTGGAGAGAAAAAGGCACCAGTGAAGAAAACAAAGAATGCAGTTGCTACTGACGTGAAAAAGAACAAAGAAAGTAGCAGCAAACCAAAAACGAAGAAAGCGAAGATGGGCCAACAAGGTATTAGTCAGCAGGGATGGGTGCCACCGGCGGTGCCCATCAGATCTGCGGTGACCAAAAACAATTATCAGCAATTTGTAAAACCAACAAAGAGTGATACCGGTAGTTCTAGTTACTTTGTATCTCCTAATGTGACCAGTGTCAGTGGTGATATTATTAATAGTGGTAATAATAATAGTAGTTTTACAGTTAATAGTCCTCCGGACCACGGGATTGCCAACCTGACCAGTAATAATCCTCATCAGCAACAGCCAATGGCTGTTATTCTTCATCAGTCTGCGCCATCAGCCCTGCAAAGTCCTTCACAAGTTACCTTTCTGATCACATCGCCCACAACAGACAGAACCGGTGGTACTAGTCCTTTGAGGATACCTGCATATATTCCAAGGGCGGGTGGGAATTCTACTGCAACGGCAGTTGTCGCGTCCGCTGACGAACTTGTTGGTGGCAACGGAGAAAGTTATAATGGACCAGCAACGCTAACCCTCCATCGTGATGTGGATGCGTTACTATCAACCCAGCAAACTTATTATCAGCCACCGCCTGCAATTACCATTCAGTATCATCATTCCGCACCAGCAACTCCCATGGCCATGGAGGCAGCATCTCCCAGCAGTTTAGACTTGCTGGCTACTGTCGCCCAAGAGTTTGGGAGTCGAGAAGATCTCGGTAAACGTCTTTCCATTGACGGTGGTAGTAGCTGCAACGCCAGCAGTATTGGAGAAAGTCCGCCAATGTCACCGCAAAAGTCACCTGCTACCTTTCACCAACACCATCAACATTATCCGTCTCACTACAGCAGTATCCCTGCTCCAATGACAACCCCAAGCCAGATTCAGAAAAATCTGTCAACTTCTGGTGACGTTATCAGTCAAGGTGTTCTCCAGTCAAGCAGTGCCGGAACTACATCGTCTGTCCCTCCCATAGCGCAATCATCAGCTCCTTCTGGCAAAAGGCCAAAGTCACCTAAAAAGGATGCAAAGGCGCGAGCAGTGAAAGCAGAAAAACGCAAGAATACTAAAACCTCAAACAGTATTACATTGAAGCAATCTTCAAAGAAGGCGATGCTGATGAAAGTTGGAAAGAAGGAAAAACGCACCGTGTCCGACTCGGCGTTTTATTCGCCACCTGTTGTACTCTTGAAAATCCCACAAGTCCCAGGACTCTGCTCCAAGAAAACACTGCAACGGCAACAACAACAAGACAAGCCTAAAAAGAGCAAAGAGAAGAATAGCAAAGTGAAAGCAGACAAGGTAGCAGCAGACGTTGGAGGAGTTTCGAAATCAAAGCCAAAGTCAATCAATATCAAGAAGGCCGACAACAACAAGAAACTAGTTGGAGATAATGATAAGACTGTTGGGCTGCACAAGTTGGGCAAAAAAGCGAAAAAGGACGGTGAGAGCAGTAAGAGAAATAATAAAAAGGCATGTGCCTCCTCAATCACATCTTCAGTCTCGCCATCCAAATCACTTTTGCTTCTATCTTTGCCTACTTCCGCCATCCATGCAAAGAATGATGAAAAACAGGCGAAAAAGAAAGCAAAGAAAGAAAAGAAAAAGAAATTGGAAGGCGGAACAGTCTCATCATCATTATTACCCCCGTTGAGCATTCCACCAGCAACATCAACATCTTCAGCAGATCAAATTATCACCAGTACTCCTTCTCCGACAAAAGAAAGATCTTCGAGTTTCTATAATCCCCCTGAGAGAATTTCTGCCTTTGCCAAACAAGTTATCTCAAGAAGGAGTTCTGCGGCTGGTGGAAGTCCTACCAAACCGCCAATTAGCAACAGTGCAACAATATCTCCTTCCAAACAACAACAGGGATCCTGTTCGTCTATTTTCTTTCCAATTCAACAACAGCAGTCTATTCCAAACTCTCCAACGATTAAAATGCCACAGTTAATTCCATTCGATGTTCCAGTGGAACCGTCAACGCCAACAACGCCGCCATCACCGAAACAACATTCCGTCGCCGCTGCGCCTTCCTCCACATCTACAGCAGAGAATCATTTTGAGAGTTCTTCCTGCGTGCCAAAACCGGTTAACTTGAAAAGAACCCCAACTTCCTCAAAGAACTCTTCTACTCATCTTCCTCCACCACTTCTTATTCCCTCCGTCAGCAGTAGTAGTAGCAGCAGCCATGATAAGAAGGATTATTGTGATGTTAATGACGATGCCAGATGCTTGTCTTCTTCGGAACAGGTTAAGAAAAAGACTGATAATATTGTAATTAGGATAGAGAATAGATCTCCAAATAGCGGTAGTGGTAAGAACAAAGCTAGTTGTAAGGATAAGAAGAAAAAGGATGACGGACGGTTGGAAAAGAAGCGTAAAAGGGAGAAGGGTGAGGACAGATCCGAAAAGGTGAAAAAGAAAAGACGTCCACGTGAGGCGGAAGAAGCAGCAGACAAAAAAGAAAAGAGGGACAAGAAGAAAACGCAAAGGGCTGTGTCCATTGGTGCAGTTCCTAAAATAACAGTTTCGCAGTCTTCGGCAAGCCATGTTCCTTGTACACCCACATCGTCCATTGCATTTAGCCCTCTGACCCCACCACTCACAGCAAAATCTTCTATAGAAGGAGAGGACGGGGAGGAAGGGGGCAGAGGTCCCCATCATCGTCAAAGTGCATTCGCATGTCTGCAAGTTCCTAGGGGCTCCACTACGCCATGCTCTTCTTTGGCTTCACGTCGATCATCGCCTTCCACCAACGCTGAAACAGAGGGGGAAACTGAGACGACTACCGAGAACGAGAATGAAAATGACTATAATAATGTGTGGGTGTCGGATCCAATGTTTGCCGTGTCTGCCATAAAACTGACAAATATATCTTCAGCTGGATCCAATCAGCCCACAGATGCGGAGGAGTCTGCAATTGATGACGATATTGACATTGGGAGTAGTAGCCAGGAAAAGGCGAAAGTTGAAGCTGAGAGAAAGGAAAATCCGTTGCCTAAACTTTCACTGTACATTAAACAACAGCATGAGAAGAAGGAGGAGGCTGTTTCACTTTCTCCAGAGCAGAAACAGCAACAGGATCGTGAGCGGGAACGATTTCTCGAGGTCAAGTCACAACTTAAGGCGTTTGTCCATTTCAAGCCGAAACAATTGACAGGCAATAAAAAGGGCCATCACAACATCAAACCTTGTCTCAAGGCGGAACCTGTTGTTCGATCTCATTCGATGGATGAAGAAGATGTTATTGTGGATGATGATGAAGACTTCCAGTTGGATATGGAGGTGGCCAACATTACAACTCAGAATGCCCCGAGTAGAAAAGCAGTGGGAGCAGAGAAAGCTACGGGGAACATCACAGCAACAAGTTGCGTTCCCAGCAGCAGCACCACCACCACAGCTTCCGCAGGAAGCAACAAGAAAAGAAAACCAAGCATAAACCGGAATAGCTCAAGCTACTTAACCAGCAACTCATCTTCTTTGTCCCAGCCCAAAAAGCATCATGGCCTATCCACCAAGGAAATCATGAGTAAAGTCTTTAGTCGTAAAGTTTCACCCGAACTAGGCGACAAATCTTTTTCAAGTGAAACGAAAAAGGCGGAGAAAAAGAAGAGATCTAGCGGTTGCCTCGCTGTAGGATCGGAAATGGATGCAGATGATGAGGAGGACGAAGAGGAAGAATTATTGGATATTGATGATGTGCCATTGCCATACAACAAATCCCATCGTCAACATCACAGCCATAATGCACACATCTCCATGAGTGCAGCGGCAGCCGCTGTGGTGGTGAACAGCAATAATGTGGCAGCAGCAGCGCCTTCCACCTCTTCCAACTGCTCATTGTCGTCCTCTTCACTGGCTCTTTTATCGTCGTTATCATCGCCACCATCCTCGTCGTCGACTTCAATGAAGAAGCCAAAGAAGAGATCGGCAAGGTCATCGACAACGAGTAGTTGTGCCAGTACAAAGAGCAATAGTAGGGGCAATAAAGGACAAAGTGGTGGAGTTAGTTTCGGTGATGGTGTTGGCAGTGGTACTAGTACAAGTTCAAGTGCAGTGGCTCCGACCACACGTGCTTCTGCTGCTGCTTGTTCTTCGGCAGTTGTTGTTGGCAAGGATGAGACCCAAGTGCCAGGGAAAGTTGAGCTGGATTCTGTGCAAGAGTTGGTGGATGAGATGCGAATCCTAACTGATATCCAAGGTCTCTTTTACACGGGAAGGCTGAATGCGCTTCAGCCCCCGGATGTGTATGGCGTTACTCTGGATAATGAAAGGGGGGCACCACCGCACCTCATCTTCTCCGCGGAGGAAGTCCTTGAGGTAAGCTGATATACTGGGAGGTGGTGAAGGTTGCACGCGCGCCAACCACTTACTCAAAAATATCAATTTTAATATTTTAAGCGTAAATTAATTCTTTTGAAGTGACTCCGCTAACAATAAAAGCAAGTCTCGTCGTTATGCATTAAATGACAAGTTTTTAGACTCATGTTCTGAAAATGACAGAAGTAACCTCGCTTAATATTATGTTTTGTTAGGACATCTGCGAATTCCCTTAATATCATTCCAAGGTCGGGCACGTGTACTCTTTCTGTTCGCAGTCCAAAGGACATAACTATAATCATTTTAGTTGGGGTGTGAATACATATTATACCCCCTAATGGTTTTCTCCATTGTGCTGTTGTTATTGTTGGTATAAAGTCAAGTATGTGCATAAAAAGTCAAGTAAAATCTGACAAGGTCAGCTATTCAGACAGGCCTTTTCTATAATTTATTTACCAAGAATTTTCTACCAGGAAAACATTTCGGTTTTCATTCACCTAAGCCCGGAGGTTAGGCAGAACAGAGTGACATGAACTAGAAACTGAATATACTATGTACTGATCACAAATATATGAAATTTCATATCATAGTTGTGATAAATTTGATAGGAAATGCAAACACAACACAATGAAAAATTGAAGGAGAAAGAATATATATCTAATATAGTATGCTTATATGACATGTCATATTATTATCCCGTTGGGTATTCTGATGTATATCTGAATTATTGTTAGCAATAATGTTAAATGTCACTTTCAATTTAGAGTATAATTTGATTCTACGAAACAATTTTCGCATGACAGAACAAAGCAAATACGATGATTACACCAACATAGTTGAGACTTTATTGGAAATTAATTAATAAGGCACGACATGACATGACACATGAAGTGTAGATTTGTTGAGTTTGAAAAGATATACTGCGCATCAAAAACGCAGGATTTGTAAATTGCATTATTTCCAATGAGTAAAGGATATACAAAAAAAATCAAAACTACCGTGCCATGTTTTCGTTTAAAGATTAGATTCTCTCGAAAGCCTCCAAACGAAAGCGTCATGTAATTTACGCTTATTACCAAAAGTTTGCACAAATATTAACTTTTCACCAAAATTTCTCTCTCGCATCGCACCCGTCTGTAGTAATGCAAACAGAATTGTTTACAACGTGACCTATCTCATCTCATCCAGATCTTTGGTCCGTCCGTCTAGTCGTAGTTCCTTTTGTTCTTTTATCAGAGGGAATTTCTACATGCCTCATCACCACTTGTCTCGCTCGCGTCTTCTTGATTAGCACATAATTATTGTGCACAACTCACTCATTTGTCTTTCTCGTTTTTGATGCTCCTCCAGACGAAACGTACAAAACACAACCAGACAGACAGTCGTTGAGAATTGTCGCAGGCGCTTGCTTTTCACTCAACACAACTCATCATCATTACTTCTCTCGCTACGTTTTATGCTTCCACTATCTACATCACAAAGGAGATCGCGACGCAGAACATCCATACCATTCTTTCCATTCGACTACAATCTCCTTCCACCGAACCAAATGAATTTATGCCTTGTTTTCGTAGTTGTTGTAGCAAGGAACGTGATAAAATATCACATCACATAACTCAGCTCCACTCCACTCTAGCTTTTCAAGTTTGCATGCACACAGCGACAAAGTATACACGCATTACGAATGGAAAGAACACAAGTACTTGACTGACGATCTTGTTGACTGTTATCCTAGCGTTAGATTTGAATAAAATGTAAAGAACATCTGCATAAGGAGGAACATTGAGTTCTTTGTTGTATACACAAAAGATGAAATGAAGAAGCTACGATTCGGCTCTTTTTTATTGGTTCTGTTTTCTCTCCTCGTGCCGACTTTTTTTTCCAGTATGAGTTTATGAGATGAGTAGCTAAAAACTTGCCCACGTTCTCAAACTAACAGGTCGTCACCTCAGCTCATCGTCAATCACATTGCCTGCAAGTTGTTCTGATTGGAAAAAATAAAATAAAATTTACAAGGATGCCGATTTGCCGACTATGATTATCTGTACAAAGTGGTGTAGAAATAATTTCCGCTTCAGTCTTCTTGCCACAAAAATGTTTAAGCTATGGTCAATACAAATGCCAATCTTTCCTAATTAATTTTTATGCTCCTGCATCTAATATTTCATCACATGAAAACATCATCACACAGGAGTCTCGTAAATTTTGTAGGTTTGGCAAATGAGTTGAAAAATCTCTCCAACAACTTTACTAAATCTTTTGCCCGCCTGCTCTGTTTCTCATGGCCAACCACTTTATCTGCTGATGAATTTGAATACATATAATATTGTTATGATTTTTAAGATTGAAGATAAATTTACTGTATGCGCTTAAAATGTTAGAAGAAAAGTAATATTCTGCTGCTCATGCATATAGTAGGTACAATACTATAAGTAGGTAGGCAGCCAGGAGATGAGCACATGTGCCATCATGTGCTTTTTTCCACATGAAAAAAGGCAGCAGCAGCCGCAAGCAACGCTGTTGAGTTGAAGCCATGTGTTCACTTTTTCTTATTGAATTAGAAGCCTTATAACAGTCTCCTTTTAGCTATCATCATATCATTTTTTTCGGGATTGTTCCTATTTATTACAGGTTTCTCTTGCCTGTCAAGAATTTCTCCAATTTATTCAAGAGAATGAGAACAGTTCCCCCTCTCTGCTGCCGTATTCTATACCTACTTATTACTTTGCATGCATGATACAGACTTTTTTGTTTCTTGTGTAAGTAGTTGTTGTAATCGTTAACTTACAAATCTAAAGAACAAAAAAGGGGAATGAGACGAGGAAACTCACAAAACCCACGGTTTTCTCCCAAGTGTAGCAATAAAAATCCTATTACACGCACATCATAATGCAATGTGTACCACCTTGGCTGGTTTGAGGTTACTTTTTGGTGGGTAGGTATCTCTCTCTCTTGAGAGGGAGAGGAAAACCTCTAATCACCTTCATCATCAAAAAGGGAAGAAATGAGACATGCTTGCACGGTAATAAAATTGTAAAGAAGCAGAGCAGGAGGAGGAGGGCGATGGAGAGCAAACTTTTTTGTTTTTATGATTACTTATTCAACAAAACTGATGTTCGAGGTTGAAGTTGAAGAGGTACGATTTTTTTAGGTGGCGATGGTGGCAGCGGAATAACTCCCAAGTCAGCTTATTACATTACAAATCTAGTTGTATGTATGTATGGCTGAAGAAATAACAATAATATTTTTCATAGATTCAGCTACAGAAAGGGTTTTGGTATTCATTAGGTATTCCGCTAACATAGCTCCTGCATTTCATCATCATCCACCCTTCAAAATATTTTATTGCTAGACTGGTCCAGTGATCAAGCCAGGACAGCACAGCTTATCATCATCGTCATTATGAAAGAACATCAAAAGTCACTCGTAATTGTATCCGTTTAAGAATTCCCCTACTTAAAAAAGTAAGAATGCTGGCTGACGGTGATACAAGTTGGTCGTCTCTGTGGTGGTGGTTGTTTAGTGGTGTGAAATGCAGGAGAGAAAACAGCAACACTTTTTACTAGATTGGCTTTTAGCAGTAGGAATGCAGTAGTAGTGGTGATGATGGGTGCTCTTGTCTTTTTTCTCTCTCCACGTTGTAATGTAATTTACTAGACGTATAGTTCGTTACACACTTTAAGAGTATTTTTATGGAGAAACACGATGGGAATAAGTGAGTAACTGCATTTTGATTGTTTTTTGCATAATAAAATTTGAACCTGTTTTAATTTACTTTATAAATTGCATTAAAGCTTGAACGTGCAGGAAAGGAAAGCAATGTACAGCATCTCAGAGGAGACAGAGTCGGTGTTTTTGGTTTGTCTCTCGAGAGCATTTTCTCCTCTCGAGCCCTTAATTGCCTGTGATTGAATTGGATGTTTTGTAGAAAGAATGATAAAAGTGTTACAGATGCTTAATTGATGTTGTTGGTCATGTTGGTGAGAAGACTAGTATGTACGACGACTACTTGCTCGATCAGAATGGCAACAATAAATTGGAGTGAATGGCTCATTGAACATTTTTGCTCTCCGTCTTTTTATCACATTTTACCCGTCCAAACCAACCCAATCAAAGTGATTATTGTTTTTTCCCTGTCTATAATCCCATTTTATCGGCGAATTGCTCCTCATAAATTAAAGTAAAGAAATTGTTGCATCTCCTCAAATTGCTTTAGTGAAGATGGAACAAAGCGTAAGGTCAATCGCCATTAAAATTTTAAACTACATATTATAACTCTGTGTGGCAAGCCATTTGCATGCTGATATGCTAGCTTCCTATTATTGCTTCTTGAACTATCATTTTGGTCATGATCATCATTGCAAGCTCTCTGTGATGTTGATTAATGGGCATGACAAGCTGAGAAGTTCCCTGTCCATTATATTATTTTTAATGGTCAAGTTAACTGGAATTAACTTTCTTCGTCACGATAATAACGATACGCTTTTGAATTTGCATGTCACTCCATAAATTGTTTTAAGATCTTGTTTGCTTATAGAAACCCGCACCGAATGAGTGACTGGGAAAAAGATTAAAGCACTTTGGGTGGCCTCTCTGCCCCTTATTTCCCCCTGTCATGTGTAATAATAATATGCGTAATAATGCCGTAATAAAATGAAATAAAATGTACACACAACAGTGCCCACGAAAAAAAACATGTCAGTTTACTTGCAGAGAACACTGCATCTGTACATAGTTTATGGCTACCACCACCACGATCATCGGAATAACATTGTTGACTGTTTTGCCATTGTTGATTGTTGTTTACATCGTCATCATTGTCATGAGCATTCATCGTATCGGGATTTTTTTTGGGCAAAAGTCGAATAAAGTACATACTTAATGCGATGTTCGCTCGTTGTGGATTCAGTTCAGAGAGGTCTGCGGTTAAAATTTGTGAGCTGTTTAGATGAGATGAGAAGGTTGTTCTGCTCATGGGAGACAGACAGCTGCCGTGGAGTTTTCCCAGGGTCGCCTTTTTGCTTTGACATTGAAATCTTTTAGCCGACACAACAAACATCAACAACACGGCTCACTCGTGCATCGCGCAAAGGATATCGCGTGCAAAGTAGAGAGAAGAAGACCAGGCAGAGAGAATACACAAAATAAATACGTACAACAATAAATAAGATTGTTTTGCTTGTAGTTAGGCAGAGGCAAGCTTTCAAACTTTGTTCAAGCTCCTTTCCTCCTCATCTCCTCTTCTGGGCAAAACACTCTGCTTCTCTCTGAATTATAGCCAAGTAGTTGTTGTAACGCAGCCTTGACTTATAGTTACAACAACGGAGCGTAAGAACAGAAAGCACAACGCTGACTGAACACTCGCATTAGTCGAGTCAGGATATTAACGCAATGTGGATACATTATCTTGTCATTGTCATTTGTTTTTTCATGGTTGTGTGGAGTCGTAAATGGATGATGCAGTTGGATGAAAATTGACAATTCTTTTCCTTTTAATCCTTCATGAGACAAGAAGTACAAATCCCGTTTACATACCTAGAAACAAAAGCATGCATTTAGTTCTAATGTAAGATGAGCAGTGAGCCGTTTACAGATATGCTTTTGGTTTATCGTTCAGCATATCATGAAATGCTCGTTTTCTTTAATTGACTTTTTCATGAGACTTCATATACGGCCTTTGTGAAAACGACACCGAGTACACAGATGATAAGGATTAAGCGTGCGAGTTTAATTAATGGTTTTATAATAAATATAAGATGAGACAAAGTATTGACTGATGTTTTCGGTTTTTTAAAATCTGGCAATGATGTTTATTAACTTGGTTGATATTTGTCATCGTTTGTGTAGAAATGTCTCCGGGAAAAGAAGCCACAACCCGAAGTCCTTCGTTCAGGTCTGAGAATCTGTGCATATTGGTCACCACAATACAGCGGCCTATATCCAGGACGTGTATCCACCGATTTTAGTCCAAAGTTTGATCCTGAAAAAGATCTCATTCCTATCGAGTTTGACGATGGCGACACCGGAATGATCAAACTGAAGGAGATTCGCTTGCTTTCTGTGAATCATCCTGTTCGAGGTATAAAAAATAAAAGCATATAAAAATACGCAAGCGTTCTTGCCATCTTTGTTCTCCAGTGAATTTTATTCATGGAATTCACACTCTGTCTTTGTCTCCGCATTTTCACAGAATACGATCCCAATCCACTGCTTACGCTGGAAAAGAAACACAGGAAAAGACGCCACTCCTCGGCCACAGGAACGTCGGGTGGTTGTACGGGTGATCATGAGGAGCCTGACTGTGGTGAGCCGTACTGTGCCAAAATTGGAAAGTTGGAGGAAGATGAGGATGAGGAGGATGTAGATGATGACGATGAAGAACACGCTGGTGGCAGTGGTCTTTACCATTCTTCCTCGAAAATGCTCTACTGGACTTGGTCAGGATTGGGCTATAAGACACCTAAAAGCAAAAAGAATAGGAACAAAGAGTTCTTTCGTGGGATTCAGCGTGGAAATGAAGTTATCAATGTGGGCGATGCAGCTCTTTTCATTTCCACAGGGAATGAAAGACCTTTCATTGGTAAGTTAATTCACTGCAGCTACGGGCAGAACAATGATGTAGCAGTCGCGCAGTAAATGATGATGAGGATGCCTTTTGTTCTGGCACAATGCATCTTTATTCAAATTGAGCCTACTAAACCGAACGTGATTCTCATTCTTTTACTTATTTGATTTTTCTGTGTGCATAGGCCGAGTGGAACGATTCTGGGAAAGGAAAGGCAAGAAAATGGTGAATGTTCGGTGGTTTTATCATCCGGAAGAGGTCAAGGCTTCTGCAAAGCGTCTTGCAAATCTCAAGTACCCAGTAAGTGTGCATATAATACTATAGTTTACGTAGATTCAAATCAAATGTGGAAATCCATCAGAAAATCATCATCTTTTATTCTCTGTATTATTTTTAGGGTGCTCTCTTCGAATCTCCTCATATTGACGAAAATGACGTGCAAACGATCGCCAAAAAATGTGATGTTCTTCCCTTTGCCGAATTCAAACAGCGCCTGTCTGGCTCGTCCGGTGGCAGTCTGAGGGTAGCCAAACTGTCCGTAAAGTCATCGTCCAAACCAAGAGATATGTATTACGTCGCTGGATTCTATGATCCATACACCTACAACTTGACATTAAAGGATCTGAAATAAGCCATCATAATACAAAAGCTGACAACAAAAACTACTGAATATCACCCATAATATACTATACTACACAACTTCATTGTAAAACAGATATACTTTCATGTTGTAACTTTCATCACTAATAACAAAAAAATCAATCGGACGTATAAAAAACAATATAATAATTTTCACGTGTTTACATTTAACATTATTAAGTAGTATTACAAACCAAGTTAATCTTTTTCATGTTTAAATGACTTGATTGAATATTATATGACATTTGTGCTAACTGATGGAGATAATTTGTTCTTATGATCAATATACCCACTCTAAATATATTTATTTATGTACCACACATACACCTATATACGACTACCACGTGCACTTTTGGATCTAGTTTTTACCATTTTACCGGAATGTTATTTTACTTCTTCCAAGACAATTTTTTCCTGAGTGAAAAACCACACCGGAACAATAATGAAAACATGATGTTTGTGCATTTCATTGTTATTATTACCTATTATTATTAATTTCTATAAATACCTTAAACATATAGATTCTCTCTGTCGTAGAGCAATTTTTCATATAGTCTGACTGGCAAAACATAATATCCAAAAAAGATACTGTAGTTTTCCGATGTAAAGATATTACTAGGTTTACATTTTAGACCTTAGGAGACCTGTTTACTCACAGATTTTTCATGTATTACATTATTATATTATTATTATTATTACGCGAGACGAAGAAACGTTTGATACTGACGAAGGCAAATGTGTCAATCATGCACAAAGATAGACAGTTAATTTAATAATGATGGCACTCTTTTTAATAGGATAATGAGCAAGTTTATGGTAATATGACTATATTTTTAAGAAGATGTGTACTAGGCAGGTAATCAATCATCTTGTTTTTGTATCTCATAAAAAATGAAATTGATGATCTTGAAAGAAGAGAACTGGGCAACAATATGCATTTCTTTTGTTTTTTTAGTGTTTAGTTGATATTTGTATATCTTTTTGTATTATTAATATGATATAATTACATATATTACCTAATTAGGTTTTAATGAGCGTGTTGATTGTATTATTAAGTGAACCGAGGGTACTGTACATATTTTTGATGAGTGGAAACAAAGGATTATTATTATAGGGAACGGAACAAATGATATTATTATTCCAAGAAGTAAAAATTATCAAGTATAGAGAGTACACATATAAAACTATTTGCATGATGATTTCATAAATGTATACTTTTTAATTATAGGGAACTAAATGACTGTTTACCAAACTGTTTTTTGTTGTTTGTTACTTGTTTTGGCTTATCTCTAGTGGTAAGGATAATCTCTGTGTAAGTACTTTTTATGCAACATATTATACAGATAGAAATAGAAACGTGCACTGCACAGCTTCTATTTACCCAATCAAATCAATATATTATTATAAGAATCAGACAAAAAAGTGTTATTTTTTGAAATTTTGGAGAGCGAGTGCGTGAATAGAAAATGTTGTGTGTGGATAATACTACATTTACTACACACAATCAGACGGTATCTCTGGAAGAGACAGTCAGTACACAGTAGACAAAGAATTGTAGTTTTTTAGAAAAGGGTCACAGACAAATTTGTGCATCCTTTTAAAATCATAGCGATTATAGTGATAAAATATTATATTTTAGAGTTAGAGGTGTTGATAATGATGATGTTACTGTTATTATAATACATATATATAATATACGACAATGATTTTTGTGAATACATATTTTAGGAAATTTAGCAGGCAGGAAAGCGACGACAAAAATGTATTTTATCTGGTGACTACTATTATACAAATAAACACATACAACGTGCGCGTTATATATGAAAGCATAAGTAAACTTTCCGTTTATTCAATTTCTTGCATCATTACAAAAATGTAAAGGAAAGCTTAATTGATCGAATATGGAACTCCATATTTAGCACACCTGTTTATGTATAAGAAAAATGAAATTTTTGGTCGTAAATACGTGCACTGCATATCTTTCATTATTATGGTTTTCTTTATTTTTCAGTTCTCTTGCTAAAAAATTCTGTCATCATCAGTCACATTCATTTTATTTTTTAAATCCATCATGTATTTATAAAAACGCTCCTTATTCACATACAATTAATATTTTTTTTGCATTTACACATAAAGCAGGGTTTTACGCGTTTACAGAGATTTTGATAATTTCTATTTCTATACAATAACTTCTTTGCCTTGCCCTATACTTTTATTGACAGTATGTGTTAACAGATCAGTTCCTATCAGATAACATAGATGTGAAATGAGTGAAATGTATATTATATATAAGCTTTTTTAGTTGAATGAAAATATGGATAACAATGTAATATTTTATAACAGGGAATTAGCATATTAATAATATTTAGTTAACAATAACAGGTAAGTATATTTTGGTCAAGAAAGTTTATAAAAACAAGCAATCAAAACAACCATGATAAGGTGCATGAATACTGGAATCATTGCAGTTACAATAATCATATTAAATTATATGCATAGATAATATCTTCAATCTTACCTACAGTTTGTTCAGTTTTTAAAACCATACGTCATCCTATTATGTGGTAGTGTAGTTAATTAAAATTAATTTAAAAAATTAAAATAACTTTTTTTTGAAATAATAATAATATTAATTAAAATTTTTAGATCAGTTACTAAAACACATTGTGATGGTAAAAACTAATACTACAAACAGACTAAACGGTCTAACATTAATGGCACTTGAGTTAACTCTGGCTTCTTCCTCCGCCTGTCGCTGCCTTGCGACGAGACAGTCTTGAGAGCACTGTTTCTCGTCGCAAATGTCACAAAGCGTCGTTTTTGGAGCGTCGTAAAATTGCCTGGCCCTTCTTGAGTTATCGTAGTAGTCATACATTGTGACATAAGCGGAAGCCTGCTTCGCTACTGGATATACTCTGTATGCTGACACGGTAGGACAAATCTGTATACAAAGAAAAGAATAGAAAAGAATAGACAATTTACGATAATATTTCTATTGATTTTATAGCATTAAAAAGAGACAATGAAGGAATTGATTATCATAACGAACAAGTTGATTATTTACATCAAATAACTTAAACACTTTTGTCGACAACGATTTGATTATATATATTTATATACAGCTACGGTGAATATGTATGTAAACACTAAACTACATAAACGTGAGAGTGCTAGTCAATACAACACTACTAATTGGGTCAATTCCGTGGAGGAGCGTTATCAGTATCAGAGTCTGAAGATAGCGTTATGAGGTCATCTGCATTTGGGCGTACATGTTGACCTGACCGTGGCGATGGTCCTTGCGCTTGACCTGCAGCAGTCGCGTCGTAAGTACGTAGGTATGTGTTAATCCAGTTATCTGGTGGCACAGGGTTCGTTTTTTCAACTGGAACATTAGGCAAAAAGTTGAAGCCGCTCATCTGGTTGAGGGTTTCCAACGTTACCCTAACTCTTCTGTAATCTCTGAAGTCAAGATCCTCGTTCGGGATGAGGAAGCAGTCATAAAAAATTGGTTGCTCTTTGAGGTAAAGTACGTAGGTTTTATACAAAAACTTAGGCTTGGCCATTGAGTGTTCAGGCTCATTCCCGTAAAACTCGAGAGTTTCTCTGTGGAATAAAAGTTCTCATTTATTTACATTAACGTAATGACATAACAGGTAATGTACAAGTTCAAATAATGCTTACCTGTGTATACAGCCCGTAAATTGCACCACGTCAAACGCATCAGCCTTAGTCTGAATGGCCACCTCCAAAATCTTTATAAGTCCCCGATTCAAGGATTGATGCTGGAGAGTGAAATTGGACAACTTCTGACAAGCGGACGTCTCCAGCTCATCGTGACAATGGTTCCTCCATGCGGCCATATGGCCTTTGTCCAGTTCCGCAGGTACTGCTCCTTTCAGAGCTTCATTGGTGACAATGGAACGCAAAGGTAATAAATGATCGCTTTTATGATGCCCGTTGTTGGTACCACCGGCCTGAACCAAAGACTCGACGTTGATCTTTTCGAACACGTAGTGGCAGGTCCTAGCTTCATGGTTGAAGCACAATCCAAATCCATGTCGCCACTCAATGTGACCCCCAGGTCGCCCCACAAGATCCAGCTATACAAAAAGGCAAATTATAATTATTACAGTACTCTAAACTGCGGACACATTAATGAATTGGACAATGCGCTTTATTTAATCTTACCCATTCTTGTAATCGACTATCCCCGGCAGTGTTAATCCTCCTCACTGGATAATGGTACTTGATATTCTGGAAACCGAGTCGTTGGACATCGCGGCATCTTTTTAAATGTTTGTAAAAATTGGATCCGGAATGCATCACATAGCAGCCAGGACAGGGGCGTTCATTTGGAGTTACCCTTTCCAATTCCACTGAGTCGCCACGTACCATTTTTTGAAATGTATATTAAAGTACCTGTGTACTGAGCAAAGAACATGAATATGTACTATAGTGTAACCAACGTTTCTGTCCCCTGAACGGTCTATTTAAAAAGCTGTTAATCTCCACCCCCACAGACCCTCCAAACAATTTGACGGATTGTAGTGTACACTGTTTGGATCAAATGTGTATGTAGTAAGTAAACTTGTGTTGACGAAACAAGATAATTCTTGTTTTAGTCGTGTGAGTACCTACCCGAAAACTGACATGATTGTCACAAGTGACAAGCTGATTTTATACCCCTTTGGAAACAAAGGATGTTGTCGTGACAAACCACGACATCGTTCAAATCATACATTGATTATTCATGAACTGAATGTATTCATATTTACCTAAATGGTAATTTAAAGCGTCTCGCTCATGCAATATGCGTTTAAGTTATTTGATGTAAATAATCAACTTGTATGTACTTTGAAAATCATAGCGATTAGTGATAATATTATATTGTATTCCGGACAAACCTCCTCAGTCTCCTTCAATGACTCGAAATACATGATCACTCTGGAATCTGCATCTGCCGTGTCAAATCTTTTGATTTGAGGATAGTGGAACAAATTGTTAAGTCTGTCCGTATTGATAGCGTATCCAGTTGGAACATTCACTTCCATCACTGCCATGTTCGTTTGGTTGTATCCCCTCACGGGAGAAGTGCATACGGAAAGGTGAAGTTGACTGGAAGTGGAACTCCTATCAACCTGAGGGTCCAAACGGAAGGAAGGCCAGGCTCCTACAACTTCCAAATTGTAAGCCCACGAAAGTTGTGCAATGGCAACTCCAGTACCGGTGGCTTCAATGTTGACCCACCTTGTTTGAGTAGGTAGCTAAATGTCATTTGCAAACACATTATTATCACATCAACAAACCTCATTTATAAATGACAGCGTAGCTAATAATAAACACCAGAATTACCTCAACTTCTTGAAGCACAATGGTATTTGTGCTACTAATTTGCACGCTCTGACTTCCACCTTCATAAGTGATCTCTACGTTCATATCTGTGTTTGATGACTGGGCCAATCTTCCCCATCGTGCCAAGGCTGTAAGTCCAACGACAGTGTCCTGAGTGGAGAGGAATCCACCGGCGGAATTCCGTTGGTCCAAAAGCCATCTAACAAGAGGAACGGAGTCACCTAAAAATAGACAAAGTACAGTAAGAACCAAAACGATATACAACTTCTGGGGCATTATGAGAAGTGATATACATACCTATAAGGTTCTTCCGTGTGTATGTCATCAAAGCGTAGGAAGTGGCTTCCACCCCAATAGGTCTTGGATTATCAGTCCATGGATTTCTTTCATCCAACGCGTTTTTCTTTGGTTCCCAGTACTTCTTTTCAGTATCGTTCGAAATTTTTGCCAATGACTCCAACAAATTGAAACCCCCTTCTTTCAAAGGATGATCCGCAACATGGAGGACATAAGTTATTAAGGCCAGCGAGAAAGGATCTTCTGTCCGATCAAAATCTCTGGTAATGTAGCTCAATGCTAAATTGATAGCAGTGGAGTACTTTGCATCAGTTTCAATGTCCGGGTCATTGTTAGCCTCAATCAGAGCCAGAGTAACGTAAGCAGTTAGAGCTACACCGCGACCAGATTGACCTGGCAAGTCTGTGTCATAAATCCTGCCACGTTCCGGGAAATCTCCACTCACTTCTTGGATGGAGAGGAGCCATTTTAGAGATTCGTCAATAATTGCTGGAAATAACGTAAAATCATTAAATTTTCTATACAAATAGGCATGTAAGCATTCTTTACATTTTGTCACATTTTCCCACAAATTACCAGAGTCCACAAAAATGTGTGGTTTCGCTTGCATAAACGATCTGACAACAAACGCCGTCAACCACGTGGATCCTGACGTTCCACTTGCTGGCCCAAAAGCAGAATAAGAGCCGTCGTTATGCTTGTAAGTCAATTGTCGTTGGTATCCCGTCTCCAAAAAGTCAATCGCTTTCTTTCTAATTGGCTCCGTTAGCTGTCGCGTAGACTATAAATACAACATTAAAAATTAATTATAGACAAAAAATATTATTAAAACATGTATATCCCTAACTTGTATGAACCACAGTAAAAAAGTTCAAAAAGCAAAGTGGCAAAAGTGGAGATGCGGGGGATCGAACCCCGGGCCTTTCACATGCAAAGCGAACGCTCTACCACTGAGCTACATCCCCAAGTTGTGATAGATAGTGAGAAAATCTCCCTAGTTGATTCGTTGTTTGTTACAACAGCATACACGACATTCTCCGTTCACTGTGTGCATCTGCCTGACGTAGAGTTGAGCTCTCTCACCTTTTCAATTTCATCATCATTGTCTACAAAAGTCGTGTGGGCTGTTACATTTATGTCTACCTACATAATTTCAGTGCATTGTCAATTTGCTGTTGTACATTCAAAACCTGCAATTTACTTTTAGCTATACTCCTAATGATATTTAATGATATTGACAGAGATATAGTGGTGCACAACAATCAGTTGCAAACTAGTTTCTCAGGGCAGGATTTTTTCTGTGATCACTTATTGCATATAGAATATGCAGACTGGTAGTCGCAATCGAAACGTGTAACTTGACTAATGATTTTCTTGAAAATGCATAATGAGCCATAATGGTGTCTATGATGTTTCAATCAATCCTAACATTCGAGTGTTAATTAGCACATTATTTAATATTTTTTCCTACCTGTAAATACTCCAGTATGACAATATCGGGCACGAATTTAACCATGTTTTGTTCTCCGCAGCCAGTGGGAAGTTCTATAATGTAGAAAAAATATGATTAATTTGTTTTGCGACAGATTCAATAGGAGAATGGTGTTTAATATTGAAAATACCAAGAAGCTTATCCAGGTTGCTAATAGCTGGTCCCAAAACGTCCCCAATAACAGACACCTTGATGCTTTCTGAATCTGGCACCCTTTTTGCTGGGAAATATGCTGTCAAATTGGTTGTGTAAGGTCGTCCGCTTCGCAAGTCGAGAAGAGTGCCCTTTGTCACCTTTTGAGTTTGTCCTGGTGGCACAACCTTGAGCATTTTTACTAGCGCATCACCAGCTTGTCTGGATGTTCCTTTAACGCTCAGCTCTATATTGCCAATGTTGTTGGGAGTGATGAGGAATGTGACAGACTCCACAGAGTTTGCTTTGACAGTCAACTTTTCTGTTTTGAACAGCTCCAATTCTGCGGGAAATCAGCACAGCCATTACATGATGCTCACAGGAAAATACTATGTACATTCCCTACCACAAGAAACAAGACAACTTACTGTTATCAACTTCGTTTTCATCCTCAGTAAATGAAAACTGATTGGCAGAATTGTCCAACGTCACATCAGCCACAACATCGCGGTTCATGTAGTTGTGTACCAAAACCTGGATTCCGACAGCTTCTCCCTTTACGACAGAGTACGGAACATTGAGTGACAGGAAGAAAGGCCTGAAGACACGCAACTTCATGGGGACATCAGAAACTCCCAGCCCGTAAACTTGATCCAAGGAAAACCCGGAAATGACCCAAGAAGTAATTGTGTCTGGGACAGTTTTCTTAATCAGAGCGCGACCATCATACCTACCACAGACAATTGTACATATAGATTTGACCATTCAACTAAATAGCTACTAATTAATAATATATTTGCTGAAAATATCAAATATTCCATGCAACAACAAGACATCAAATTAAATGCATTTACTTGGAAAAATAATGTACAAAAACAACTAATCTACATACACTGCAACATACAAAAGCAAGAAAGCTATAAAAAATTCTTCAAAACTGAATAAACCTGAGTTTTCACAGAAAGGTTCAGGAAATATATATTATGATGCATTTTTTGTTCGCATTTTAATTTACAAGTTGTAAAGAATGATACCCCGTGGAAGTGTTGACAAAAATCCAAGTGGGTTCAGGAAGCTGCTTTGTATCGCTAAGAAATATGGTGTGTGGAGAATATCGAGATTTTGGAATGCGGGAAAACGCGTAAGGACCAGCTTGTGGAGGCCTAGTGGGTCCTCGGTATGGAATGGGAGGACCGATATCCGGTCTCAGAGAAGAAGTCAATATGGACGAGTCATAGATTGGGCGGATTGGCCTTTTCTCAGCGCGCTTAGGGCTAGAAGCATCTATACAAAAGCGAGAAAAACAGAGGAAAAGAAAAAAAGGTGGAAACAGAAAACAAAAATTGTGAAAGTGAAATAAGTAAATATAATATTGGAAACCACACGGCAGAATCAGTTGTGCATGCAAAATACTACTAAATTTCTTTATACAGTGAGGCGAGTGCATGCTAGTTGGCTTTCTTTTATGACTCTGCATGCCATAGAACATACCAATAGGCTATCGACACCAAGATTTCCAGTATCACGCTCTAGAATGAATTCACGCTTTGTATGCATTATCCTTTGACGATGGCTAACTTCTCTTCATGGTTGGTTAATTTAGTAGTAACTACATTCCAAAGCAGTAATAATTATAACCACGCTCGATAAAAACCACCACCACAAAAAATACACCTTTACAAAGTTCAAGGTGCGAAGCGAACAAAGAAAGCAGCAAAATCCTTTCCCACCCACATATATTATTATCATTGTTCGGGTTTGTATGTTTTGTCATTAGCTGTTGGCAATAGTGTGTTATGAATTTTAAAGCAAATGCAGTTATTTGTACACAGTTTGCATTGTAATTGGGAGTTGCAGTAGAGACTAAATGTTTTCCATGAGCAAAATGGCGCTTGTAGGTACGTTTTCATTTAAACATGTTTAGGGATGTATTGTGTATGTTTGTTTGAATAGTTTTACCCTGTGTTTAACTGATCCCAAATAAATGTTTCAGGGAAATACTTCCTGGTTCTGACGGAAGATTCTGAGCCTAAGCGTGCCGTGGAGTCAGCCTCCGCTTCAGGTAAAAAGTCAGTATCATCCATAAAATTGGCACGGTAGAAAACTACACATAACAATCATAAAAGAAGTCAAGCACATAATATTAGGAGGGGAAAGGTAAGTGGCGAGGTGAGTAAGTACTTTTTAAAACATGAAATACAAGACGAGTTAAATAACAATTATGTGACAAATCACAAGATTACTGCGTAAAATTATAATCGGCAATAATTACTTGTTACAATTTGCAAGAAAAATATTGTCACTCTCTCCGCGGGGTTAAACGAGCTATGCGAGCGAGAGGTTAAAAGTTAATAACATGTTATACGATACCACCTTGATGGAAATGAAATCAAATGAATTTTGCACGCGTGCTACTTCCTAGTCTTGCCCTACTACTCAATTAAAACAATTACTCGTGTAAAAATATAACGGAACCGTGTTGATTAGCCGTTAGTCTACACTTGCACATTTTATGCTCACTTCATCAATCTTAACTTCCTGGTTAAAATAATGTCACTCACTATTATTCAGGAAAAGAGTGCAAAAAGATATAAAGTCATTGTGCTAGCTTTTGCTTTTACTGACATGCAATGCTACATACTTTTTAAAAAATACATGCAAGTTTTTAGGAAAAAGATGACTACTCAGACTCTGCATTTAAAAAAATAAAATGATGTAAGATTTAAAAATCAGCGGTAATTTCTAAAAAAATAAAAAGAGTAAAAGCACAATATTTGCATGTCACAGGCTGTGATCTACAAAATAATTGAATGATTCTAAAAATCTCCTCCTACCGTACTGACACTATTTCCCACAGCCATGTTTCAGGGAAATATTTTCTGTTTCTAGCCGATGCTGATCCATCATCACCATCAGCAAGGACATATTTTGACGAAACTCGATTATCTTTCAATACCACTTTCCGTTCACTTTCAAAACTGTTGTCAGCTACGTCATAAAAGTAGTCGTCTTCTAAGACACGGCCGTTCCTAGACCAATTATCTGATAAAAATATTATTGATTATGATCGATTGAAAAAGACATTTTCCTTTTTCGGGTAGAAATACCAGTTTCACCGCTACACAACTGAAAATGGTCACATATTTAGACTTTCCAAAGACTATAAGTCTATGTAAACGAAGCAAGGAAAAGAAAAATGACAGAACTTACCTAATGGAGGCTGCTGATGAACAACACTATTGGTCATAACTACGACACCCGCGTTCTGAAATAAATGTTCACATGTTTCATTCGGATAAAATTAGCAGATATGCGCATCTCCATTCGTAGATAGCCAAACATTAAACTTTGAAGCTACCTCAAAAACTTGTGAAGCCGTAATGGCACTTGTTGAATGGTATAGCAAGGATCTCTTATACCGTCCAAAAGCAAAGTTACCACTTCTCGTGCTCCCAATTCCCGCATTCCACGACTCCAGTTCCCTATCCACCATCCCTTTACTAATGTCTCTATCCTCCTTACTCAATATCAGCACGCTTTGATCAATGCCCCGTAACCCAATCAGGGAATTTGGTCTCGATCCCACCACGATATCAACGTCTTGTCCAGGCTGAGCTTCGTCCGCCGTCATTGTGATGTTCAAAAAGTTATCCAAGGAGCCATCCACTCTTAAAGTCACAGAATCAGCGATAATTTCCTCTTGATAAACCGCATAGATGACCAAAGTGGACTCTGGGGCAGAGTTGGCTGGTCCTAGCAGACGGAAATTGAGTTTCTGAGAAGGTGCCTTGAGGGTGAATTTCCGGGAAAGGAGAATATCACCACGGCCAATTAGGACGTAGTAGAGCGTGTCAAGTGGGATGGTTGTGTGTACTTCAACTTCAATTTCTCCGTTTACCTGTCAATTTGAATATAAAAGAGAAACAATGGAATGTGAGACGGTGATGATAATGATGATGTAACAATCAGAAAAGGAATTGGTCAAGTTCAGATTATTTTCAGTGATCATTTCATTTCACCTTGGGATTTTCAGTCTTGATATCAACCTCCAAGTAGGCATTAGACACAGACAATGCCTTTTGCACAGTAGGGAACCATTCAGTGAGCTCCTTATACGTTGCTTCAATACCCAACACATGCTTTTCTTCGTCAGGTGGAGCGATGAAGGTCAAAGTGACCAAACCATTGGGAGGTATGCTGTGATAGGAAGAGTTAAACTCTTCATGATTATAGGAGAAGCCATGCTTGACCATAAGGGCTTTTGGATTGGGATCCGACACTGGCACGTCATCTTGGGTGGCAACTTTCACTGTGATGGAGTATGGAAGTCCTGGCTTGAATGACTCAGCACCACGAATCACTTCCAACTTGTAGTCGTACTTGTGAAGGGTGATGGACTTGGTGGCGTTCTGCTGTCGGCCGGTGAGACGCTCTGTGACCATGGCCTCGACGTGAACAACGCGTTGGTAGTCGTCTGTCAGTCTGTTATTGAAAGGGGAAAAGAAAGGAGGAAGGGACGGAGGATAATAAAAAATGTTAAAAGATGTGCATATAGTTAGATGGAATGCCAGTTCTAATTAAGACCGTGTTCAAAATGTGATAATGATGTTCATGGATTCATTAGTTACGCATTTATCAAATGATCATAGCCAGAGGCCTGTATAAAAAAAAGTCCAACTCATGCACTTACTGGAGTTCTTTGGTCAAGTCAAATTCTACATCGGCCAAGCCATCAATACGGACGGTTTTACGGGCTACTCCAGTGAATACGGGCTGGATGTAGGTTGAGTGGATGGTGGGATAAGCGGAGATGACCAGCTCACCTTTTACAGGCTTCCCATAGGTGTATCTGAATTACAATAATACAGCGCATTTTTATGTACATGTTTACGCATAATGTTTTTAAACATATATACCTACATATATTTAGGTTACACACTTTGCCTTTCAGGGCATAATACTTTGCAACAACTTTAGTTTTGGCACAAGCAGTGAGATTAGTATGATTTTTTATGTTGCAATTTCTTTACACGGAATGTGCTTTGTGTCAATTCCAAACTCAATCTCTCAAAACACCATTTACTAAAGTATCGTTATCCTCCACACTGCATTTACGATTACAACGAATCTAAATTACATTAATGTTAGGCAAAGTTCTGATCACTACTCTCATTATCCCTTATTATAACTGCCTTTCTTTTTTTACTTTGTGACCTATGTAAATCATGTGCAGTTTTATCAGTAAAGATTTACATAGAATTTTGGGCATGCTTACTGTTTTTGGCAAGTTGTTTTTTTACCATGAATAAAGAGCATTTTGAGCACAAGCGCAGGGAATAAACGACTCAAACAGCAGACGTATTGTGTATGGAGTTAAGTGTTTCTTTCATCATCATTTCGTCATACTCGTACCTACTTGCTTCACAACAAAACTACTTTTGATAGTACATCAGTAAATCGATCATTTTAAACTGGCATAGCGTATGCATATAATATATTGATGGGGACGGTTGCAAAAAAAAAGATTAATGTGAACTAACTCCTTGAATCGTTTTTTATTAGTCATCTAAAAGTGGCTACAAAAATGGAAAATTTGGTCGTGCGGTTCAAGGAAAGTATTATGGAACATGACGATGATTCATTGACTCCACTACTGGTTGGTTAATAATTCATGAAAAGGAGATTTTGGAAAGTTAAACATTCGGACCAAGTGAAAAAGATGAATGCCTTACGAATTTGGGCAAATGTGACCAGAATTAATAATAATTGCTTCTTGTATTGCTTCTTCAGGTTGAAAACATTTCTAAAAAATGTTTCTTTTTTACTTACGTGGCTCTCACTCTCACGGTGATCTTTGACTCGTTAAACGTTCCATGCTCCGGCATTTGCAATTCCACATTAAACTTTGGCAATACATACTCGTTAATGGTAAACTGCTGAGTCTCCTTCTGATTCTTGTACTTGGCCTCCAGCGTCCAATCACCCAAATTTGGCTGAGAACTGAGCTGCAATTCCGAAGAGAACAGACCTCGTTGAACCACCGCATTTCGCCACTGCTTGATAACATTTCCTTGGCTGTCCTTGGCTATCACGTCGATAGGCCCTGGTCCCTTTGGCCGCAGAGAGCGATCCAATAACAGCACACGGAATTGCACCAGCTCACCCGGTTTGTAAATGGGCTTGTCGGTTTGAATGAGAAGAGCACTACTCTTGGCAGAATACTCGAGTTGGGTAGTATTTTCAAATTCGAGGCCACCAGTTCCTTTCACAGTAAGGTTGTATGTACCACCATCAATTAGATCGCCAACCTGAGAAATTTTAAAGGAAAACAAAGCTCTAATTAATTAGCCAAAGGATTCAACCAGAGCAATTAAGTTCATTTACCCTATTTCACTCTCTTTATTTCCATTTCTTCTAATTAAACCATGAAAGTACAAAAAAAGAAGATAAAAGAAAATTCTTTTTTTGTGATTGTCACACGATTTCATTTTTCAATCTCTTTTTATTTATCGAAAAGTAATTTATATACATATATTTTTTTCAACGTGTATTAGTTACTGTACAAATTTAGGTACAAGTAGAGTAGAGAATGTTAATGTTTCTCGCAAAATCCACTTTTACATGCATGCATCATGCATTTTAGCTATTGCTTCGTTTTTTTATATTGTGCGAACGACAATGAAATAAAATGTATGCATTTCTCTCTTCTTTTTTGTCTATTTGTGCGACACCTCATTAGTAGAGCCACTGACCCACATTTTTCTCCTCTTCTTTTGCATTGCATGTTTCTATTCTCTTCTTCTCTGAAAAAACATTCTCAAATGAATTGGTTGTCACATGTCACTTTTTAGAAATTGGTTCTTAATGCAAAATACGCGGCGGTAGAGTACAGTGTACAAAACAGGAATACGCAGTGAGCGACTGATACTGACTGAAGCCAAATTCTTCTTTATTTGATGACGACGTGCACGCTAAATTATTGTATTTGTTTAAGTATCAATCAAAAGTACATTATCATTTTTTATGCATCACATCCGACTTTTCATGAAACCTTAAAAGCAACAAAAAATCTGTCGTTCGTCTCTCTGCCATCTTGAGTCTTGTCTTTTCGTCTATGAAAAAACCGCACTGATGAACTCTTACACATTTCTCATAGTCAGCAGTTCCCATATACCTACATCATCAGAATGAATAGATTTATCACGTCGCCTTCTTAACTAGATATTCTGCCTATTCTAATTGTAAATAAGTACCTATAAGCGCAACAATCGCAGTGCACGCACGCACGCGAATAGGTATTCATATTATTCATCATAATATATTTACTCTGTGTATTTACACTATGGCTGCTTATCAAAATCAAACTTACACGAGTTCTAGGAGATGAGAGAGTACTCGTTCATTTATCTCTAATCCAATTTATTTCAATGGCATAACGATTTTGTATTTCATTTAAAGTGAGTCATTAAATTAAAAGCTGAAGTCGACCTGTTTCTTCAAGTGCTATACCGAAAAGCTCAGCAGCAGTACAGACTACAGACTTAACCAAGCAAGTTCAATTTAATAAATGCATACATCGTCAGAAAAAAAATTGTCATGTTTCGTTGGGAAAACATACCGAATCTATCATCATTCATGATGAACTCGTGTCTCCTCAAGTCAAGTACCTAATGTCGACAAAAAATAGACAGGATGTTCCTTGTTACATGGCTGAGTAAGTTCCCATCAGTCACGTAGGTAAAAGTACAAAGCCAAAGCGCACAACATCAAAGCGATTTATCTTGATTTATTTGGTTTTTTCTCTCTCATATTATTCATTAATCCATGATGGTGATCAACGGTTATTCGAGAATGCTTAAAAATGAAAGTGCCAACGTTGAAACTACATCGAATAATACGCATGCAACAACGATCATTTGTTGGAGAAAAAAACCAACAAATCGGTGATTGGCAAATTATAATGCAAGGGATATTGGATGTATGTATGTATTAAATAATATCATGTGGGTCCAGTGCAGTGATTAAGCAGAGTTATTTGTAGTTATAGAATAGGTAATCATTTTTGGCAGGATAATCTTTTTAGGTACGCAATATTATGAAATGGGCAGTAATCTACAATTTGTATTCATTGTTTGCGTGACAAAGTTCCTTGCATCTATATAATGACCAGCTATTATCAAAATTATTACTGTCAACTACTCACAACTTTTATTATGTCAGTCCGCTGGTTATGTTGCTGCGATTATGATTACGTACGTAAAATTTTATAATAAGAAGGGTTTGTCCTTTGACGACCTTCTTCCTATCTGCTATTAGTATCACGTCATGGTATGTTGGTACATTCATGTAATTTTAGTCTAGTTGAAATTTTGAAACAATGCAACATGACCGTAATATTTATGGCAGTGACAATCAAAGCTATAGTTATTATGTCTATTTAGCATTAGATTATTTTGCTTTGACTCACAATTTGATTTGAAATCTGATCTGAGCTCATACATGCAATTAAATGCTAGATGTCGGTGTGAAACGTATGAATACAAGAACTGCACAGATCTCTCAACAAGAGCGTTTATAAATTGCAACTGCAAGAGTGAGATGTACTAGTTCAGGTCACGGAACTCTAAATTGAAAGAATGGCCATATCCATTATCGGAGATTTTTACGCGAAATGACAAACCGTAATAATTCCCTTGACAATAAATCACATCATTTTATCGAAAGAAAATCACCTAGCAACATTCCTAATAATCGGACAACGACTTGAAAATCCTTGGAATTACAATATTTCCAAACCAAAAATCTTTGTCATTGCATGAAAATCAAAAGCATAATTTATTGTTTAATTTTTGGCGTTGGCTATTTACGGTTGCATGAATGTTAGGGTTAGCTATTAACGATCTCGACTGCGGTAAAAATAAACATGAATAAAATCCCCATTTAAAATACATAGTAACGGATATCAGACTCCCTCCAGAGGAACATACCACCGACTTTTATGGAGAAATTGCCGATTATCTCTGTAACCATTTGAACAATCAAAAATTCCTCCACATCGTATGAACTTCAAAGTCTTGGGAGCACGAATTTGTTTAATTCAGGCTTATACAATTAAGTACTGCTGAGAAGAGACCAAAACTGTACTACCAAATATGAATGTACACTTCTCAGTAGTACTTAATTGTATAAGCATGAATTAAACAAATTCGTACTCTCAAGATTTTGAAGTACATACTATGTGGAGGAATTTTAGATTGTTCAAATGGTTGCAGAAATAATCGGCAATTTCTCCAAAAAAGTCGGTGGTATCTTCCTCTGGAAGGGAGTCTGATATCCGTTACTATGTATTTTAAATGGGGATATTATTCATGTTTATTTTTACCGCAGTCCAGGGCCTTAATTGCCGAGTTGATTGGTATTGATAAAAATGCAATAATCAAACATGGCGGAATTTCCAGAAACCCGAAAAGTACGGCTGGTGTGGCTGGTAAGTCCATTTTGATAATCAGTTTGGTTCGTCATAGCTTGGGAAAGTTTACGACTTGCTACATTTTGCTTTTCCGCATCTTTTCCATAGTTAACCTTATTTCTTATGGTTGCCTTTTGTGGGTGCGCTTTTCATTACATCAACTACCGAGTGGTAAAAGTTGTTGATGAATATGAAAGACAACGGACCCATCTCTCAAGGATCCACCGAGCCCCACCTTTCTGGAGCAAGGAGGAAGCGATGAAGATCAGGTTGTGGAAGCTAAAGAAGAGCGGAGGATATTTTGAAGATGAGTCTGTCGATGATGAATTGCTCAAACCTGAGATAGTTAAATGGAAGGCTCCAAATGTTGGCGACTTCTCCACGTGGAAAGGAACCAAACCCCCGAGGAAATCAAGACGAAGGATGCCACCATTGAGCAGCAACGAAGTATTTGAAGAACGTAGGGATTCTCACAAACGCGTCTCCATTCCTTCATCAACAGTTGCAAACTCCAATGTGCTACCGGTACCATCAACCATTGAGCGATTGGAGACAACGACACCCATGTCAGCAAAATCGGATTTATCGGAAAAGCCGAGCTTATCTACAGAAAGTGGTCAGATGAAATTATCTACACTGCCATCATTGTCTGCAGTAGCACCCTCTAGTTTTGAAACAACCACCACCAAAGAATCAGTGGCTGAGCAGCCTGAGGCGACAAAGGTCACGGTATCACCAGATTCAAAGAAACAGGAGGATGTAACTGAAAATATTGCAGCAGTAAACGCAACATGGCAGTCCCCGCATCTCCTTAACATTTCCAATTTCACTTGGCTGATGAACAACGAGTCGTTCTGTAAAATGGGGAAATCTCTTACTCGTCTCCTTGTGGTTTTGGTACACACTTCCAGATCCCACTTTAACGCACGACAAGCTATCCGTAATTCGTGGGGTTCTATACCAGCCTACAAAAGTTGGAGGATTCGAGTGGCATTCCTTCTTGGAGAAGCAGGACCGGAAGTCAGTGAATCTGAAAATTTGCTTCAGGAACAAACACGCAAGTTAAAGGCGGAGCAAGAGAAACATGGTGACCTTGTGATGGGAAGTTTTGTCGATTCTTACAAGAACCTCACATACAAGAGCCTTATGGGAGTTAAATGGGTACTCAATTATTGTCCGAATGCAAGTTTCATCCTGAAAGCTAACGATAATATATTCGTGGACATTACAAAATGGATTGATTGGCTCAATCCCTCGACGGAAATTTTGAAAGAGAAAGAAGCCAGCACTACCACACAGCAGCTCACCGTGCCTGATTTCTACTGCAAAGTTAAAAGCGATATGAAACCAGATCGTGAAGGAAAATGGAGTGTTTCTCAAGACGAATGGCCACTTGAAAAGTACCCAGACTACTGCCACCGTTGGGCTTATGGAGCTTCCGTTGATGCTCTCCGGAAACTCTATTCCGTTTCCAACAAGGCCAAGTACTTTTGGAGAGATGAAATATTTGTCACCGGAGTGTTGAAAAATCTAGCTAATAAACTGTACGGATGGAAATCGGAGATAAAGGATATATCTACTTTTGTTTCTCCAAAGAACGTGTCAAACCAGCGGGAACGATTCAGAAAGCTCTGCGAAAACGGTGAGTGGAAGGACAAGTGGCCTGATTATCCTGTTATCTATTTGCAGCGAGGTGAAAATCTAGAGATGGATATGATCTGCTTGTGGAGTAAAACTTTGCATGTCAAGTTAAGTAATGGCAAGAAAATTGAAACTACTGAACGCATTGAAGATAAAGATGATGAATGAAAGGTAAAAATATGTGGCCTACTGCAAAATTTTGAATAAATGAACTTAATTGTACTTCCAGTTTACATCTTAAAATATAAACTTAACTCTAAATGCAATATATGTTGTCTAGTTTTATGTGTTTGAATATGCATAATGCATTAATTATTATATTTTTGTTAAATAAAATTGGCATAAAATGAGATCATTGCTATTTTAGTACAATTATTTCCAACATATCATAAATATTCATAGTAAAGAGTCGCATTTCCATGTTCAAGATCCAAATTTTAAATTTCTCACCTGTAAGGTAATCAGTTGGCTTGAGCCTGCCCTCGGATCAATCACATTTTGTTGGGTGGACGAGGAAGAGCCCCCGGAACTGTGAGTTGCTCTGATAGAAACAACCACCGTGACTGGCGAGGCTGCTTCCACGTTTACACCCACGTTGTATGGTAAATTGGGTCGAAGAGTCCTCGGCGCTATTATCGTGTACGATGGCGGTGATGGCGATGGCGTCGACCTTCAAAAAATAAAAACACCAACATAATATAACGCTAAACCATCAAACATTTCATTTTAGTATTCATACAACAACACTATCTATCTCTTTAAATGTGCATCGTAAAAATAAGCACTTCTCTCTCCCATGCATGTTTATAGACCAGCAAACCAAAACTGTTTCAGAAGCATCTATCCTCGTTGAATGAATGGTGGAACCAACAACTGTACAATTTTTTTCTTTTGTAAAAAACGTAAACATGGTGCATCCTACAATCGCAGCCTACATTGTATTTAGATAATCATCAATAGCTGTTGTTTTACACGTAAAACTCCCATCTTTTTGTACATTGCGAGATAAACTTTTTCATTTCACTTCACTAAAAAATACCCCAAACTGTATCACAATGTTCATTGTTGTTCTTGTTTGCTGATTTTATTGAGCTAAAAGCATTAAACATTATGTACCAAGAAAAAAATCACACTCGCGACTTTTTCACAAACCAACATGCAATATCATCATTGACCACCGCAAACAAAAGGTAATGATGATTATGACGATGATTACACACTCTAGTCAAAAACAATACCTGTAAACTTAACAATGCGATGATAGCCTGATGATCTTTATCATGACAAAAAACACGACATTAATGGTCCTCCTCCTGTGTATTTATTTTAGCTATTTGGCTAATCTTGCTGTTTTTTTTATTTGTAGCAATTCATTCATTGTATTCTGTCATATTAAATTCAAAATTGCACTTTCGATTTCAGTAAAAATTTCAGCCATGAAATACTACTCATAGCACTACAACTACTGCAGCAGTGCCATGAGTGAGTTGACTACGCAGGTATTATTATTACTATTATTAGTAAGGTTGATATTTAATTTTTATATTTTGTCAGCTCCATTCTTCCGCATTTCCTCTCTTAGACACGCATGTCCCTTTTTCAGTCATCGACCGTCCCGCGTGGCACCATCAACTTCGCATCTATTTTCCCTTGTCAAATCTCATTATCACATTTTCCCATTCATTAACAAACAAGCCAACCGAAGGTTCGTAGTCGCTACCATATATACACCGAAAGCAAATAAACTGCATTACAATCATAACTGATTACTGCACTGCCAAAAACACAAGATAATCTCTCCTCATCTTCAAAATAAATGCCTCATCAACATTATCTTCATCGTCAACATCCAAAGTCCTCCTCCTCCCTCCCTCTCGAATGAAAATGTGCATTCCCTTTTCCACTACATTTCTCATTCAACTAGCCAATCTACCTACCTCTGTGTGTGTAATTGCTAATGAAAATACTTTTGCTTTTTTCCTCTCTTTATTTGTGTGATTTTGTCTAGTGTTGCTTGTTTATTATTACGACAACTATGAAAATGATCCTTATCTCAACACTGGTAGCATTTTTAACATGTTTCCTTACTTAATTCTACTCCACTCATTATCTGGCTTCATTTTTTCCTATTATTTCATCAACTACAAGACAATTTCATTCTCCGTTACGTATACACACATTCGCCGTCATCTCATCGTGATCGTCATCATCCCCCTTTCATTTCCTCTCTCTCTACCTGTGTTCATCTATCACTTTTGAAAATTAAATGAAAATCTTTTACCACATTTTTTCTCATTTAAAAAAATAATATATTTTATGAACGGTATATATTGCATATCCTTTCCAATGATGTGACTAGTTTTGTGGCTTGTTTTAGCATAAAGTTAGTTCTGTCGCCAACAGCGGATCTATTAGCTTTCTGCAGATAACTTTTTTTATAAATATTTTGTGTAGAAATGTTTGTTTTGTGGTCTGGTCTTGTAATAGATATGCACTTCACTCACAAGTCATTTTTGAGCCGGTGTTGGGGATGATGATGGTGGAGGGTCGGTGCTAATTCAAAGCAAAAATGTGTGAAGTGATATTAAAATAATGTACTGCAACAATAATGGCAGCAAGGCATCACTTGAACATACAACCTGGCTTTAGCTGTGAAAATGAATCAGCTTGGGTTGTACGAAGAGAAAAGGGGAAGTGATAGCCTTGTCAAGTAAATCATGTCATTTCTGCTTGTGAAAAGCCACAAAACAGCATCTTTTTAGACGCACCACCACTATCGCATACCATAGGACACCATACCGATTACTTTATGTTATTTACTTATTTTGTGGATTCATAAAATCTTGGCAAAGTGCATTAATAACAAAAAATCCGCCTTATCATGCTGATAACTTTTAGAATAATAAAAATAAAAAGGAAGAATGGAAAGTTTCATTGGATCAAGCAAAACAGACCAACGTGTCAAGTCAAGTGGTTTATTTCATTGTCTTCTTCTTAGTCTCTTCTCTCTAGTGCTGCTTTTATTTTATTTACACTGTAAACAAAAAAAGGAAGAATGAAAGGTGCAAAAAATTCGATTTCATTTTTCATTCTTTCTATCCCCCTTCTGACTTCTGCCCCGTCTCTAACATTGCATATTTTCCTTTTCAATTGTGCCTTTTGATGCTTTCTGTGCACAGTGTAAACAACAATAAGCACGAAATTTCGCCATAAAAATGTAACAACTAACTACATACTTTGCTACATTCTCCATATTTATTTACGAGAAAAAAAAGCATCTTTTGTCTCAGTGAACTTTTGCAAAAAAAATCACTGATCTAGAGACTACTGCTTTTACGAGCGGTTAGGTCCATAGGCTACTATTTTAAACGACCACGCATCACCACACACACCAAAAATCACATTGGTTGAAAGAATAGCGTTAATGTAGGCATTAAAAGTATACATGCTACTTATACAATGCATTCAGCAAAAGTAAATCTGATGATGACGATGATGATGATGTGTATGATGATGACCAAAAAAGACAACTGCAAAAAATTGAGCATGTTAATAATATGTCCTTAGATTTGAAAAAATGGTGACTGCAATGCAACGCAATGCATGCATGTATTATTACGTTACATTTTTATTATAAGCAAACAAAATAGTGTTTGTGTGTGTGTTGAAGATGTGAATAAATGCGAGATTTATTCAGTCACTCCACTCAACTCAATCTCATTTAGTCATCCTAGGATATATATGATTATCATCATTGCCATCATACGCCCACGTTGTGTAGCCTCTGCTTATTCACTTGTTCAGAATATTCTGTAGCAAGGCAGTTTATGGTGGTAGTGATATGGCGCATTACGAAACGAATGCTCTCTGTCGTTCTTAAGAGGACCATAGGGCGAAACACTAATCAAATGAGAAGGACACACAGAAAAGCAAAGTCAAAATATGCAATCAACAGCGGCGGCAGCATCATTGGCGAATATTATTGAAGATGCTGGGTAATCTATCTCTCAGCAAGTACCTATAATGTTTCCTCGAGCAATCTAAAAGTAAACTGTGCTGTGCAAGGCACGTTTGATCATAATTTTTGTTTGTAGCTTCACACACATTTTTTTGGGAATGCCCAAAACTACCATTATTACTCATGCTATATTCGTCACATCGCATTTACAACAATACCGAATATATGTATGTATGTATGTACAATAAAATTATATTGGATGTTATTTTATGAATCGTTGATAGTATAAAGAAAAATATCGACGAGAGATAGAGAGAGCTTGAGGGAAAGATAGAAATGGGTGATATCTACAATGTGATGAGCGGGGATTTACTTTTTGTCTATTTGAATAGATGAGAAAATAAAGAATACTAATTTTCCTGATGGTGATTGCATATTGTATTTTATCTATTTGTAAATGAGAAAAAGGGGGAGATGCCTATTATTGCAAATCTCAATGCATGTTGTCAATATTATTAACTACCGGAAGCATGAAATGCTTGAAAGGTAGTTATAGCGATTGATCTGTTTGTCTGTCTGTCCGTCTGTCTGTCTGTCTGTCTGTCTGTCTGTCTGTCCGTAAACACTCTAACTTCCCGCCACATTGACCGATTTGGCTCAAATTTTGCATAGCGGTACCTTGGCCCATGGTGACGTTCCCTATTGAATTTCAGCCATGTACCTCATCATTGACCGGAAATACGGGGGTCGACATCTTCGTGGTGGTGGGGGTGACCAAGTCGTCAAAAAATTTTATTGTATAAATTGATAGAGGAGTTCAAGACGATCATTTTTCGCCAAGGCACTATGGGTCAAATCGGTCACCTGGCGGTGGGGTCGGCCGTCGAAGGTATGGGGGTCCCCAGTCGTGAAAATTTTTTATGCCATAAATCGATGGGTATGATCATTTGGTGCCTCAAATATGTTTCCAAATTTGCTATTTCTGCATTCATCACTCTTCCGGTAGTTATGTATTAAAGGTTACACCTTACTAGTTATTATTATTTTCTTTTCTTAAATACGAGGAAAACGATAAGCACATGCACATGTGTGCTTGTTAGACATTAAGAACGGATGTAAATGCACGTTATGCGTTTTACAAAAAAGTAAAAATAATGACAAATTCTCTGCAGATGTGAGATCTTTGATCATTCAAAGTATGTACATTTCAGGTCATACTTATTTTGCAAAAAATGTCGTTATTTTCGGCAAAATATATTTTTTAAATAATCAAATAAGAAGAAACTATTCATTTTGTGAATTTTTGCATATTTAAAGTTTTTACTTGCAATGGTAATATTTTTAAAGTTTTCACTTTTTAAATACATGCTAAAAGTCATCGTATCACGAAAACCAGCAAAATTCATTTGTCGTGAGCAAAGCATCAACAAAAATCTACAAAAGTTCATATAGCAATTTATCATCACCGAAATGATATGCATACTTAAATGTTTATGACAAAATAACTTGAGTGAACAACGCATTGACACATTTTCTATAATTTTACATGAAACTAGTAAAAACAAAGCAATTATGTATTTCATAAATTTACCCGATCTGCGCCGAAATAACGGGCAGCAGGCAGCAGAAAAGCCACAGGTGTTTTTCCAAATGCACGAACGACGGCATGTTGAACTTTTTGCACTTCACTGCACTCCTCTGCACTTTAATTTTTTATACGACTATTTTAATCCTCTCTCTCTCTCCTTATACTTGTGTTACTATCACGTTCACTTCCACAGCAGCCTACTAATCCACTATATTGTAGGTACTCTGTGATGCTGATGAAAATGAACTTGAAAGCAATTTGATCCGTTTATTGAATTGACTTGTTTACTTTCAGTTAGTGCAATGCAATTGACGGTGCAGTATGTCACCAGCGACAAGCCAAGTACTTATATTCCAATACTGGCAACCCCATTCGAAGCTAGTCACTAGTCGCACGCTATTAAACCATTATTATCATATTCTATTATGCAAAGTAGATTGAGCATCCGATGATGCACAAATAAAAAATAGGTGCACGTAAACGCTCAATCTGAATAAAATATGGATCAATTCACTCACGCATGCAGTGACACAGACACAGTTCACATAACACCATTTGCCTTATCCACTGATTTTATTACTCACGAATGAATGAATGAAGCAACTTATTTAAAAAATCAAATACGGATAACAATGCAATATGTAACAACATTAAATATTATCATGTTTTGCTATTATGCTATCTCAGGCAAATGCACCAGCAAAACGATGAGGATGATGACGGTGGTGATAATTCTCCTTGTTCATCTTCTTTATCGCAACAACACCTGTACACTGCCTCTGCACTGTTACTGTTACCTTCTCTTCTACTTATTCTGCTTCATCATCATCATCTCAATAATC
Source organism: Sinella curviseta (assembly GCA_004115045.4). Classification (NCBI taxonomy): domain Eukaryota; kingdom Metazoa; phylum Arthropoda; class Collembola; order Entomobryomorpha; family Entomobryidae; genus Sinella; species Sinella curviseta. The sequence goes on from CM023199.3 coordinate 65,527,948, forward strand.
TGCCGCTATTCAACAATAACAATTCCTCCACAAGCACTCCACCAACTTCTTTGTTACTGACGCTAGATTTGTGTCCTATAACACATACACACCTGTCTTGAATTTCTTCTCTCGCAGCAACGATCTATCTAACTCTACACGGCACCACCACCAGCACGACACTGCGAAGCCCAACTTGAAAAACAGTCTCAGAGTCACAGAACGCAATCACCCCATCCAAACATCCGCCCCTGTTATCTCTCTGTCGTTCGTTGCTTTCATCGTAAGCTTATATTATGCAGCATCGGGAATCATACACAGTCATATACCTACAAATAGAAGATATCAAGCTGAAAATGAAATATATTATGAGTGATCTGAGGATGATGAGGAGGAGGATGATGCAGAGATTACAATATTCTTGGTCGATATCGTCATGTTTTGCTTCTCCGAAGATGAAGAAGAGGATGATGTGATGATGACGATACAAGAAGAAAATCAACAGAGAACACTGCAAAGCCGAGCTATATCATTATCATTACCATTATTATTGCAACTGTAATGTCTGTAATAAGTATTATAGTTGTTCAGCAGGACGGACAACACGACACTCTGTGTAGCAATGTAAGTAAACCAAAAAGGAGTCAAGTGAAAAGAAGATTCAAGAAGAGAGTCAAAGAGCTAGTTTGTCTTTCTTATGTCTTATTTTCTTGGTTCAGTTTCTTCATCAAGAGAGATACATTAACTCGGCTATTGAATCCCATTACAACTGACTTAACAAAGCAGATAATAATATAACAACCAATGCATTTTGCTTTACGGACGATGCTAATCCTGATTTTCTTTCTTCTTTTGACAACGATGATGATAATGTATACCTGCGCGTATCTATCTACCTATATCTCTATCTATCTCTTCTTCTTTTCACAATCTGATTACAATGCTCTTCTTGGACAGAAGCAATATAAAATATGCAGTTTACAGAAAGAAATAGTAGACACTGGGATGATGCTCCTCGCATTTATTTACACGGGACCTGTTACGTTTTTACACACACTCACGCATGTATGTATTATGATGGTTCGTTACAAAAAATATAAAAAATGGTGTGTCTTGTGTGTAAAAGTTAAAAAGTGGAGATGACGATGCTATTCTGCTATGGACGTGCTTAGTAATGAGGGTTTCATGCAGTGTACATAGTAAAATGGTGTGTGTATGTAGTATTGTGTAAGGAATCCTTCTCCTCCTCTTCGTTTTTCTTCAGGAGCTATCCGCAGGCAGTAAAAAAGTCAGCTTTATTTTGTGAGAGAAGGAAAAGAACCTAGAAATCTAGAGCCGGACAGGTAAAGGTATAAAAAAATCCTCAGAAAAAGTGGTAAAATGGTCACAACTACGTACTACTCTGTTCACAATGGAATACACACAAAAATTCTCATCCATGCTATCAACAAACCCTGTCTGCCTGTGATGGTGGACGACGTTGTCACTAAAACACAACAATAACATAGCACACTTCACTTACTTAAGTGATGTTGCGCTTAATGCCTATATAGTATGGGTATGTAATAAATGTTATTATTATTAAATGGATGTTATATTGCCATGCATGTTCAATATTGCTGTGTTGTTATTCTTCGTGTAATACTTTGCCGAGATTCAGAATTGACTCGAGTTTGCCTTACTTCCTTTTTTTACTCTGTTTTGTGTTTTTGCTTTTTGCTCTGGGTATTACCAAGTACAAGTGGAGTACCAGTTTCAGAACAAAATGGTCGCAGTTACACGATATGTAGGTGCATGCATTGGTAATATATGTAGTTTCTCACGATACACTAAAATGAATTAGTGGCTGCATTTTATGTGCAGTGCAGTTTTGTCGCGGTCGGTTTCAACAATGCAACTTTACAATTTTAATGGTCTTGTTGTTGTCGGTCTAGTGCTAGTATGAAATAATATGTTTAAAATGCTTGGATATCATTGCAGTTTATAGTTTTAACTTCAAAAATGTATTTTACTAGAGCTGTTATTGGCTTCAGCCTTTAAGCTTGTTTGGCTTTGAAATCTTTACGCTGCTGCCATTATTGCCGGTGTGGCTGTGCCGCTGTGTTGTTTTTCTGTTTTGGCGATGTTGATGTCTGGGCTATTGGCTATTAAGCTACAGTACAAAAAACTTTATGTCGAATGAAATGTAAGAGAGGAAGCAGTAAAGGACTTTGTTTGGTTGGATTTACCCTTTTTTCAAAGGTTTACAAGGTGCATGCACGACTAAAAGTAAAACACGTTTTACTTCATGGCGTGTTTTACTATCTGCAAAAGCATGAATATGCAAATCCAATTGGGATGTTGGTGTTGGGTAAACATACATTTTTATTTGATGTAAGACCGGGATCTGGCTTGTTGTCTGAGGGAATGATTGTTTTAGAAAAAATGCACATGATATTGGCTTCAGATTTAGGGTTTGACGGCCAGATTTAAGTGTTTAAGTGAGCAGCCGTCAGTCAGTTGACTTTTTCTTACTAGCTGTGCAAAACATGTAAAATAAAAATAATTGCAATTCACGTTTTTGTACGTAAATGAAATGTAATAATGATGATAGCAAAAATTACTACCGTCGATACAATTTAATGATGTGAAGTCGGTAACATTTATACAGCAAATGTAGCAGCACACGAAAAAACCAGAGTTTTCCAACATCTCAGTTACGTGTACGTACGACAAGAAAACAATATTGATTCCCACAATCAGCAAACAAAAAAGATAAAAGTAATGGTGTTAAAAGTTTTGTACCTGCTTATTTTTTTAAATAACCTTAATAGTTTCTTTCACAGAACATTTCACACACATTACATCCTATCTACACGATTACGAATATTCGGAGAACCAAAACTACATTTTGCATTCATAGTCGTCCTACATAAAGAGCGGGCAGTTCTTTAAACAGCATTTTTCGCAAAATATTGAACATTAGTACTATTTTGTATTAATGTGAAGTTTGCATATGATATTATATTCTTGGTGGAGAAAATGTCGTTTGAAAACTAGCACAAAATCATGCGTCTGCGTCATACGTTATGTGTGGGGTAAATTGTCTCTTCCTGTGCATGAGAACGGCGAAATTTCAGTATTGTTGTCGCGAGGGATTGGTTATTTTGACTGGGAAGTTTAAAGATTGAAAATGTACTATAATGAAAGGGAACAATGCTAAAATAGATTAGAAGATAGGCTGGGAAATTGTAAAATCTTTTGAAGGACCACGTTCAGCTCGGTAGGTGACAAAAAATAACATTAAAATGTCAAAAAATTTAACCTAATTTTCTGAAGTAAGCTTTGAGGAAAGCTATCCCTTAAAACTTGTTTTGCATTTTAAATCTCTAGTGACAGACAGAGAATCCACGGGATTACTTACATTTGTACACTACTGATTGTGAGTTTGTAGGTTCCACAAGGAATTCAATATTAAACCTGTGATGGTGTAGGGTGTGTCGAAGTCTAACGATAAGTGAGCCTACCTACCGCTGATAGATACATAGAGGAAAAGATGGCAAAGATTTGGCTAAAGTTAAAATTACTTCTCTATTTCCAATCAATCCTACAATGGTCTCATCTCATCCAGTTCCAAGAAGTCTTGACTTTTATAGGTGGATTTGGATTTACTTACACATATATTATTATCATCTTGACAGCTTTTATGCAATTTTTAGAATTTTTTGTATTCCTTTTTCTTGTTGACCCTAACCTCATCGTACTTATAAAGAACCAGCACAGCTTCAACAATCACATTACCGTATTTGTTATAGTCATTCCTTTTACCAGTTCATTACTTTCGTACGCTCCATGTTTGGCTTCGTGTCTTCTTCGCATATGTAGGAAAACATTTGCGTGGAAAGAAGAGAGCCTCAACAAAAATAGGGATTGAGTAACCAACTTGGTATATGTACTTACAATTAGTATGTTTTAGGGAACACGTCACACTCTAAGCAAGATCGAGACGGTTGTGTTATTTGAGACCTGAGTGCAACGTATCATCAAAGAATATTATAGTCTTTCATTTTAAGGAATTTGCTTGAGATATTTACATTGTAATTTCTATTGCAAAGCTCTAACAAGTATCGTGATGCAAAAGTTACAGGATCACTCCTTCAAGAAGAATGCATCCAGTTATAGCATGTGCAGTCACACATCACAAAAGAAATCCTATTTATTGTAGGCAGTTTTCTACTAACACGTCTTTTTAAAATGGTTCATTCTGTCTTAAAAGAGTACATTAACATTTGGAATTGATTCCAATATCGAAAGACCATTATAATCATTTCGCTACGTGTAAATAGTGAAGAACATTCTCTTCTTGTCTTATTTTGGTTTGCCACTTGATGACTTGTACACAGTTACGATGAACAAGACCACGTGTGTGGGAGTGCAACTTGGTCTTCCGTAACTCTATAAATGCTCTCCCTCTCTATCTCCTCACTTGTTGTCAATCAACCTACGCCATGAACTTGATCAAACATTGAAAAACCCAAGCAATCATACATTATTCTGAATGTTATGCCAAACTATTTACCTACTCACAATAAACTAACAAAAATAGAATAATCATTATACATTATACATTTTTTTGTAGTACCCAGTAAAATAAGGCATGTTAAATGAAACTCAGAATTTGAAACATAGTAATGAGATCAAATAGTCATAAGACTTGTAACATTTCTGCAAAGATTAATCTCACAGTTATGAAAAATTTCTATTTGTATAGAGTTTTGTAAATATTTGTAAAATATTTGCTTTGTAGCCAGTCGGATCAATTGATTAATCAGATATAAGCTTGGTTTGGACTGGCAGTGCCGATTGGTGGTATATGGAGTTTTGCTTAAAAATCAAATAGGTCCTACTTAAAACGTTTAATGACATTATCACGACCGATATTTGCGAAGCTTACTACTGTCTCACGATTTTGACTTTAATATTTCAACCGATGTTTTTTTGTATTGTTTTAGACTTTATGAAATTCAATTTCAGAAATACCAATTTTCCGCAACGCACTTTTCCCCCAGAGTCAATGTAATTATTATTACGGGATGCGAGCGACAAGAATTTTATAATCATAACTATTTTGTGCCTTTTTTAATTCTCATTTATGAAGCAAAACCATACATGTACGTTTTTCTATGTAGCCTGTGATTATATCCGTTTTTCCTCTTTCCACACTGTGTCATGTAGCTGTACAAGCAAATCGTGATTTTTCTACCAACAGTAACAAATGACGATAATGTAATGGTCGATCATTTGATTGAATCCTATAAATTTTAGCCAAAGCTTATAATTCTAGTAATTACTGTTATGACGGGTGAACGAGCGATGAGCGAATAATAACTTGACAAACACTTCATATTGTTAAATTAGGTACTTAGCTATTATTACAACAACCAACGTGAAGAGCTACACAATTTTCACTTTATCATCAAGTCATCATCATCGTCCCATCATGTACTCATTGTCAGTTATCCTCAATCCCCATCTGAATCTTGCGTGGCATCTTATGTACTAAAAATCGCATAAAAAGATGTAACCTACCATTACATCGCAGCGCATACTTTTGTCACGTCACGTTGCGTCTTGCGTTTTCCTGATACAGTGCTCGTTTATTTTTTTCTTCCTCCTTGTTCGATAATCCTCCCTTCCTAATAATATTCGGGTAGAAAATGTGACCGAGAAAAGGTTCTCAATTGAATTGGATCTTTCAACCAGCGACATAAAACCGTACGGTTCTTTTTTTTTCTCAGAGCGCTTTTCGTTCTAAATCTTCAGCCCTTTCTTATTATTATTGTATCTACGCTTGTCGTGCTTCTCTGCTGTCGCTTGTTCTATATTGCATCTTTTATCTTATTCATGCCTTTTTATTGTGTACTCCTCATCTCATTGACTGAAGCAAGATCATCTTCATCATATTTTTATTTTATTTTACGACGACCGCGATAAGAATAAAAGGTGCTGTTACAAAACTGCAACATGATCAAGATGATGACAATGAAAAGATGAGCAACAGACAGAGGAACGCTTTGTTACATGAGCTACGCTGCGCATACAAAAAAACGAAACGGTTTCAGTTTTTTCTTCTTACATAGCTTATCAAAATGTAAACAATGGGCAATATAGTTGAGATGAGTAGAAAATGAGTTCTACAACTACTACACCAATAACACGCTTGCATATTATTATTATTACTTTGAAGCTTGTACAGTCAAGCAAAGTGTCTGGCAACGCAGCTAAAAATGAACATACTTTAAAATTATGCTTCCTTCTTCCTCCTCGTGTTATGCAACCGAATTACCAAAAAATAAACTCTTGCAATAATCGTGATCATAATGAAATGAACTGCACTAGCAGTGCAACGCTACACCATCACTGCCAGTTGGCCATTGTTACGAAAAGCCACACATAACATCCAATTTATACACGCTTGCTGTTTCATAAACAGCAACAATGCTTTTTGTAAAATAATATCCCATTTTACAAGCAACGTTACATTTTAAAAGAGACACAACATAGTTGACACAAACGTTAAAAATGTAAAGACTGATCCGATACAGTTTTTAAAAACCAAATCCAAGTCACTACGGCTTCCTATTTCGAACCATGATATCATGAATATTATGTGCAGTTGCCGGACAAAACAGTATGCATTATGATCTGTTTTAATCGTAAAAAATTGATTCAAGCTATGGTTTTCCTCCGTTCTGGCGGTGGTGCAGTAGTAGCAGTTGCATAATATAAAAAAGAAATCCTACAACCCAGGAGCATAAAGTAACACCTTTTCTTCCCTGAAGTTTCCTCCCTGATCCATGAACATTTCTGATGCTGGTGGTAAGTTGGTAAACTTATGCCAGTTTGTTTTTTACTACGATTTCTCTATTATCTTCATTATGATCATCGCCTTCAACAGAAACAGCAGCATAACCTTGCGTAAATGCATTAGTAATGCATTGCTTGCAACGTCATATTATGCATACGGAAAGCGGTAGAGACACAGATATCCTTCCCGTTTGGTTGCGTTAGGATTTTAAAAAAGTATGTTGGTAGCTTGAAGGTCTTGTCAAATTTAACTGAAACGGACAGATAGTTTATAAGGCCGATGATGGTCCATAGTCAAGCAAGTTACAAAGCTCCGAGGGAAAACAACGTTATCTTCTTCTCTTTCGTCTATTTTCCTCCTATCTGTTATGGTGGTTGTGTAAATGATGGGAGTGCAATGATGCATAATGCATACTTCATTGTTATAAATATATTATTTGTTACGTAGGCTTATATCGTGGTATATCGCATTGTATCAAAAGAGCTCTCTCTTCAACACTCGACTCTTTTTTATCCTATTTTAAAAGGATGAGTACAACAATTGACTTGGTTTTTTGAGAGTGAGATGAGAAGGTATTAACTGCAACTCCAGCAGCAGCAGCCGAGTTGGAGAGAAACTCTGGAAAAGATATATTGCGACGGGCCGGTTCGTTCTAAAAGGCCCGGTGGTGGTGATGGTGTGTGTGTGTGTGCTTGCTTTGCTGTTTTTAAATGTTGTTGACTGTTAAGAGTTTCCTCTGAATATTGCTGCTGCTGGCTTCAGTTACTGATGAATATGACGATAAAAAGATTTAAGATTCAGAGGATATTAGTATTATCATCATGCATTCATGTTACGCCACGTTAGCTTCATGGCTCACAACAGTTCACCGTTTTCTATCTTTGACAGTGGCACATTAGTGATATAAAATAATAATGGATATATATGCCAAAGTATCAACTGACTAGCTTGAAATTTATCCGTTCCGAGTGAAAAATGAAATACCCGTTGCACAATGAACACATTATAGGTTTATATGTACATTTGGTAAAGCCATAATAGAAGGTATAAAGATTAGGACTATTATTACCACCTTCAGCATTTTTAGCTGGTCTCTCATCATCATCGTGAGCTGCCACCTTTCTTCCTTTCTCTTCCACTGCCTCTTACCTTAACTGACGAAAATGGCTGCAGTAAAAAAAGCATGAAGGCACGGTCCGGTCCTTTTTCGCTTGTTACTGTGTACACAACAGAGTACACACATACCATCATACCACGGCGCATTTTCTTATTATTATTTTGACATGAAAGATAGAAAAGCGTTTAAGATAGAGAGAATGGAAGGTAAACTTGGGAAAAAATCCCGTCACTATCTTCTTTATTTGTCGACTTCTTCAAGAAAGCGTTTTCATCCGTTAACAAAGAATGAAGGGAGAGAAGACGAAGAATGAAGCATGTTATGTATGAATGTCGGTTATGTCGTCACCAGTCACCACAATCACCGTCATCCTCTCATGATCATCAACCCAGACAACTTTTCAGCTTTAGGGTAAAAAAGATAAAAAAATACATGTACTCAAGGCAGGAGAGAAGGGAAGTGGGTAGTAAGGTAAGGGGTAAAGAAGTATAAGTACAGTGGTGTGGTTGTGGTGTTGACTCCTTATTTTTTATTACACACTTTTTTCAAACGCAACAGCGACTCAACAGACAATGCTAATAGGTTTTCTAGCCAGGTATTTCAAACAAAAATGTGTTGAGCTTGTGCTGTTGTTGCAGTTGCTGCTGCCGTTTGTTGAACAGCTACAAAAACTCACAATTAGAGAGAGAGGAAAGTCGAACAGTTGTGCGATGAAGAAAGATGAACATGATCATGATGAGATGGTTGTGTTGTATGCTACCTGGTATTTCTAGCTAATCTTCCGTGAGTAATCAGAGAAGAGGAAAGTGTGATATAGAAAGAGTTTTATATTTATACGTTTTTTTGGAGGAAATAAAGGGATACGATTATAGCTCTTGGAAATGCAATATGCATTTTATTTTCGCTGGAGAGATTTTAATCAGTAAAAAAGCAGGATATTGTACACATGTATACGCTTGAATATTATCATCTAGCCTTTTGGCTTGTCTTATTAAGGCTTCTTCTTTATGTTCATGCCATGCTGTGTTTTAACGCGAAGGAGAATACATTAGAAGCAGCAGCTTGCATTTAATTTTTTTAAATGAAATAATTCATTCGTTTGAGATTCCGGTTTTGAATACAATGCTGCTGGTGGACAGTCTGGAGTGTTGGACTGGTGCTCCATCCTCAAAGGGGAAATTGTTAGTTTTTTACTAGAATTCTTGATGTGATAACAAGGAAAAATCTTTTTTTCTCTAAACTTGGTCAATTCTTTGATGCTACAGAAACACGAGAGAGAAAAAAATGAGCTGGTTAATTCTCTCCTCATTGTCAGTTTTGTCAGTTTATAACTTCCTACTTTTTTGTGGATTTGTCTGTAACTGAATGATGGGATGGGTATATCCGGTTGGTTTTATTTGAGTATCAGCTTTCAGCTTTCATTTCATTCAGTTAACAAACGTATTTATCTTCTTAGTGCACGAAAACGAAAACCATTATTCGCTTTCCTTCACTGATTCCCATGCATGCATTTTTTCACTTTTTTATGATCTAAAAAAATGAGTAAAAAATACGTTTTCACAAAAATATTATGAAAAATGGCTTTTTCAAGTAGGTTTGACAGGCCGGCCGACCTTAGTAATGTGACAAAGACAGTGGAAAAGAAGAGAAGTAGTAGTTTTGCTGTTGGTCCATTGTTGAAATTGGTTGAATGAGGTTTTCCCATTATTCTCGTCACATCCCAACTTGCGTGTGATCTTGCTTCAATTCTGCAGACTGTAGAGCTCACTCACTCACATCACATGAAGGAGAAGGGACGGGACAGGGACGGGAGGGGGAAATGTGTTGTTGTTTATATCCCTCCTCGCAAAAGGGACAATGTTTGGACACATTATTCTCCGCTATCGTCTCATCGTCTCTCTCTCAAACACGTGAATATAATGATGATGATGATTCTGAAATGTGGTAGAAAAAATCCCAGGAGGGTATACATTTTTTACGAGAGAGAACGAGAGAAGAGTTCTCTCATTATCATACATATTTTTGCTGGATGTCAATAATAATGAAAGGGTATGAGCTGTTGTTTCGCTTTGTTGCTTTGTCCGTTTGTTAATAATCATAATGCGCTTAATCGTCTGAAAAAGGTTGATTGCTGCTGCTGAGCTGCTGTTTATCATTTTATCACACATCATCATAATACACACCGACCAACCGAGTCTATTCATTACAGTTATTATTATTGAATAATAAAAAAGTAAGGGTGAGAGAGAGTGAAAGAAAGAAAGGGTGTTTGTGTCAAAGAAGAAGAATTGCAGCTACTAGTAGTGCTCTTCTGCTGCTGGCCCAGCCCAAACACCAAAAAGAAAGCTCTTGGGGATATATTATATTTTTTATCTAATGATAATCATAATCATAAATAAAAAAGGGGAAAGAACTGTGATGTGTACGTACGAGAAATGGTGTAGTAATTGGAATGGAGAGAATGCGTGCTTGAAAATATTTTACATCAAGTTGTTACAAATAAGTTTGGGTTGGAAGATAAAAAGCGATACAAAAAATATGGTTTGGTTTGGGATCGGTTTTCAAAATGAAACACAAAAGCAACAACAACTACTCAAACAGCAGCAGCATGCAACCCTTTTTCTGCATTTGAATGGCACAACAACTTTTACAAGAATGAAAACTATTGATGAAATTACTGATAAATTCATGCAAGCATGTTTCAAAGATGAATTGAATTAGTCCTGCTTTGCATAAATAAATTTCCATCCAATATGAAGCTAGTCTTTCAGTCAACACAAATTATTATCATTTTGCCTACTAGGCTTACAGCAAGACAACCTATTTGTTTGCAGCTGCGTGCAGAATATTAAAATAAAGTACCGTTTTCTCCATCTTCATTTCCGTTTTTCATTTCGTCGATGCTTTGATACGTGGATTTATGACATTGAAACCTACAAAGAAGGAGTCGAAATTAGAAAGTGTAACGTGTTGCAATATACCGAACCGGACGGACGTGCGTCGGCAATTTTACAGGAATGACTTTTTGTGCAATTCGAATTTTGAAATTTTATGCATGAGAGGTAAGGATTAGAACAATGTAAGGAATAGACTGTACAGGAAGTCGCAATAACTAGAGTTTGGCTGCGGCAGTGAGACAAGACTATTACGCATGCTGTAGATAAATGGCAATATAACGATATTACTACAATAATGTGTACATAAATAGACTTGAATTAATTAAACAATTCATTTTATTTTGAGTGTGCATATGTATTACGTACAATATTTGGATTTAGACTTTAGGTATCACCAGGTAGGCATTTTAGTTACACGTTACTTTAAAATCCATTGTTGCTCTACTAAAATAATGATGGCTTTCATAAGTATACATTGAGTTCGTAAGATACATTTTAAGACTGCATGGAGTTTTAATATTCAGTCGCTCCAATTGCAAGTAAACCAAGTACATTAGTTAGCTAATCAATCAACAACTTTTTGAAATTTTAAGAATGTTCAAAACTCAATATGGAAAGGATAGTCCTTATGGTCGCTATATAGCGGAATGCCAACAGCCCGCCAGTTACGATTCATTCCATAAATGACTTCCATATCATCAGCGGTGAGCTCAAAGTCAAAGATGTTGAAATTTTGGGCGATTCTATCCTTGTTGACAGATTTTGGAATCACAATCAATTCCCGCTGTACCTGAAAGATATTCAATAAAATACAATTACACAGTGTAAAGCAATAGCGAATAATTTGTAATTAATATGATAATAGTACATCCTTACCATCCAACGGAGAATTACGTGCGCCGCGGTTTTTCCGTACTTTTTACCAATTTCGACCAGCTTTGGATCTTCAAGTAATTTGGGCTCGTTTGGGTCAGCCCTACATTTTAAATATAGGAAAAAATATAACTTTTCTACTTCTTGAACAATGATGCTAATGCTGCAGTATCCTGTAATCTAATAATGTTTACTCACCATGGCCGGTCTGGAGAACCAAAAGGGCTGTATGCCGTTACTGTAATGTTTTTAGACTTGCAAAAGTCAATCAGTTCTTTTTGGTTAAGGTAGGGATGACACTCAACCTTGCAAAGAAAACGATAAAAAGATTATAATATCAAAAATTGCTCGACTTATTCAAGAAGGTTCATCTTTGTTCTTGTTGATGCTGTACCTGGTTAGTAACAGGAAGAACGGATGAATTGGCCAAAAGTTTTTCCAGTTGCTGACTATTAAAGTTGGAGACTCCAATTGATTTGACAAGTCCTTTCTCCAGCAGCTTCTCCATAGCTTTCCAAGTTTCAATGTAGTCAGCATCACTGTAAATCATTTTCCCATTTTCATCTTGTGGTGAAAACCCAGCTTCTTCCTTCAAAGCCATTGGCCAATGAATCAAATACAGGTCCACATAATCCAGGCCGAGATCCTTCAATGTTGTCTTGATTGCAACTTCCACAAGATCAGGCCGGTGGTACGTATTCCACAACTGTCAAAACATAAAGTTGCAGTTACAGCCTCTCAGTCTAAATCCCAATCTTGCTACACTTGTATAAAAGTGATAAATGCAAATGTTCGTGTTCATCATACCTTACTTGTAACGAAGATATCGTCCCTTTTAATCACACCTTCCTGGATCTTTGCTCGGATTCCGGCCCCGACCTCGGTTTCATTTTGATAAATATGGGCACCATCAATGTGCCGGTAGCCCGCATCAATGGCATCTTTAACAGCTTGGGTCACTTCACCGGGCTTCGACTACAAAACACAGAGCAATTATTATTTTATCATAAATCCAGTGATAATTTCACTTCAAACTTTGACTTTTTACACTACACTCAGTGTAGTACACTGCCTAGTTTAGCATTCATTCTGCTACTAAAACATAGCAGTCGGTCACCTGTTCTAGCTTATATATGAGGCAAATGAACCGAAAACAAAAGCTCTACCACAGCTTATTACTGGACTCTCCGTCTCCTCTCCAGTTCCACTTACATACTCCATCTACAATGTAGATTCTAAGATTCTACATCTTTCTCCGTATGTCTTATCTTGGCATTGACTAAATGATAAATGATGACTAATGACTAATATAACAGTCACATGAGATTTTACCAATGACCAAACCTACCTTCCACGTTCCGAGGCCAAAAACAGGAATCTCCTTTCCATTGTTAAACTTCATTGTGGGAGCAGCCGTCATTTTTCCTGTGGAAGTCGAAAAGAAAATGTTCAAAAGATTAGTATGAAGTCGTCTTAATAGCATTATCACCTGAAAAATGTTATGAGAATTCAATTTTCAAATGATGAGGCAAAGGAAAGCAAGAAAGGTGAACTTGCAACTAACAAAACGAGCTCACGAGCCGGTGACAGCGTGTAGCCAGAAATAGAAACGGAAAGAGATGTCTTTTCTCCGGCTTCACTCACGAACTCTCAAAAAACCTCAAAACGCCAAGCCAAAGATGTCACTTCACTTGGAATTTGATGACATATTTGTCTCTAATGATAATAATAAACTAATCAAAAATTAATGCTGATGCAAATACTTTTTTGGTGAGTTTCCCTTCAATCTTTCATTGTTGGCAGCGGCTTACAGAACTAGCAACTAACCTTTAGTACATTTATTTTTCTATGGCGTTGAGTAACCTAGTCTGACCTGGTTTAGCGACTGACTGGCTGTTGTCTCGTTTTTTGTCAATCGATATTTTATTTTATGTCATGCCTTTAATGTGTAATTAATGTGATGTGTTATCAAAATGCAAGAAATCTATGAATATGAAATATGAACAAAGGATTTAATAAAAACTGACCTTGATATAAAGTTGTCACACAATTTTCATGAAATTTCAGACGGTGTATTTTGTTTGCAAATTAAAACTTAAATCACTTTTGTGGAATGTGGACTTGAGCACACATTAAATTACGTTAAACGTTACGGTATTTTGTGCAAAGCTGATAAGCAAGGGATAAGCTTTTGAGTAGATTGAAACTAGAAAGGAAGACGCAAATGCTTATGGAGACCTAGACCTTGAAAAACGGAGCGAAGATAAGAACACGTATTCGAAAGATGTGTATTAAAATGTTTATGTATTTACTATCTATGTATAATATTGATAGCATGAATAGAATAGACCAAGTAAAATATTGTGGGAAAGGCTTACCGGCAGCATTAAGCGAATATAATATTAAAAAGAATTGGAATATGGTAAGCAAGGCAGTGAATATGCAGGTGTTTCTTCCTGCAAAAAAGCCGGATATACCGTGATTTTGATCCGATTTCCCTATGCATTACTTTGTTTTATACTATCTGGATGTATATGTACATATTGTGTCCAACATAACCGAGATTGTCCAAAAATAAACGCTAAGAGGATAGATGCCGGATGCTTTGCCGAAGCCGAAAATAGCCGAACATAAATGCAGTATGCAATGGAATGGAGCACCTCAGACGCTTGTTTGTGCATGTTTGTAATCTTTGTTGCCATTGCAAATAAAATTTTTCCTATTGAATTGTAAGTCTGTTGTCCTCAAACAGAGAGTGTGAAAAAGTTACGGCTACAAGACCAACACGAACACGAGATAATTAATAAAAAATATTAAAGTGAATAAATCGCTTTTAATTCTAATGATTTATTGCACTTGTGCTAAGCATTGGTCACACAGGAGAGGAGGAATAAATATTATAATCGATTTATATTTTTAAAGAAATTTTAACTCTTGATGATTCGAATAATAAGTTGCTGATTACGTTACACTATCGCCGGCCAGCCGCGCGTTTCAGGAATTGATTTCAGTCAATGGGCAAAAATAAGATACATCCGTCAAAATAAATACGAATTTAGGTATTAAGTGCATTTTAATTTAAAATGTACCTTATTCCGACCTTGAAATGTTACAAAATGAAGTGATGACATCATTAATATAATAATCAGCTGACACGACTTTCATTTCCCTAACTTAGTCGCAATTAATTGTAAATAATGTATAAAATCATTTGTGAGTAAAAATGAAAGAACACAGAACCTTGAATACACCACATGACGTTAGTAATGTAACAACAACTGGAATATTGAATTGAATGCGACGTATTGGAATCCATGATGTCTACGACCTATGACAATCTTTCCGAAAACAAAGATTTGCATTAAAATTTCTAACATGCATTTACATTAGATCCAGATATACCTACCTCCTTTGGTTATATTGAAATTAGTTTATTTTCGAGATAATACAATAGCTTAAATCTAGAGTTCAGATTCCATCTGCTTTTTCAAAGTTTTTTTTTACAGAATGCGCACTTCTCATTGTTTGCATTAAAGTGACGCGGATGGAGTGGCGAAAATGCATTTCTATTTATCATGAAATGATTCATGATGAAGGTGATTAATGGAAGCCTCGTTATTGAATTAGTCCCAATAAAAATTTCCGTTTCGTTTTTCCATACAAATATGTCAGTAATTAATTCCTTTCTATTATTATCTTGTTCTCACATGAAGATCGTTAAAATGAATGCCACTGATTTGCAAAATAAACAATGCCAAAAGTGACAATACCGAGCTTAATTGAATGCAATCAAACTAATTCCGTGCAAGCAAATGTGTTTTCAACAAACCCATTTGTTCTTCCTTGCCACCACCACCCTTAACATGTCAAATAGCCACCTGTTAAAAGAATAACTGCATTATAATTGCATACAAGTGACGCGTCCTGTGTCCTTCACGTGGTCGGGATCATTAAAATGGCACATCTCAAGATCACCCTCTGATACACAAAAACGCGACATACATGATCTCCTCCCCTACCTCCATACAAATGAACACACTTGTCTACTTGGATTACAACGAAACAATGCGAAACACAATCGACCTCAATTTATTATTCATGATGATATGTTTTCAGTTAATCTTTTATTTAACCTCAGTCATGAACAAATCATGACAAGCGGTGTAGCAGCAACGGTAGCAAAATACAAATTGCTTCAAAAGTACATGATGATTAACGGTAAAAATACAAGAACGAATAGGTATAAGGTTTTTTTCTTCTAACGCTCAGCTAATTCTTTCCAAGCGTCATATTATTGTCATTATTTCTGTTTACTATTCATATTTAATATTTTTATATTTAAATAGAGCTATCATTATGTTCTCAATGGTTCGTTATCATAAAGAGCGTGTGCGCACCACATAGCATCTTATCGATCAGAGAACCTCTTGAAAGAGGGTGTGTGCGATAGTGATACCACCGCCGTTTGCTCTAACGGCACTGTCACAATAAATTAGAATATACATGCATAAAGGAATAGTCTGTTTAGAACGATGAAATCGTTAAAAATGGATTTTGGAGTATATTTAGTACTCCTCCTTCAATTGACTTCAACTGTGTAAGTTAATTTTATATTGGTGGTTGCACCTAAAAATTTCAACTGGCAACTTTCTAATTTTGTCTAAATTTTAGGTGGGGACAAGCATACTACGCAAAGATCTACAAACACGATGGAGGGAACGATACATCCTGTTTGCTGCTGGAGAACACCTTCCTGCCAAATTACAAAGGTCATTTTATGGGAGATTGCGGAGGCCTTAAGGTTGAAGTGACCCCAGCGGTTCGACTTCCGGAGGGTGCCGAAGAGGAAGGAGGCGTTGACGCAAAGCATCCCTCTCAAATAATTGAAATTTTTGCAGCAAACAAGCAGCATTTGAATGATAAGCTTCATTCAGAATGCGAAACTGTGGAGGAAAATGACCAGTCTCCAAGTTTCTTTAGTCGCCACAAGAAATCCGTGACCACTGCAGATTACGGTCCAGAAATTAGAAAAATTGTGGACAGCGGAGATCCCGCCAACAGAATTGACGTGGTTTTCATGGGCGATGGCTACGACGCCTCCGAAAGAGAAAAGTTTTTCCTGGACATAAACCGTTTCGTACAGGAAATGTTTGAAGGAGCCACATTCCGCAGTTACCTGCCCCTATTTAACATTTGGGCAATTTACGTGGAAAGTAAAGAATCTGGCATTGGCTATGATGGGCCCAAAAACACGCCATTTAAACTCTACAGAGAGAAAGGTCAGTTGAGAGCGGTCTTCACTGGAAATGCTAAATACGCCCGGGAGGTTTGTAAGATGACAGGAGAAAATGCATGTGACTTTCCCAGTCTCATTGCAAACGACGACTATTACGGAGGCTTGGGAGGAGAATTTGTCATATTTACCAGGAGCCACCAGACTGGAAAAATTGTACTGAGACATGAAATGGGTCACAACTTTTTGTCTGCTGGCGAGGAATACGACAATGGTTACGCCTATTTTGGGGCGAACGCTGCACGAGATGTGGAGAATCTGAAATGGTCGCATTGGCTGAGTGGGGAAAAGCAGGAAGAACGCTCCATGTACAGGATTCTGTCGTATCCGTGGGTAGATTTGCATGAACGCCCGGTGAACTACACTTTCGTTTCCGATGGACGATACAGTAGATGGCAGTTAACAGTGTCGGTTACTGCTGCCGAGAGGGATGACGCACTTGAATTTCTTATGGACGGGAAACCACTGCCTTGGGCATCCACTGGAATTACGGACAGGGAGTTTTACAATTGGGCTGGAAATGAGGGATTTTCAAGGGGATTCCACAAATTTACGGGTTTGTTTTCTGAGGTTTTTTTCATAGTAAAATATACTGAAAAGTAAAAGAAAGCGTAAACATGTCTTGCTTTTTAATGATTTGCAGTTCGTGCCAAAACGCGTTCGTCGAGTCCCAAAATTCCAACAATGATTTGCTCTGTGGCTCTCCATGAATTTGGAGATGAGAAGGAATACCACGTTGACAATACGTACGTGAGTGCTTATCCAACCTGGGACTACTGGAGAAGGAAATCTTACAGGCCCACAAATGCAGGATGCCTCATGAGAAACATGACACATGAAAGTTTTTGTTCTGTGTGTAAAGAAGGCATGTGGGTCCAATTTATGTCTCGGCTGTCGTTGATTGATGAGGTCATTGTTTCTGATGACGCTGATTTCGAACTTACAAAGAAAGTTACTTTGAGGACGCTTCAGTTGGGACAGTTTAGACCGGAGCACCAGCGCAGAGTGCAAGGAGAGTATCTGGAAATCAGATGGCTGAAGGATGACGTGGAACAGAAGGATCTTTATAATAGAGCCGAGATAAGGGCACCCATTGGAACAAAGTGGACCGTGAAGGTGAGATTTGAAACGCCAGAAGTCAGGAGTGACAAGTATGGATTTCTGAAGGCATCACAAAGATTTGAAGTGAAGTAAGATGATCTACACAATCCACACAGAATTCATTTTGCATTTTTTAAATCATGATTATTTTCCTGAAAGCGCTACCTACTCGTTTTGTGATAAAAATCTGTTCAACATACCAGACTAGACGATTTAAAAAAAGATTTCTTCGCTTATTATTATTAATTTATCAAAGCTTATTTATTTATTAACCTTTGCGCATTTGGTACAAACAAAAATAATATTTACATAAATATTTTATACATGTGTCGGTAGAAAAAAAATAAAAAATATTGTTTTCCAACAAATGAGATTCATGGCATGATGGCAATCACTGTTTAAAACTCAATGTTAAAAGGATACTCTCGGTGACTGCCAGCCTGCTCCATAAAGTCGTTTAGTCTGACGTTGCGATTCAATCCAAAAATTGCACTCATATCTTCATCGCTTAGATGAAAGTCGAAAACGTCAAAGTTTTCAGTTAACCTTTGCTTGCTTACTGATTTCGGAACAAGGGCAATGTGCCTCTGGAGGACCCACCGTAAAATGACTTGGGCTACGGATTTTTCGTACTTTTGGGAGATTTCTATCAAGACAGGATCTTGAAGGAGACTTGGCTCACCTTTCCTGTTGTAACAAAGGTAAAGTAAATAAAATATTAATAACAATTTCCAGTCCATTGATATGAAACTCTATTATACGCATTTGTTTTATTTTATTTTAATGTACCTTAAACGATGTGGTGAATTTAGTGGGCTGTATGCTGTCACTTGAATGTTTCTTGACTGGCAAAATTTAACGAGTTTCCTGTTGTTGAAATAAGGATGTACTTCCACTTGAACCACTGCTGGTGGAATGGTGCAAGTTTCCAAAATGCGTTCCAGTTGCTTATGATTAAAGTTTGATACGCCTATTGACTTGAGTAGACCTTTATGCACCAAAAACTCCATTGCATTCCAAGTGTCACAGATATCGACATCGGCATAAGCAACATTTCCAAGTCCGTCTCGAGGGTAGCGCTCAGAAGGGTCACCGTTGCCTTTGAAAGCCGTGGGGAAATGGATAATGAAAAGGTCCAGATATTCCACTCCCAGCCTCTCCAAGCTCTGCTGAAGACCAATTTTTACTAGATCCCGACGATGAAATGTATTCCAAAGTTTGCTAGCGATGAAAAGATCTTTCCGCTTCACAACGCCTTCGTCAATTTTCATTTTGATTCCTGCACCGATCTCCTCTTCGTTCATGTGATTCCAGGCGCAATCAAAGTGACGATAGCCGGCGTCAATGGCGTCGCAAACGGCACGAGTGCACTCGCCATCATTGGCCTTATGAAAAAAAAACAGTAATTTAATTAGTCATTTGTTAAATTCTCACTTGACCCCAAACCATTCAATAATATATAATATTTTTATTTGAATTACCGATCGGTCGCAAGTTCCCAGTCCGAAAGCGGGCATTTGATGTCCATCATTCAGAGTCATTTTTGGTGACTTAGAAGGTGCGTGTGTGGATATTTTTCTTCCTGATGTGGTGATAACCTTGAGTCGCCTCCTATCTTCCCCGGAACTCAACGTGTTCCGTCTTTCTTGAGTGTAAGCCTCGATTGCAGATAGTCCTCCCATTTTTAGTTTTACTTTTGTATATACTAAAAATTGGTTGAAAAATTCAGAAACTTGAAAATATTTTTCCTTTTCTGGAACAAGATAAGAGATTTTAATCTCAATGTTAAAGCACTTCACTTCACGTTCAGAGCACCGCAATTACATTAAATTTGTATTTCAATTACAAAATACAAAATACTTTTTCAAATGCAAAGTATTTCAATTACAAAATACAAAATACTTTTTCAAATGCAAAGTATTTCAATTACAAAATACAAAATACTTTTTCAAATGCAAAGTATTTCAATTACAAAATACAAAATACTTTTTCAAATACAAAGTATTTCAATTACAAAATACAAAATACTTTTTCAAATACAAAGTATTTCAATTACAAAATACAAAATACTTTTCCAAATACAAAGTATTTCAATTACAAAATACAACATATTTTTATTAATACAGAGTATTTCAATTACAAATTACAAAATACTTTTTCAAAATATATTCCGATTGCGAAATGCATATTATGATCATTTATACAGCGAAATATATTAACATTTTTTCGTAGTTAGTAAAATTTGATTACAATAATATTTTACTTCGGGATTGTGTTACATGTTACGCCAATTACGAGATAAATCGTGTGCTCAACAAGCAGCTAATTTAAATGGGATAGTGCGTCTCGTTTAATTTCAACAAAGCAAGGCACTCAAACATTTCGTCGGATAAGCTAGATCGCTTCGGCCTTAAGATCATTCCTCCGTAGCTAAATAGGCGTTCAGACGGAGCCGAAGATGGCAAGGGAGTGTTGTAGCGCAAAAACATTTCTTCTATTCTAAGATACGACTTCAGCAGCGAAATGTTCTGGTTTTTATCGTTGAGAAATTGTAGTGCTTGAACTTCTACTGGAAAACGACCTTCTTTCTCGCTATCACCAAACATTTTATCCCATTTTGTGAGGCTGTCATTTTCGGAATCCAGAGTATCCTTATCGGCTGATTTTGAAGCTTCGTCAATAAATATCTTCAATTCATTAACGAATAATTTTTTTACTTCTTCACGAAAAGCTTCAGGAATCCAACGAAGCTTAAAACATGGCAATGTACAGGCTCCAAGAATTTCTGTCTTTGCTTCCGAAAGGTTAAACTCCAAAATGTGTCTGAACCTCAATTTTACCCCTTCACAAAGTGCCCATGCAATTGCAGGGGCAAAGCCACAACGAGTATTTGTGTCTATCAATTTTTCGAGCTCACTTCTTAAATGAACAATAGTTGGAGCGTAGTAGCCAAAATAAAATCCCTCCTCTTTCTGCAACGTGTCCAATGCCGTGGCAACCGGCTTCATTGCCATTTCGTATTCCTGTAAGAACTCTATTTCGGTCCCATCCAGTGGCGGAAGTTCCGACAGTTCGAAAATTTCCCCCAATTTTGATTTATGCTTCAATAAAAAGGCCACTGCGTCAAACGTTGAATTCCACCTCGTTGGACAGGGCCGTGGGATTTGGTTTCCTACGCATCCAATCAAGGACTCAGAAAGCTTGGGCGATTTTCCTACTTTGTTCCAAAGAGCACAGCACTTTGCAAAAGTTGAGCGCATTACCCGTTTGTAAATTACAGTTGAGTGAGGATTAGGAACTGCTTTATCACAGTCTCGAGAAGTACGGGGGCCGTTCACCTGCTTTTGTTGGTCCTGCATAGCAAGTGAAAGACATTTTAAGATTCTTAGTACGGGTAGGTAACTATTGTCTTCAGTTAATGGGAATGTGTAAATATTATATATATCAGCATTTACGATTTTTACCTTTTCCAGATCTGTGGTTGCGACTAAGCTTAGAGTGTGACTGCCACAGCGAAAGTGCTGCGGAACCAGCAAGTCAATTTCTGGCATTTCAACCAACTCCACATCCTCCTCATCTTCATCTCCATTTGAATTCAAATCTGACGTAGAGGTTTCACTATCGTTGACGAGTCCATAGTTTTTTAAAGCTTTGACAAAATTAGCACCATTGTCTGTTGTTACTGCCAAAACCTTGTTTTCAATTCCGTAATCGGTGAAAATTCCATTCAGTTTGGAGGCTATTTGGTCATATGAGTGAGTCCCGGAAAAACGGCGCAGGGCAAGAATAACTGATCGACGAGTCAAGTCATTATCAAGATAATGTCCCGTCACTCCCAAGAAACTGCGTGTTTTTGTTGACCAAATGTCACTAGTAGCTCCTATCCACCTCACATCATTTAACTTATTTTTTATTGTAGTTTTCATTTGAGTAAACTCTGATTTAATCTGTTTCCGTAGTGTGTTTTCACATTGGATATCAGCTTCATTGCTCAGATCTGCCAAAATATTCACATGGTTTCAGTTATCATTAACAAATCATATAGGATAATGCATCTTGCTTGCATGTTGCTTTTAACAAATTATACAAATTTTACTGTGTTGACTTAACAAATCTTTTAATGTACCTTTACATAATCTTTGAAAATGCGGGTTTCCTATTATTGTCAACGGCGACATGGTATTAACGATGAATCGCAGCACTGATCGGTGTGATTTTATTTTGGCGTGGGAAACAATTGTGACCGGAAACGGGAGAACCTTTTGTCGCTTGCTTTCTGCTACTGTATCGGGATCAGTTGTGGACGCTTCATATTCTTTGTGTTTTTCGGCATGACACCTCTAGAGAGAGATACAGATGTTTTTTAAGATTGGAAAATAACGGAAAGTAATGACGGCTCATTAAAATTTCGGTATTTGAATAGGTTTATAACTAAGGTTAATAAGTAAGTTACCTTGAGATGGGTTATAAAATTTGATGTTGCAGCAACACTTCCGCTAACGATTTTTTCTTTGTTGATGTGGCGGCAAGTAACACACCGGGCAAAAACTTTGCCATTTTGGTCCACCGATACAATTTCAAAATATGATCCATTCAGTATTCTAGGAACTTTCCTTACTGACATTTTTCACAACGGCAAGAACAGAAACGAAGGAAGGACAAGTTTTAACTTTTCCTAATCCTAATCAAAGGACGAAATTACTGGTTTATATTGAATTTGTTTTAAAGCTATTAATATTTATTGACTGAGTTTATTACTGCGTTTGAAATGCACGGAAATTTTCTCGGTGTTTAGTAGTTTTGTTGATGAACGAGTCACATATGTGTAACCCAAATTGCATCAAGAAAGCCACTGCGAAACGACGATGAATGAAAAACCAATTCATAGGAATTGAGATGTTCGTGTTGGCGTTGGTGCCAAACATCATAATGAAATGCATACACAATTTCAGCTAAAACAAAAAGTATTTTAAATACTTTCAAAAGAGTAATTGAAATACAAAATACTAAATTACTTTCCGGATATGAAGTAATTGAAATACAAAATACTCAATTACATTCTGGATACGAAGTAATTGAAATACAAAATACTCAATTACTTTCCAGGAAAAAAGTATTTGAAATACAAAATACTTAATTACCAAAAAGTAATTGAAATACGTATTTAATTACAATTGTATTTGTAATTGCGGTGCTCTGCACGTTGCAGGTTGACTGTGTTGAATGTTGTTCGCACATCTTTCAGGACCGCTTTATATACATGTGAGAATCACAACCCAAATTGTTATTTGTTTTGAAAGCTGTTTCTGGCTTCCTACAGCAAAATAACTACGAGTACATTGATCGTTGATCCAACATTATCTTGGTTCAACCTGTGACATGCAAAACAATAACAACGTTTTTAGCAAAGCGCAGAAAATGTTGGGTTGCAAAAGTCCCATGCACCAGACATCCAAATCTATCCAGCTTATCGATGCAAAACACTTTTATTTTTACTTTCCTCGATCTCTGGTGACCACTTGCTAATTTTCTAAGATTTGAAACGACAGATGCAAAACAATAAATATATTGAATGTTAATCCGTAGTCAAACAGTATGTGTTATGGTGTTCGTTCTACGACGCAATTTGATAGAGTAATCCCGGAGATTTTCATCCTAGTATGTAGTAGTAGATGAAAGGATGAAACAAAGTACATAATCTTAAGAAAAGCTTTCTAGTGAATGCGATGCATGTCAAGCGCTGACCACATGAACGGAAAAGTACAAGGTTCAGAAGCTGGAAAAGAGTGTGCACTTGTTTGTAAGCATCGTAATAAAATGCAGTAAGTAGAGCATTAGCCACAGATGCTATGAATGGGTTTTGCTCCAAGCTCAATACCGCTCATGTGTCAGTCCAGTGACAGAGATCTACCTGTTCTACACCTGTGCAATAATAACGGAAGCTTAAAGCGAACAGGTACAAATTCCAAAGTCCAAGACAGCTCAAAGTCTGTTTTCAAGGATGTGTATGTTGTCTATGAAGAACTCATCATCTCAAATATATACATTAAATTTATATATTACCTATGGCGAAATGTCATTATACTTTTTACTTGTAAGGAAGCAATAAATCCGTTAGCTGTGTCACTTTCATATAAATTTTAATTCTGGAAGACAATTCACCTGATTGACCACCTGCAAATCAGGATTTCATATTCATGTGGACTTTATCCCTACTTTCCTAAACTCTTAACAACATTTTATTTTTTAAATGGCTCATGCAATCTATTGAACACATTTTTTGCGTCGTAACATTTCCGGGAATAACTAAATGCATTTTTAACTTTGTAACTTGTACTTTGCCCTTAATAATTGTAAATTAAGAATAAGTAAATTGTCATTACAAGTGTATTTTATTTCGTATTGGGCTATCGTAATGTCTTAATAATTTACTCAATTTTGTAACTTTGTACCGAACATTTTCAGTTAAAAAGTTATGTATCAACTATCAACCAACGAAATCAGGAAAAATTATATAGCGAAATGGAAAATATTTTAAAAATAGAAATCTTTCATTCACAATGCATAATAAATGCAGGAACATCTGGATTAATATATACACGCACATTTTACGATACAGAGATTTATAAAATATGCCTGTTATGAATTGTGTTTTTACCTTCTCTGTTATAGTTGTAACAGTGATTATTGCTGCGATATGAAATACAACTGTAAGACGGAAGTGAATAAAAGCTATTCGTATAGTTAATAATAGCTTACAGATGATTTCGCTTAATAAACCGTACAAATACGCCGCTGGATAAAGCCTAGATCTGAGAAATATGAAAAAATTAATCAGCACGACAGTCGAACTTAAAAATATTTTAAATAAGTATGACAGTAATAAATGTATACCTTACTGGTTGAGTAAAATTATAACAGTAATATTTACGATACCTTATGGGCACTGGTAAAATTAATGTCAAAAATAAAACTCACTGGTACTTTCACCACTCATGCCATGAATCACGAATTGAATTGTTGCAGTAATGTTTTACTATCCACTATTGCAATAGTTATAATAGTCGTGAACCGAAAGAGACTATGTTTAGTTGTATTAATTGCATGTGTAGTTAGTTCAATGCAGGTTACCCACAAAAGAGTTTTTAGTGGTTGTTTTTTTAGTAACAAGTCATTTCAACCTTACAGGGAGACTTGCAAGAATGTATGAATGATCTTTCCAATCATGCCATTTTTTCGTGCAATAACCACTTTGTCGATGGATGAGATTCATTAAAAGTCAAACGTTAATTGAACTACATGGACAACAAAAATATTTGTCAATGAATTATTTTATATAATCTTTGACATGAAAGGATGACACTAGTTTTAATGTCCATTTGATGTAAGTATTTGGCCAACCGGCAAATCGGTAAAGTTCATAAGCTTGGATGAGCTGTGCACGTGAAAGGAAAAATCCAACTCGAATTATTCTTTCACGTAAAAAACAAAATCGGAAAACGTGAACGAACCCAACCATTTCACCACCGTTTTGCCGCACAACTAGATCGAGGTTCATTCAACATCATCATCAAGTAAATAAATAAATAAATAGGTAGTTGAGCATAACATTGACAAGTGTCAAGTTTCGGAGAAATTACGTCATTTCCATATAATACTCGTGTTCACCAAGCTGCCGCTCGAGATAAGGAGTGAGGATGACTCAATTCCAAATGCTATTTTTATGATATAACTCATTCAGTGAGACCTGTTCTGGGTGAACAGCATCGTAAAAAGCAAATTCCCAACTTGTTCAGATAATTATCAGTCAAAACTGTTAAAAAGACTCCACTAATATGGCCTGGAAATATGTACCGACGCAAGATGTCTTTATCTTTTAATTTTCCACCTTTGCTTGAGGATTTCTTGGAATGATTTTAACAGCATGTTATATGAAAGCAAAGGTCAGCAGAATCAGAAGCCAGAGTAACTGGCAGAGCGGTGACGGGGAGATACTGAACTTTGGATGCGCTGTGGAAACATGTTCTTCATGAGATGCTGCACTGTTGTGACCAAAAGACCAGTTTCACAGTATAATGTTCTTTAGTTCTATATAACATACATGAAAATTTGAGGATATTATTATCGCACTATAAATATATAATGTAGGTAGACAGCGTTATCAAACTGGACGGCTGAAACTGAAACCTTCATTCATTAAATTGTGATGGAAAATTATGCACACTGCACTGGAACTCGTGGATTAGATAATGTGGTTCGTCTTACTACGTCATGTTTTCCAGATATATCCACTTATCTACATTTTTCCAGTTGTTAAAGTAGTTTCCTATCATGCGCTACGTTTTAACTTGTTTTCATTGTCACTTGTTAAATCATAATCATTATTGTCCTTATGGATGATGAACTTCACTATACCGTGAACATACCTAGGCACATGTGTGAAATATCTGTTCGTTAGAAGCAAACAAATTCATACTTTGTCATTTATGGAATCGAAACCATTATATTCCTCATTCTTTAGCAAACTACTCGCCGAAGAAATATGCTTTTGGCTTAGTGAGATGGAGCAAAATAATTTAGATGCATATATGAGTCATGTAACATGACCTGAATTCGTGCAAGAGATACACCTACCTAAATATTTATCATATCCACCAGAACAGAACCCATATTACATTAATATATTTTCTTGCTAAAATAGTGTCAATGCAAAATTGGTTGTTCTCCGTCATACATTTTTTTAATTGGCAAGAAATTGCTCAACTGAATAATTACTAATTATTATCATTTATTTGGCGATGCTATGTAAAAATAGAATAGTTTATTTCCTGTAAAGCATATGAACTCTCATTAGCTTTCTCTAGCTTTCCCTATATCATATCCCTTCCACGATAAAACTGTCGGAGCGCTTTTCCCGTCCTCTCTAGTCTACAGCAATACTACCAACATTCTTATAACATCGTCTTTGCAAAATGTATGCGTTTCCAATACAATTGCTGATGTGATGGTATGAAAGATAATATGTGGATATTATTATATTGTTAGCATTGGGTGGCTTACACAAATACATTCTAATTTATAAGACGCCATGTTCGCAATGTTTAAATCGTTCAGATGAAACCCTGTCCGTGTATTTAAGTTGAACCATCGTATACGATGGTGCACGGACATGGTGCAAGTCTAAAATCTTCGTTTTCAGATTGTGCATCCAAAACTTGCCATGTTTTCCGTCATGCTTTCCAATGTTTTCCTTCTGTCCATCCAATAGTCATGTGAAAGGAGAAGCATTGAAAGGGAAGATATTATTTCACAAGCTATCAGGTTGTAGTAATTTTGTATATACGATGTGTAAAAGACGTGGATTTTCAACCGAAAGGAAAGTAGCCATGTACCGCGTGGCAAAACGAAATATTTCCGGTAAAGATTTTTATGCAAAACTACAACACATATATTTTTTACCAAGAGCTTATATAAGAGTCACAGGTTCAAAATTTTAATCTTTATGAAGACATGAACAAAATTAATAAATAGTGGGATTGACTAGTCTTTAACTGGGACTTGCACAGTTATTTTATCTCTTTCCAAAGGTCAAAAGAGCAATCAGCGCTCTTCCAAACCTCTCTAGCAAGTTTTTATGTAAAAATACAGAAAGTCGAAGGTAGATTAAATTGTTACGTTGAAGTTTGTGTCAAATAAAATGCATGGTCCAACCAAATTGATCACTCGCCAAGAAACTTCTAGGCAATATTCAACAAAGCAAAAATTTGATTTGATAAAATCGTTTTCAACAGAATAAATCTTTTTCACGATCACAAATGTGTTAACAAAATTATATTTTTATTTATTTATAGAGTAAGATTGAAGTATGCTGAATTGCATAAACAGAACATTATATTTAGTATAAATAATAATATTGCTATATAATACAGTAAAAAATAAATAGTTATAAATCAATAAACTAATGAGATTTGAGCATAAAAAATATCACATGCAGTTTTATGATATGAGGATGTTGATAAATTAAAATTCAATATCAAAGGGATATTCCCTGTGACCAGCAGCTTGTTCCAGGAAGTTATTCAGGCGGAAGTTTTGATTCAGGGAGAAAATGGCTTCCATGTCCTCCTCGCTCAGGTGGAAGTTAAACACATCAATGTTCTCAGCCATGCGTCGCTTGCTCACGGACTTTGGGACCAGGGCAATTCCACGTTGGACCACCCATCGGAGGATGCATTGAGCAACGGATTTTCCGTACTTTTGTGAGATGTTCACCAAAACGGGATCCTGCAGCAGAGTTGGTTCACCCTCCCTAATAAAGAACAAATAGTGGAACAAATTAGTTTACTTCCAAAACCCAACATATTTTCCTTCATGTATGAGAAAATGCAATGTGTGAAAATGCTTACTTGAGACGGTGTGGCGAGTTGAGTGGACTGTATGCACAAACGTTGATGCTCCTCGCTTGACAAAACTCTACCAGCTTTCTGTTGCTCAGGTACGGATGCACCTCTACCTGGTTGATTGCTGGAGGGATGGTGCACCGAGCAAGAATCCGTTCCAGTTGCTTGCTGTTGAAGTTGGACATTCCAATGGACTTGACCAATCCCTTGTGAACCAATTGCTCCATGGCGTTCCACGTGTCACAGATATCAATGTCTGCATATTTCACCTTGCCGTTGTCGTCCTTGGGATAGCGCTCAGTGGGATGACCAGTTCCCTCAAATGCGGTTGGGAAGTGAATCATGTAAAGATCAATGTAATCCACCTGCAGCTTGACTAAACTCTGTCGCAGACCAACTTCAACCAGATCGGGACGGTGGAATGTGTTCCAGAGTTTGCTGACGATAAACACATCCTCCCGCTTGATGACGCCTTCATCAATCTTTGCCTTGATTCCAGCTCCGATCTCATCCTCATTCATGTAGTTCCAGGCGCAATCGAAATGACGATATCCAGTATCAATGGCGTCCATGATGGCTTTGGTGACTTCACCAGCCTTTGCCTATGAAACGGAGATAATATTATAATATTATTGTTTAGTGTACTTATCTTTGAATGTTTCGTATTTTGGTGTTTTTTGGTATCGGGAATCTCGTTTAATGATTTAGATTTAATTAAAATAACTTACGGCTCTGTCACAAGTTCCGAGACCAAAGATGGGCATTTCTTGACCATTGTTCAATTTGAGTTTTGGAACCTTTTGTTCCGTTGGAATTGTGGTGGGCACCGGTTTTGCGTTTGCGATGTTCCTAATGCGTTGCTTTCTTGCAGCGAAATCTTGGCCGGAACTCAAAGTGTTCCTTCGCTCGTTAGCAATGTCCAGAAGAGTTGTTCCTCCCATGTTGTTTCTACAAGAAAATAAAACATTTGTGATTAGAATTGGAAGATTTTAAAAATAATTTTAATTGGGTGTATCAAAGTACCCCATAAGACTGCAAAGTTGTACTTGTGCTTACCAAGATGATTGGGGAAATCTCAAAAAGTGATTGAAATATGAAAATAATCCTTGTGGGATAAAAGTTTCTGAACGTTTATGATTTGAAAACTTGTAGATTGTAAACTTTGTAATAGTTTCCAAGAAAGACGGAAGTTGATATTCAGGATTTGTGTTGTTACCTCTGCAAGTGTAAGACTGCATGCTCATCAAACCCTGTCGATTCTTTATATCCATTTTTAATTTAACATGTCCACCATGCATTCATTCACAATGACAATAATAGCACAACGCTTGTAGTGCAGTAACAATTTTACATAATATTTTCAATTTTGCAATTGAGTCCAGCGAATCATAAAAGGCAATAACAAAATATTGGTGCGCTGGGCGCGTGAAAGGAAAAATCCGTTGACCAACATACGCATTTATATAATATAAAACGAAGCATGACAAACAGTTCATTTTCTATGGCCTTCCAGAGTCGATTTTTTATGCCGTAAACAGCATATTTTGACGAGCTTAGGTAGAGCCAATTTAATTTAAAGAAAATAAATAAATAAACAAAATATAGGTACATGAGAGATGACGATATTGCGACATGATACATCCACCTCTTGACACTTTACGGAGCAAAGGTACATATATGGAAGATGTAATACGGTGCTGATTCAATCCGAGACATTCTGGAGACCGGCTTGAGCTGACTGCTATTCTGGAACTTGTTTTTAACGCTGTTAACTTTAGTTGTCAGCTCTCATTCAGATAAGCAGAGTAGGTACGTACATATCTGAAATCAGTCCGTGCGTATGTACCGCATCGTGATATGATATTATGATGTACTCATCATTGGTGTTAAAAATAGTCATGTAGCGGTAGCAGTTACATTTCGCATGTCACATCGTGATGGAAAAATTGTGCGTATCATCATCGTCTGGAATCATCGATTGTGATAAGGCAGGCATTGTGCTTGCAAACTTTATGAAAATAAAGTGCAGTAAATACGTATCACGCATACACTACCTATTCTATGTATTTGTATCATGTGAATATTATGATCTTTGAAATATTTTTCACAATCTCCCAATTACAAATCGTCTTTTTCATCAGTCCAGTCTGTTCACAAATCGCGAGCCAAATGGTTTCAAAACAAAATTTCTCTTGAAGACGATTTTGTCATTTGTGTTTGTAATTTATTTTTTATGTGGGGGAACTGCGGTAGCATTTCACGTGGTGGATCACTGCAATGTAAATCCTATTGAAATCTATGATTGCTTTATTTAGTGCAAAAATTGCATTTTATGTTCATTTTGTTGAATTGTGGAGTTTGGTTAATATCACATAATCATTATGTCACTAACGAGTAAATTAAATAACCCTTTTTGCGAAAAATGGATCTACACCCTTACTTGGTTAGAGACACGGAATGTGCGAATGATTACTTGCAAGCTTAAAAACAACAGTTTCACAATAAGTTAAGCTCTTCATCAACCCCAGCGTTCTGGACAGAGCGTGATCCTGATCTTGCCCAACAGTCAAACTACCTAACTCTGTTTTGCTCTTATCGCATCGCTCGCAAGTGATAGCGAGATGATTCATAGTTCAACCATGCTGCCATGATATCAACATCATACATATTTTGCATTCATTCATTCACCGGCTCTTAATTTTTTTGCTTGTTATTCATTATCTTGACAATTTTCACCCATTCGTATTGAAATGTCAGTGCCTCACTCTTATTTTTGTTATGCCGGCCAGTTTTGTTTATTTGTATTACTTTTAAAATTATAATTGGCCAGAAGGGGGAAAATGAACAAACAACAACAACAGAATCCCTTTTGCTTTCTCACTTATATAATGTTTAGTATCAAAACAATCAAGGATGGGTTTGTTTATTTATTTACCATATTCTATGTTGTAATGCCACTGCAATTTACAAAAAAATACCTAGCACTGAGTCTGGATGTGTTTACTGAAAATTGCAAGTACGAAACAGGTATGCAAACGTCTGCTCTGTGTTGTGCATCAATGAAAACAGGAACTTGCTTAGAATCACGCTGCAGAGACATGGCCGTGTTTGCACCACTCCATCCTTAGACGCTAAAATAAAGAAAATAGTCCTCCGAAAAAGTCAAAACAAAGAGATATCTGCATGACTGAATGAGGATGATAACGATTTGCGATCAAAACAAATCATTTGAGAAAACCAAGTAACAAACAGTGAAAATGGCATAATGTTTGCGGATTTTGCTGGGATGGTTATCTATCATGCAACGCCCATGTGATAACCAAAAGTCAAAACAAAAACAAGGCTTTTATAATAATTATACTTATTATTTTGAATATGATTAAATAATATGGATTTCAGGAGGTTGGATGTAATTATAGGAGGCACCGCGACGAGCGATTTAAGTCCACCGTTTGCTCAGTCTGTATCAAAGCATCTAGGTACACTTTTACACAATGCAATGATAATACGCACGTTGTGCTAATTTCCCTATCATAGGGCATTATATGCTGCCAAGCAAGTCAAGTTATTGGTTAGTTAGACGCAACCGCTGGGGGTAAAGAATGATGGCATTGCTGACGGTGAGCAATGTGATGACGATGAAGATGAGCAAGTTGTTTTTTACTGTAAAATCAGTCCAGTCAGTAGCCTTGTACCATGTTGGTACTTTTCCGACCATGCGCTCAGCGTACCGGCACTTGTTTTCGAGCACTCATTCATCGATCGAAATGCCAAAAGCCTTATATGCGTAAAACGGGGGATGTTATTTGTTTGTCATGCAACTCACTTGCCATTCATTCTTGTACATCTTTGATCATGGTCCCTTGTACTCTGCATATTAACTGGGAAAAGCATTTCACGTTCTTAGCATTATCTGTCTGTCGTGATTATAACATTTTGTTTTTTATTTATTTTGAAACGGCGGATGATGACACTGAATATCATAACATGATGTGTTATAGTACACGAATCAAAGAAGTGCGGTTTCAATAAATAGGAACCCACAAGAGAGGAAGATCAATCATTCAGCAATTACTACTTCAAGTAACCAAACCGTTAAAAATACCAACATCTTTCTTTTACCCATACTTCAGTTCATTCGAAACCGATTCTTATTCCTTTTAAACTGAAAACTTTTAATTTTTGAGGTGAGCTAAAATTATTAATCGACAAAAATTTCTGGGATTTTTACAAATCATCAGGAATGCTACGTG
Organism: Sinella curviseta; assembly: GCA_004115045.4. Classification (NCBI taxonomy): domain Eukaryota; kingdom Metazoa; phylum Arthropoda; class Collembola; order Entomobryomorpha; family Entomobryidae; genus Sinella; species Sinella curviseta. Next base: position 65,560,708 of record CM023199.3, read on the forward strand.
AACTTGGAAATAATATGAATATAGTATAGTAATATTTTTTAAACACTTGTAGACTTGTTGCAAACATGGGAGGACATACTCTTTTGGATATTGTCAATCAACGCAGGAATACATTGAGTTCTGACCACGAAGCTGCCAGGAAGCAAAGAAACAGAAATTTCAACGTAAAAAAGGTAAATGATGGTCCAGCTCAGAGGATAGAAACAGCCATCGTCCCAACCGAGCAAAAGGTTCCAAAACTCAAATTGAACAATGGTCAAGAAATGCCCATCTTTGGTCTCGGAACTTGTGACAGAGCCGTAAGTTTCATACATGGTCATTAACAATAAGCTTCCCAAGTTAAGCACCATCATCACAGCTTGAGAATTATTCAAACGGTTTACTTGATGGAATGGGTATAATTTGTAGGCAAAAGCTGGCGAAGTCACCAAAGCCATCATGGACGCCGTTGATACTGGGTACCGTCATTTCGACTGCGCATGGAACTACATGAATGAAGATGAGATCGGAGCTGGAATCAAGGCAAAGATTGATGAAGGCGTCATCAAGCGGGAGGATGTGTTTATCGTCAGCAAACTCTGGAACACATTCCACCGTCCCGATCTGGTTGAAGTTGGTCTGCGACAGAGTTTAGTCAAGCTGCAGGTGGATTACATTGATCTTTACATGATTCACTTCCCAACCGCATTTGAGGGAACTGGTCATCCCACTGAGCGCTATCCCAAGGACGACAACGGCAAGGTGAAATATGCAGACATTGATATCTGTGACACGTGGAACGCCATGGAGCAATTGGTTCACAAGGGACTGGTCAAGTCCATTGGAATGTCCAACTTCAACAGCAAGCAACTGGAACGGATTCTTGCTCGGTGCACCATCCCTCCAGCAATCAACCAGGTAGAGGTGCATCCGTACCTGAGCAACAGAAAGCTGGTAGAGTTTTGTCAAGCGAGGGGCATCAACGTTTGTGCATACAGTCCACTCAACTCACCACACCGTCTCAAGTAAGCATTTTCATGAATATTGTATTTTCTAATTCATGTAGAAAAATATGTTGGGTTTTGGAAGTAACCTAATTTGTTCCACTATTTGTTCTTTATTAGGGAGGGAGAGCCAACCCTGTTGCAGGATCCCGTTCTGGTGAACATCTCACAAAAGTATGGAAAATCCGTTGCTCAATGCATCCTCCGGTGGGTGGTCCAACGTGGAATTGCCCTCGTGCCCAAGTCAGTGAGCAAGCGACGAATGGCTGAGAACATTGATGTGTTTAATTTCCACCTGAGCGAGGAAGACATGGAGGCCATTTTCTCCCTGAATCAAAACTTCCGCCTGAATAACTTCCTGGAACAAGCCGCTGGTCACAGGGAATATCCCTTTGATATTGAGTTTTAATGTGTAGCGTGATTTTTTATTGCACGTGCTCAATCTCAACGTTCAGAGTCACTACATTTAAAAAATATTTTTTGTGCCAATCGTGTAAATATATTTATTTTATATTATCGTGTACCAACTATGCTATAACCTTGTGTTTAGAGTATTTGGTAATATATATTTTATTTTATACAATAAACGTATGCATATTATCTATCCATGAAAATATCTGCTTACACTTTATTATTTTTTAAATATATTGCACATGTACATTGTACATACTTCTTATTAGTTTTTATATTTTCTTATTGTAAACTACTTAAATTCTGTTTTTGGGTAGGTAAAAATTTTGAGCCAATATTATAGTGCAGATTATCGTATTCCTCATGGTCTAAAAGTTTGAGCACTGCATAATTAAGCACGGATGTTCATATCTGCGGTACATAATGTACCATTTTACTGTATAGATTAAATATGCACATATGTAGTAGGAACCAAATAATGCAATGCATAATATAACATACACACTATTACAGACGCATGTTTATCAAATGTGCGTAAACAAAATTAATCATTTCACTCTTCTGCAAAAGTCTGAAAAGTGTGTGTCCAAATGTATGAACAAGGATAATTTGGCGTAGTAGTGCATGCCTGGTTCATGAATGAATGTCATTGTACTTATACTGGACAGTGTATATAATCATGCATTGCATCTCCTCTCCTGCTATTTACTTGATGATAAGCTGCGATTTATTCATAATTTTTATTACAATCAAGTACCGAACAGTATGTGAATGCAGAATGAGACTGACTGTGGTAGGTTTCATGAGCAGATTAAAAACAGGTTTACATTTTCTATTGATTTGTGGTGCGTGCGACCACATTTTATACTATTGATAAATAGTTCCGATTTCCAGGAAAAAGTTCCAGATAGACCGATAAAATATCTGTTTGCAATGATAGTGTTGACTTATGATTTATATGTGGGCCGTGTGGACGATAAAAGTGTGTCAGTGTTTATGTGGTCTAAAACGTTGACTGCGATGTCGGCGGGTGCACATTCTTAAAAAAATTAATCAAAACATTATCAACTTCATTTCTTGAAATAATTGTGTGCTCTGCTAAAGAGAGTGCTTATGTACTTATCTCGTTGAGCTCTTCGTTAATCCATAATTTCTTCAGATATATGAAACTTCTTAAGTATATTTTTTAGTTACCGCCGACTTAAACCCCCGTTATAATTATGCCCTTCTCAAATTATGAACCGCTTCAAATCTGAATTTCATTAGTTTGATTGTATCAATGTCCATGATTCATAATCAATAATCATATATACGTTTGATACAATCAAAATTATTAAAAGAGCCAGTTTAATAGTAGTCTTTATTTAGTTGCTTCTTTTTTAACACAGGATAGATTACACGTGATTCATTAATTTTTTACGTATTATAGCGCATCCATCCGGATGAATACTAAATTGCAAACGAATTTTAATTGATGATGATGATTGATGATGATATAGATATAATAGAGTAAGGAGCTAAAGATGTGGTCACTTTTATGTACTACATATAACTTGTACTTTAGTTGACATTAAATTAACCTGACCAATCAAATCTTTTGAATTTGCAATAAACACTGGGTCATGAAAACTCAAGGTGTCAACTGCTCTTTTGGTTCAAGCTGTTATTTATATTTATATTCTCACTTTAGAGGTGATCTATGACGCACGAATACTACTTATCTACATAATTGACAACAAATCAATGAGTACGTACTATTATCGTCAACAAGTCAACATGACCGATCCGTCGGGTGGATTTGCAATCAATACCTCACCCACTTCCTTAACCTTGTCATCTTCTCTATTTTTACGGGATAGAAAATTAAGCATGATTGGTGCGTAGTTAATAGGTTTTCATATCGGATAATCCGTTTCGGATTAAACCTTTGATACAAATTTCGAGTCTCCCTATCTTATGAAAACCAGTTTCTAACAAAGTTTCAGCAAAATGTTTATTTTGCCCCAATAGCTTAAATGAACGTTGAACCGGAATGTAAGTACTTTTGCTATGCAATTTTTCCTTCACGTGGAGGATGGGTGATCAGATCAGTGATCACGTTTAAAAACAAGACAATGTGTGTTGTTTACGTTTGTCGGTTGATAGTTAGAATGGAGATTCAATTTCATACAAGTTGGCACATGTACCGGACCGTGTATAAGGCGAACTGAAACTGCGAGATTGTTTTCCTTGCGACTGCTCGCATTTTCGCAAAACTTTCCATTGAAAGGGGTGAGATACATATGAGCTATTATGTTGATGTTGTTTTTGAAAAATAAATGATTACAGGCCAACCTTCGTTTTGCAATACAATCCAAAAATTATTCAACGTGTACTAAATGTGAAAAAAAATCTTTCTATACTAAAACCCAAACCAGGACATTTATTTGTAAGCACTCACTTTTAACAAGGTTTTTTATGCTTGCAACGTTCGTTTGACATTTTCACCAGAATTTTCTCCAGGATATCTGCAAAGAAATGTATGAAATATTCTTTAAATTGAGTACTTATTTTCCTTCAATAGAGTTTTCTCGAATGATTTCTTCATTTCTAGTGAATTCATAATAGTAGTAACCAATGAATCCTAAATTATCAGCTAAACATGAAATTATACGTAAGTACCGGAATGATAGAACATGTCGTATTCAAGTGCAATATCAATTAACATTATCCTTTTATTAACCATCAAAAGAGCAACATTATTAAAATAGAGTTATTATAATAATAAATGTATTGGAATTATTTTACCTGAATAATAATTAAAAATGATTCTAATATTTAAATAATAAAATATATAAAAGCTTGAGAGATATTTTCTTGTTATTTTTGTAAATGTCCTTAAAATTAGCATCATACTGCTTATCAATTATAAACATGCCTTTGTAAAAATAAAATGGCTTGAACGAGTATAAAATAATACATGATACATTTTTAAATATAAAGCGTGACATGCTATAAAACGATACAAATGTTACGGAATGAGTGGTAGGTCACAATTGGTGTATCGGTGTATAGAAATACATACATGGAATGTAAATGTCTTCAGTTAGTTTCCTATTCGGAAATGGAGCTTGAACGGCTGCTGCAATTAGTCGCAAATATATCCACCATGTCCTCTTCCGTCAGGTAGAAATCGAAAATGTTAAGATTTTCAGTGATCCTCTCCTTGTTCACAGACTTGGGAGTGACGACGATTCCTCTTTGAATGGCCCAACGAAGAACAACTTGTGGAACAGACTTTTCATATTTCTGTGAGAGTTCCAAGAGCTTAGGAACCTGAAGGAACGTTGGCTCCTTCTGCCTGTAGAAATAACACAGAAATGGCGATATAGAATACATTTATGGACACTCATTGTAAAAAGTACTTATTCAATGAAAAAAGTATTTAAAATGAAAATAAGTACATCTTACCAGTGGCGATCCGATTGATTCAAGGGACTATGTGCCGATACAACGATGTTGTTATCCTTACAAAATTTAACCAATCGTTTTTGCTTGGAGTAAGGGTGGATTTCAATCTGATTTACTGCAGGTCGAATGGTAGCGCAAGAAAGAAGTCGCACCAGTTGATTATCGTTGAAGTTGGAAACACCAATTGACTTGACCAGTCCCTTATGAACTAATTGTTCCAATGATCTCCATGTGTCACAAATATCCACATCACTAAAGATAACTTTACCATTATCGTCTCTGGTGACAATGGGAAACCTGTCTCCTCCTTCTTTGAATTCTTTAGGCCAGTGGATCAGGTAGAGGTCAATATATTCCAATCCAAGGGCAGTCAAACTTTTCCGGAGGCCTGTTTCCACTTGTTCAGGATGATAGAAGGTATTCCACAGCTTGCTCACAGCGAATAGGTCTTCTCGCTTCACCACGCCTTGATCAACTTTGTCCTGGATGGCTTCTCCAATCTCTGATTCATTCAAATGACTGAAGGCACAATCAAGATGACGATAGCCGGCGTCAATCGCGTCCTTGACAGCTTGCTTGACCTCACCGTAATTAGACTAGATTAAACAAATACACAAGTAAGAAATTATTTCAAAATATTTCGATAAACTGTCAAAATTAACTCTATTATAGAATAGAACTATAATGTCTTGTGTGAACTTACTTTAGACGTTCCAAGTCCAAAAGCAGGGATCTCTTGTCCATTATTCAACTTAATCCTTGGAACTCTCGTTGCTGCTGGAGTTAATGGAGCTCTCAGCGAAAGAGCCGTTCCATTATTTCTACTTTTCGATTCCAAGTGTTTCAAATCAACTCTTGGAACATTTCCGGTTCTTGGCTCGTTTTCCTTGTTACTCATATCGTACAAGCACGGAACACCCATGATGAATCAGTTACAAAAAACAGAATTCCGGAATTTGTTGAAGTGACAAACGTTTTTATCAGATTGCCCCACTAAACGTTAAAAAAAACTTTTCTCACAGTTTCTCTCTTTATGCAAACCAGCGCTTCAAAAACTACTCAAACACTATAAACTTATCAAACACATGACACACCTCAGTATTTCAGAAATACTGAAAAATACGAACTTTTCCAATTTTCTCTCGCGTATTCTCGGGAATAAGAAGGATTGAGAAATGAGAGTGTGCCGGCATTGTCGACTTGTATTTATTCAACCAACCAACTTCTATCTTCAATCCAGAAGAATAAAAAAGTGCTTTGAAAAGCACAATCATCTAATGCCCCCAGAGAAAAAAACAGCAACGCCACACGCTGATCATCAAAGAAAAGGTAAAAAACATAAACACATTTAGAAAAAAACATAAACAAAATGGTTGAAAATGCAAGAATCTGTACTTTTCTGGTTACGTTCTGGCATAGAACAAATGAACAATCAACATGCATCATGAAAAGCAAAACAACAAAAACAAGTCATATTCGTAGTAACAGAACACATTCTCCATAAAAACAAAATAGCTATGCTTTGATTACGCTGTACGCTGCAAAGATGAGATAGTATTGTATACTTCCATGCGACGCTGCATATGAGTGAGACCGGACAAATGCACTCGCAGCGAAAGAGAGGTTAGCAAAGAAGCAAATTCTGCCCATCTACAGACTAACTGATGGAAAAGTACCGAAATGCCAACATAGCTATAGGTAGTTGCAATTTCATACCGGCAAACTGACAGAATTCCTATGCATTAGGATTCTTTCGCTTCCTTCTAATGTATGCTGGCGTATGGATATATGGAAAAGCACGTAAACTAGTGGCTCACGTTGTAGATGCATTCAGAGAAAGAACAAAGGTAAGGTGAGCTAAGAGCTACAAGCAAGATCAAGTCAAGAAATGTCAGTTGAAGAATGTAACAATGCTATTAAGAACTCAAGGAAAGAAAAGATCAATTCGTTGAACTATGAACCACGTAGATTGTAACGTGGGACAGCATCATAATGGATACACGAGGAATAAGACGTACATTACACATTTGCACTTTGTACCGAATTTAATACAGAAAATGACGTTGTTTCTGATTAAAGGTATTGTTGTCAAATGAGAAATGTTTTCATTGACTTTGTCATACTGTTGCTATATTTTTATATTGTTTTAGCCATTTTTATTTATGGGGTTGTTTACAATAACTTTTGTCTTCCTTTGCAAGGAGAGGAACGCCAAATTCTGGGGAAATGAAAGCATAAATAAACAAACAAAAACGTGTTTTATGGTTCGGTTCGGTTCGTGATCACTGCGTGAGCGGTTGAACATCAGACAAAATTGTGAAACTACAATATGAGCGTTAACTCCATCATCTCATTATTTCAAATGTTTACTGCGTTTTCCTCTTGGAAAACCTTTATGATTTACATTTGTGGGTTTAATAACTTGATACCATTTTTGTATCACAACACATCTCTGTTAACAAGGAATATGATGACTACGTCGTAATTCCATTTGAATTTCACTTTCACAATCAAATCAAAGTTAATTGATCATGAGTTATGCATGCAAGATTGAATCATATTCTCCATGAAAAAAATCATTGAACCGATGAAGACTGAACACCTTATCCTATTGTTGTACCATTGTACTGTCTTACGCGCAGTTACTGTAAAAAAGCTCCGGGGTCCCAACATTTAAGAATACGTTCATCGGATTGAGCATTTTTCAAAGTACATACAGGCATGAATTTCATAAATTGCGACCCCTGAGCTCCCGAGATAATTGTGTCGCCAAAAATTGAATGCATCCAACGAAAAATCTCAAATACAATCCAAACGGGAGATAGATAACTTTACAAATATTGACATTAGATTGAAATTATTCTAACCCTACGAATTTTCAGTTTATTTACCATCTATACAAATATTTTTTACTGTTATACTCGCGTAATTCACCAACACCACACGAACCAACATGAAATGAAAAAAAAAATTTTCATTCAAAATCAACCAAACGAACCCAACAACGAAATCGAAGTCCGAAGAATGCTCGAGTACGAAGTTTTCAGCTTTAGTTAGCCAGATAATGTACTTTACAAATAGTTTCCTTCTCACTCGACTTGTCGAAGCACAAGGCAGACAATGCAATGTAGCTTCAATTGAATATGTATGGAAAGCATGATATAAAAAATGAAGACCAGTTTGGATGTAGCAATTTAGTGAAAACGAAGATTTCAGATGTGTACCTTGTCCGCGCACCGTCGTATACGACGGTTCAACTTAAATACACGGACAGGGTTCCATCTGAACATTGCGAAGATGGCGACTTATAAACCAGAATGTGCATGCATATGAAAGCCACCCAATGCTCACAACTATCATCATAATATCTTTCATAGAGTCACACTTGCGATTTCATAGATTTTATAGGAAAATGCACACATTTTGCAAAGACTATGAAGAAGATGAAGCGATGCCGAAGACAAGAAAGAATGGCAAACTCCCGGAAAACTTTATCATGGAAAGGATGATATTATATGCATAAGGAAAACTAGAACTGTGGAGACATGTTTTTGTTACATAAAATAAACTATTATATAGTCCGTCTTTTTTTATTGAACATTTTGACCTCCAAATCTGCTTTTTTAACATTTTTTTAGCATCATCAAATAAATAATAATAATAATTAGTAATTAGTCAGTTCGGCAATGTCTTAATTTAAAAAAATCATGGAACACAAACAATTTTGCGCTGCTGACACTATGATATTTTAACGAGAAAATATAGGATCTCTTGGGAAAGCGAAAAAAATATATCCTCAGTATTCAATACTAAGAATTTCAATGACGAAATATATATATACAGTATACTTTACAATAATTTTATGTACAATAGCAAAATAATATTATTAAAATGATTTACGCTGTAATATTTTCTAAAATGAAAAAATAAAAAGTGTCAGTGAGAAACCCACGGATTGGTGATTAAAACGCAATGCTAAATGGGTACTCCTTGTGGTCCTTTGCGGCTTCAAAAGCGTTGGCGCGTTGATTGCGGTTCAAGCTGTAGATGAGTTCCATGTCTTCGTCGGTGAGCTGGAAATTGAAAACGTCAATGTTTTGGATGAGCCTTCCCTTGTTGACCGATTTTGGGATGACGATGACACCACGCTGCATGACCCAACGGATGATGACTTGCGCGACAGACTTGTTGTACTTGGCTGCGATTGCCTGGATGCTAGGATCCTGGAGCAAGCTTGGCTCGTTCTCCCTGGGTAAAAAAAATGAGAAAAGGCGAATTAGAAACATACAGTGGGAAAATGTTATGCTGGAACGGAAAATTGGAAAGGAATTAATAATGAATACGATAATATTAAGAAGGAACTTACTTGGAGCGGTCTTGAGATCGCAGTGGACTGTACGCAGTGACGGCCACATTCTTGGCTTGGCAGTATTCCACAAGCTTCCGCTGATTCAGGTATGGATGCAGTTCAATCTGATTCATGGCTGGAGGGATGGTAGCACAAGCCAAAATGCGCTCCACCTGCTTGCTGTTGAAATTGGACACTCCAATGGTCTTGACCAGTCCCTTGCGAACCAAATCCTCCATGGCTCTCCAGGTATCGCAGAGGTCCACATCGCTGAAGATGACATTTCCTTGAGAATCCCTGGGATAGCGGTCTCCTCCCTCCTTGAAGGCGGTGGGAAAGTGGATCAGGTACAAGTCAAGGTAGTCCAGTCGAAGGTCGTTGAGGGAGTTGCGAAGTGCCTGCTCAACCAGATCAGGTCTGTGGAACGTGTTCCAGATCTTGCTGCACACGAAGAGGTCTTCTCGCTTCACCACTCCTTCATCGATCTTGGTCTTGATTCCCTCTCCTACTTCCGCTTCATTGAGGTAGTTGTACGCACAGTCGATGTGGCGGTAGCCAGTATCAATGGCGTCTTTAACGGCTTGGGTGACTTCGCCCGGTTTCGACTGAAAAGAGAAATAAACAAAAAATGCATATTATTAAATGAATTGTGGCAATACACACTTTTTCAAACAAAACAGCCAAAAATCATCAATGCGATTTTAAAATTTAATTAATGTTACCTTCCAAGTTCCTAGACCAAAGACAGGAATCTCCATCCCGTTGTTCAGCTTCATTTTAGGCACGGTTGTCGCCGGAGACGCAGTTCCAGTGCTGACATACTTGTCCTTGCTAAGGTTAGTCAGGGTACCGATGATTTTGGTGGACTCGTTGGTGAATTCAAAAGTGCTTCGAACCATGGTGGTAGTAGGTGATGATGCACCTTAAATACAAAAAAACACAAGTCAATATACAATTTTTTAATTAGTTAACCACAAAAGTTCACAAACGTTGCGAAAAAAATTGAAAGAAAAAATGTCTCAAAATGACCGACTATATAACTTACAAGCTTTTTATGAGAAAAAAGTAGAATAAAAAATCCGAGAAATTCTGGAGAACAATAATGTTCAGTTTTTACTTTAAAATTTTTTAGAAACTTTGTTTTTCTACGAGGTAAAATGAAATACCGGACGAAATATCTGGTTATAGTAAAGAAATCGTTGTGTTATCGCAACAAGTAGTTGTGATGATTTGAAATCCCATCAAGCTCAGGGCTTCTTTTATATACTTGAGCTTCCAGCATTCCGCAAGTAAATAAATAAGTCAGTCAGTCACGGAAACTTCTGAGATTATTAACAAGCAAGGGACAAAGGTTATGTTTATGTTGTTGTTTATAAGCTACTACCTCAACCCCGGCGGAGAGCAAATCAAGAAAGAATCCATGCAATTTTGTGTGGATCATGCACCATTTGCCTAACTGTCAAAAAAGGGAGCATGCATAACATCCTTGTCCGACTCTCCCCTTAAGGAATTTTTCATGAAGGGGAAATGTACAGACAAGAGGCAAAACAGAAAAACAGTGCGTAAGCTGCCGGTTATGTTTGTCGCACATGTAGTATGGATGTTTCTTTTTTGTCTTTGTTGGAAAAGTACAATTTTGGTCAGCATGTTTGATGGACTGGCCAGAACGGTCCTGGCAGGACCCAAGCATTAGTGAAATGTAAACTCGCAGAAGTTGCTTTGAACTCATATCTACATAACAATAATATTATTATTGCACTTTCCCAATGCGGAAGGCATGCGCATGGCGCATGTCATGAATGAGCAACCTAGGTAGGTAGATATTAAATTACTATGTACTCGGAACAATTGGCAAAAATAGAAACAGCTCTTAACTGGAATTGAATGGGGTAGAGGTCTACTAGAAAGAGTATTGCACACGTCAAGCTGGACGGAAAATTTCTTATCCGTGTGAATTTCCATCTATAAGCTACTGTGGCATTTGTGTACAAGGTACCCACTTTTCTTTTCCTACTACTAGAATGAATGAACAGTAGGGTCATTTGGCACATTCGAAAGGTATTGGCTACTGATTTGGGTGGATATACCCTTCTCTGCCTTTGGGACGTCAGCATAACCACAACCATCATCATCGTCGACTCATCTACCTGCACTTTGTACTCAAAAACCTTTCCTTTCGTCTGTGTTTATTGTGGCACAATTGTACTTTTCCACAAAAGTGATATAATTTGCTCGCTTCTTTTTCCTTTTCTTTTGAATGGTTGCGATACATGGACCGCATGTGTAATGCGTGCACTCTGCCGCTGGGTGATTCCTGAGCTTTATCAAACCTTCATTTATTTATTTACACTTGCGGACAATAAACTCATCCTTAGTAGTCGTATTTTTAAGCGTAAAAATACCAGTACCAAATTATTTTGGATCCATATATTTCTCAGAACATCTTACACGCATAAAACGCATGATTTTAATGAATGAATCACGTGCAGTAAGAAGGCAGTTTAAAAAAGTAAATGCATGTTTTCAAACCAAATCAAAAGTTCCAAAAATGTTAAGCTAACAATCTTAGACTAGTACCGCCACGCAGCTCAAGTTTTAATTTACATTGCATTCATTCTTTATGATTTGCACCGTACCTTGATCATGCTGTGTCATGGACTCTTCTTGCATTATTGCTGATTAGCCGGCTCCTAAGCGCTCTCCACTTAAGAATGCCAAAAGCGGAAAATATTATGCAGAGCAGAGGCGATGAAAAAAGAGAGAGATTGAAGAGATGGAAAGTTTCAGAATGCTCAAAATAAAGTTTTCTTTGTCGACACTTGATGAAGCAATGAACGGAAACCGAGCAAGATTTCACAAAGACAGATACAGACAGATATAGCGAATAAATAACGATATAGAAGAATAGTTACCCGATTAGAATTTAATGTTTTGAATTGCTTTTATTTGAAGTAATTTATTTAAGAATATCTTGCTTACGTTCTAAAATGTATGACAACAGAACAATGTGACGAGGAAAGCAGTTGTATTTTGCAGCTACCATTTTGTTTGAAAGTTTTAAAAATACTGATACTTTTGATTTCATGACTTTAAGAGATTCTTGACACGGATACGATATATCACCATCATATGGAACGACGATGAAACCGGTGAACCTGACGAGAAATCTTAGTTTTCACATGATGGTTTAAAATAATATTTTGTTCACGGCCACTGCTTTATACTATACATGCACAAGTTCTTAACACAGTGTGGAGTAATTTGTATCTCCATGAACGTACCAGTATTACACATGTTCACCACGTTTTACGTTTGCAACACATTCAGTCCATATAGTCACTTGGCAAAGCATACATGATATTATGTACATGCTTATCTTAAAAGACCTAGTTCCATAGACCCAGTTTCAGCGAACAGCTTGCAGATGGCAAACAGTGAAAGGAAATGCTTTGCCTGTACTATAGTTCATAGTCATGTGAAGTTTACAAGATTGGAAAGCATTGAGGAGATGGAACACTTTTTTATGCATGTCGTGGTATACAGTTTGTGTGCTATTTTCTGTTAACGTACAGAAAGTTAACGTGTATTTTAGAGCAACTTTGTTCCAAGGTCATACGTAAACCGTAGCAGGGTGTGATTTTCTTAATGCTTTCCCTTATAAAAAATGCATGCATGCTTTAGAAAGGCACAAGAAGATGCTAGCACTATATCATATAAATAGGTATATTAAAAGGTCAAAACTGTCAACGGTGAGGTAGGTTATTTCGTATTGTAAAACTTGACGCACAACTACATTATCAAAACAATGTGACGAAATTGTTGATTTTTGTGAAGATATTTTTTAAACCTTCTTCGACCCTACAAAAGATGCTTATGCTCTTGTTATGAACATTTTGACATGTTCTTACTAGAAATATTTTTGACGATGTCTGTTGACAGGTTTAATACTGTAATATTTAAGGAAAAATGTACATTCATAAATGTGAAGAATTGACAAGTTAGTTCGTAATTGGAATTCCTAACCATTAATATTCATCGTGAAATGGGTAATCTTTGTGATCATCTGCAAAGTCCATCTTGCCAATGCGATGGTTTCTATTTAGTGCATTGATCGCTGACATATCCGCCGCATCAAGAGCAAAGTCGAAAATATTTATGTTATCGACGATCCTTTTCTTGGTGACTGACTTGGGGATGGCAATGATGTCACGTTGCACCTGTTTAAATTTAATTCTTATTAAAACGTACATTTTCATTAATCAATCAAAATTTTAAACGGAACTAATTACTATTTCACTAACCAACCAACGAAGAATAACTTGTCCAGTGCTCCTGTTGTGCTTCTTTGCGATTCCTTCGATTACCGGATCGAGGAGCGCGACAGGATCTGCCCAGATTCAAAGTCATTATGAAAGGGAGTCAATTTTTGAAAAAAGATCGCTTAAACTATTAAATTAACGTGTTTTCATAATTAAATACCTTCTGGTTTCCTGAATGGACTGGCAGGAGAACCAAACTGAGAAAATGCAGTGATGGTGATACCTTTTGAGTGGCAAAAGTCGGTAAGCTTCTGTTGACTCAAGTACGGATGCACCTCAACTTGGTTAGTTGCAGGAGGAATACTGCAAGCTGCCAGCACCCTTTCAATTTGCCTTTTGTTAAAGTTGGAAATTCCAATACTTTTGGTCAATCCCTTTCTGACTAGTTCTTCCATGGCTTTGTAGGTGTCAACATAATCAACATCACTGGCAAACCATTTTCCAGTTGCTTCATTCACTGGAAACATGGTGTCACCCTCTCTGTGCGCTATTGGCATATGAATCAAGTACAAGTCCAAGTAGTCCAGCCCAAAATTTGTCAAGGATTGCCTGATGGAAGGTTCCACAAGATCTGGGCGATGAAAGGTGTTCCAAAGTTTGCTGACAATGAACAAGTCCTCGCGCTTGACCACTCCTTCGGCAATTTTCTCGCGAACAGCAACTCCAATCTCATTTTCGTTTCCGTACGCTAAAGCACAGTCAATATGGCGGTATCCAGCGTCAATTGCATCCTTTACAACTTGGTATACTTCGTTTGGTTGAGACTAGGTTAATCAAAATAAAAGTAACCGTTCAGTATTTTATAATACGTTTTAAAAATTATGTTATGTATGTAAATATGTTGAAACAAGTTACATTCCAAGTTCCAAGCCCCACGATTGGCATCAACAGTCCATTGTTTAGCTTGATTCTACGGACCACTTTATCTTGTTGAGCCATTTTGTGTAATTAATAAAAATGTATGTAGATGTATATTTTGTTCCTACTAAAAAGTACACGAGAACTGACTAAACCCGGTCAATCGTTGCAAATGACAGAATTTAAGCTTGGAACTTACATTAAATACGGCTCCCTATGCACTCATAAATCTTTGCCCTATAAATATGTTTCTATTACATAATTAACGTCATAGTCATAAGCATAATTTCCAATTCACGGGCTTCGATAAGGTCATGAAAATCACTTTGGAATTGACAATAGAACTGATTTTTAATTGATAACATGATGTAAGACAGACCTACAAATTAATCAGATTGTAGCATTGTAGGAAGGAGCCAGTCTTTTGGAATAAGATGAAAAATAATCATTTGAATTCATGTTTAAGTGGAACTGATACAATATGTTAAACAATATATTACTGACATACTGGACAAAGTACATATTAAATATATCACATGTGAAGAGTAATAATTTTAACCATTCAGAGATACATTACGGAGATAATTACTTTTATCTCTCTAATCTAAACATGTTTACAAGCCAATGTAGCATTGATTATAACTGCAATTCAGTAAATCACGTTGCAGCAAAGTTGGCATACGTTAGTGTTTGTCACTGCTAACGTTAAAGTTTTAATAATTTGTCGCGTTGTTGTTTGTTGATAACGGATTTAATGAAGTGTAATTGATTTAATTTATTTCAGTGTCATGTTTTTTTACATTTGTACAGATTTGCCATCAGGGTAAACAACAAAGCTTTCAAAGTTCCACTCAAATCGCTGACGTTAATAAATCTGCATTCAGTTATATTGACTGAAGGTTTCTCAAAATGGCCGTATCACTGCACTGTTAGGTTTAAACTTGAAGTGCAAATTCTTTATTCTGTCCATAATGCAACATCCTAGTAAAAGATATCAAAATGGCAATATGAAGCTAGGTTTTAGAAAATTAAGAATAATTGTTACTTTAATATAAATTTAAAGGTCGATGGTGGTGGTGCTGAATCATTTTTACCTACATGCAGCACTTTTTCATAGGACATTATTCCATCATCCACGTTTCTCGCCTCTGCAGATATTATAGAATTACGGTAAAGGGCCACACCTTTTTGCCTCTCCCACGAAGTATACTTTATAAAACTTCCTTTGCCACACTTCCGTCGTCATTCGTCATATTTAATTCAGCAGTGCAGAAACTGACGACGAATTGGTAAGATGATTGACAGCTTGTTCATTTCCATAAAACGGTAGTAAAGTTCCATTGGGTATTAATGAGCAAAAAATGAGGCATGCTGCTCAACAATGTTCATTTACCTCATTAGCAGTAAATGTAATGTACATGTGTTCTCAAGGATGGCACACCTACTCTGGAATTTTAATTAACGTAAATTATTAGGAACGTGAATAAAGGCCCTTTATTAAAGGGTTATATACGTAAATACTAAACCAGACAATTTATATTATATTGTCACCAAATTTGACTTGGCAAAATCAATCGGGGTCAACAGGTTCCAATCTAAGTAGGTGGTATTGCTAATGTACATGTCGCTAAAACTTGGCTCCATCATTATGAAGGTCACAATTTGATAGAAGTACGTTATATTTCTTCGGATAAACTGAATGTGCTTACCAGACACTGAATATAATTTGCAGGAGGGTTAATTAGTGGTAATGAATTTATCTGTTGCACCCTCCCATTTGTCATTATCAAGAAGAAAAAATGCGAGCATACAATGTCAGCAAGTCACCACCAGTCAAAAAGCGTTGTTGCTTAAACGTTCATTTCGCAACAACAGTGTCTGTGTTGTTTGATACAATCACATCATCATCCTATCACTTCTTTTGAATAACATGCGTCCATTCTTTATCTTTTCTTTTCTGTGTCGGTATATTATCGTGGCGTTTTGTCATTCGTCCCTTTTAAAACTCTAAATTTGACATTTATTATTTTTCTCCCTTTAATGAAAAAAGTGATCAAGATAAATAGCCGAGGCTTTGAAACTGGTTGGATCTCAATCAGTCGCCGATATTACGAATGTCGCTGTGATATTTTTAATGACACCAACAACGGAGGAATGCAAGTAGTAATGGAGGTTAAACGTATGCTAATAATAACGAAGGATGTTTGAAAAGGTAATAAAAAGGAGAAGATCTATAAATTACATATTAACGATCACATTTTTACCGAGTTGTTCTGTATTATGTCACAGCAGCAGAGCAGAATAGAGCAATGCACAGAAATGACTCATTCACTCATTCCTATATACTGACAAAGAAAAAGTGACCAGTTGTCTGCATCGAATCGACAAACTTGTCCAACCAATCTGCTAGCCAAACTTGGTTTATGTAATAATGTGTGTAGATGTGTGTGGAGGGGATCATGGTCTCTTGATTGTTGACTGATTTGAGGGTCAGCTACTTTGCTACGCACACCAAAGACCTATAGGATCCTCCACCTCCTCAGTCAGTAACGCTCCACCTCTTCATCACCTCACGTCTCTTAAAAAGCACATACCGATAAAGATGTGTGCAATGTCAAATGAACTTGCTCCAAATTTGTAGGGATTCAAAAAGGATGCGAAATTAAGCATTTTATATAATGTATTTTTTGTCCTTAAAATTGTTGTTATTAATTCCCAACGAGTAATTTTTTGCGACAGAGATAATCGTAATAATTATGATTCCATCATGAATATACTATCCATGTATTATAACGTTCCTTTCTTGCTGCTTTGTTCGATGACTGACTGAACACTGAAAAATCAATAGCCATCATCAAAACTACGGTAATGATAATAATTGTTCAGAATAATATGCTCCATTTTTTCATTGAACTCCTTACAAGCCACTTTTTGTACGCTGTGTATTTTCCTTCCAATACTGAAAATGGAAGACCAAAAATGCATTTTACTCGTATCAGCATTCCTATGTTCTTTGGCAGTTTGTGTTGGTGCCAATATAGTGCCAAAACTAGAACTGCCCTGATAAACGATAGCGATAATGAAGTGCATTTTATGTACATATTGCGTTACGTTCTATCCTCCTTTTTGAAAGGAAAAACTGCGCCAACAATAATGAAGAAAATTGCCGTGAATGGTATAATGATAATGAAAATGAAAGATGAAGATTAACAGGGTCAAAAAGTCAAGTTGGTGTCGTCGTCGCTATCATTATTATTGTCGTGCATGCAAAACTGCTACTACGAGCACAAGTTCTAGGTACACGCATTAAATTCCTGTCTAATCAGCAATAAGTGTACTGATTTGCATATACACAAAATATATCAGTATCAGCAGACTACAACCTCGTTGATACACAAACTACACAATCCTCTCAATCTGTAAAAATTAATCTTCTTGGAGTAAATGAGTGTCTGATTGAAATTAAGATACAAGATGATTTTTTTAATCTCGAGAGATGCATGAATGCGTTGTGCACATATATACTTACGTATGCAAATATGTAGGTAGATGATGGCTCAATTAATTAATTTTATTCCCATTTTTACAACAACCATCAGCATCATCAACAGTGTTCAATGATGGAAAATGGAGAAGAAACAGGTCGAGAGCGAGCTCCTATATGTATATACTACATACTATAACGACAATTATCTATGCAATGCCAACATTAATGACTGTCAGCCATAAAAAACGAAAAGTAAACAAATGAGACTGAAAGTATGTATTTATGTAAATATATTGACATGAAAAAGATTCCATTCATTTTGTCAGTTATTTATTCCTTCGTCACTGTAAAAATAGCGTTTTGGAAGTGAACCGAATGATAAAAGACACGTTCGTTTGTTTGCTTTTATGGATTGCTGTTGGGAATTTCTTTTATTATGTGACAGATAGAGCGACAGGCGGACAGCGTATTTGCATTTTGACATGTGACCATCAAAGTGATTCGGAATAAATTTTCCACCTTTTTATTATCGTTACTGCCCAGGTGGATCCGAATCTTTATTTTAATTTTTCACTTTTTACGCTAACTTAACGATATTTTACACGAAAAGGGAGTTTGGAAATGGCAAAATCGTGTAAGGATGAGCAATTCCCATAAATTACAAAGAAGCAGCAGTCACAGCATGAGTCCCCTATAAAAAACATTAATTACTAATTAGCATTCCATTGCGCTTGTGTTTTTATCCAAAACGTTGACATGAGCTGGACGGAATGTCAATAATATTTTTGCACGCATCAGATGCAAATGAAATGCAACGGGTACATACTTTAAGGAAAGATCATGGTGATCAGTACAATAATATGAATCATTAATTATTTTTAAGCCTAAGGGTATAGAATATTGATACGTTGGATATACATAAATGCTTACAATAAAGTATGCATTTCCAGTTCATAATCAATTTCATGAGTAAGGAGAGAGAACGTTGCAAAAAAATGCTTCACTTTTCATCGCACTTTAATGAGGATTCTTTTATACCAGAAGCGCAGAGAAGCGACAAAATTGTTTGCGTATACCTGTAACACTTTTTATCAGATGATGGCAGTAGTGCACGCACGTACAATTCCTACTTTTCTGTCTCAACAATTAGGAAAAATCTTCACTTTTCAATGAGTACTAAAGGGACTACTGACGAAAATAAATAAGCCAAGCCCAAATTCAAGGACGCAAAAAGTACAATTTAGCAGATCATATTTTTTATCAATTTCGTTACAGATCACATCCTCTTTTGTTGGTGAACTAAGCAGAACTAATCAAGCATGATATTGTTGTCCATTATACCTCTTTATACGTTAATTCCACAAATGATCTACCTCTGATCAAATGTAATGTATTCCTTGTTAAACACAATAAAAAGCTATGCCACAAAGCGAACAATACTTACCGTTTTGATCTATGCATGCTATTATTACGCTTTTGTTGTTGCTATTACAGAGCAGTAAAATAATTGTCCTCTTATAAATCATTTCCAATAATGCACTACAAACTTTATCCACATTGTAGCGAAATCTTGCCAATCATTCTATTCGATGGATTTTATAAATCTCATTAAATCCTCCCCTGATTACACAAAAGTGTCCATTGTTCTTTCCAGATAAACTGCCTGCGTGAATAGGCAAATGAGCCATTGCATTGTTCCAAACATCCAATTAGGCATGTCCAGCAAAGCAAGCATTCTTCTCTCGAAATGTGGAAGAAACAAAGAATTTATCAATTTATCTGCGGTCAGGTGCCTGCTTTTCATTTCCTGGATTTTTACGAAAAATAATCAAAGCATGTCATCATGGCTTCAAGCGAATGAGATTGTTACATTATTAAAAGTGTTAAGATGATAGCCCACTGTAGTCTGCTCGTATGTGGCTACACAAACTTTGAAACTGGAAACATCATCGTGAATAATGCATAATATTCTCTGTCTTGGTATTTAAATTCGTGCACAGTTTCTTTGCATCGTCCACACACTGACATTTGCTTTTGCCAATTTCATGTCACAGACTGAGAGCAGCGGCGACCTTGCTGCTTTAGGTAATCACGAAATGGACTGATAATAGTAAAAATTGATTTATACTTGTTTGTCCATTGCACCATTGCATTGATGGGTTGAGGATTTCTAGATTATTTGTTTGTTGGCCACACAATCAACAATGAAAATAATGTCATCTTATCTCAGTATCATCTTGACGAACGTACGTTTCCCTTGCCACGTATCTTTTCCGTGTAAGAGGTACAATAATAATGGCCTACGACTTCCGTCTTCCTCTTCTATTATGAGCCTACTTTTATTTACCACCATTTCCAATAATGTGACCATTGTCTACTTGCATTTATTATAGGAAAATTAGATATTTGTGTCAAGTCCAAGAGCAGACTGTATTATTTGTGCGTTGTCGAATTGTGTGATTATCCTTTTCCATCATCACGTCAATCCCAATCCCCACAAAAAATATAAAAAGAGAGCCAGCATAAAATCCTGAAATGAGATGAAAGAAGTTTCATCAATCCTTTTGTCGAATGAATGGAAGAATGAAGTTTTTTTGCAGTGTCATTTATCTATTGACACTGCTTCTGTTCTGTCTCTTGCCAGTCTACTTGCAAGTTCTTGGCAATTGTGAATCACAATTTGTGATGGATGTGCCTAGGTATGTACATATGCTGTGATGATAAGTCTCACCATCGTCTTGTGTGTCTTGTGAGCTTTAAATTGGTTTGGACAAACTGGTCAATATAGTGGTTAACCTAATAAATAATGAATTTAACAAGACAGCGCACGTATCCGTGTAACAATTTAATTCCTCTCTAGCTTGCACTCTTCAAAATTGGGATCTCCTCAGATGACGTAGGACATAATATATAAAACATACCTCTCTCTGACATTTTTATTACATCAGTCTAGTACCAGGTGTCTATTTAGACACCTAAAGTGTCTATTTAGACACTCTGAAAAGGTGTCTATTTAGACACCTAAAAGTGTCTATTTAGACAATTTCGAATAATTAATTATTTAGGTGTCTAAATAGACACTTTTTGGTGTCTAAATAGACACTCTGAGTGTCTAAATAGACACCTTGGTGTATTTATTAAATATTTTCTAGGTGTCTAAATAGACACCTAAAATCATTTAATTGAAATAGCGCATGAACTAACTGCAGTAAATTTATGAAAAAATAGTAGAACAATCAGAAAAAAATGCTCGATTTTCTGAAACTAACATCATAAATTTTAGTTGAATACTTTTTGAAATATTTAATTAACAAAAAATAATTATAATTAATTAAATATCTACCAAACCAACCGGTAGAAATTTTTTATTTTTTCACAGAAATTAGCAAATTTCACGCACTTTAAGAAAATATACTCCTTTTGATGCGAGCTCTTCATATACTGCCGCTAAATTAAAATAAGCATCATTTTTACATTGGAGGACATGAAAAATATTTAATCCTGGCTTCCAGGACAGAGCTCGCATCAAAAGGAGTATATTTTCTTAAAGTGCGTGAAATTTGCTAATTTCTGTGAAAAAATAAAAAATTTCTACCGGTTGGTTTGGTAGATATTTAATTAATTATAATTATTTTTTGTTAATTAAATATTTCAAAAAGTATTCAACTAAAATTTATGATGTTAGTTTCAGAAAATCGAGCATTTTTTTCTGATTGTTCTACTATTTTTTCATAAATTTACTGCAGTTAGTTCATGCGCTATTTCAATTAAATGATTTTAGGTGTCTATTTAGACACCTAGAAAATATTTAATAAATACACCAAGGTGTCTATTTAGACACTCAGAGTGTCTATTTAGACACCAAAAAGTGTCTATTTAGACACCTAAATAATTAATTATTCGAAATTGTCTAAATAGACACTTTTAGGTGTCTAAATAGACACCTTTTCAGAGTGTCTAAATAGACACTTTAGGTGTCTAAATAGACACCTGGTACTAGACTGTACATGTGGTTTGTAATACAAACTATCTGCCATTTTGTTCTGCAAACACTTATATTTTGCAAAAAAAATCGTGACTTTTATCTCTTGGTTTGCACTGCAACTGTAGTGCAATAATGGCAGGTTCCTGCTCTATTATTGTCGCTGACTTATAATATAAAATACGCTTTTATGCCACGTGCGAACTAAATCAAGAAAAAGTTACCAATAATACACCACTTGTCTTCTTCTTGATGGCGCTCTTTCAGGAAAAACGGCGGTTGTAAAGGTTGTCTAATCCACAAGAGCTGAGTGCACATTGTGCATCATTATACAAGTCCACAACAATAAACAACAATGAAAACGCACCTGTCATTTTTTCCATTGTTCCTGACTCAAGGTATTTAATGATAATTTGTATTGTTTTTTCCGCATGAGCTTATTGACAGTTTTCTTTTTTCATTGCCTGAACTAGTGTCAGACAGATCAGTAATGTGACAACGAGACGCGATTATGAATGGCCCTGCCCATAATATTCTCAATTTCAATAATCTTCTACCGGCGACTGTGAGAAAGCATGCACATGATACCTACAAGACTACGCAGTCAAACCAATATTACGCAGTTTTTACTTTTTGTATTAGTACTCCAAGGTAAAATTTTTAATAAAATATTAAATGATAATGAAGAACATGATGAGAATGCAAATGATAACGATGATGATGTGATTTTTTTCTTGTCGCAACAATTACGTTACGTCTGGCAATAGTACAATCTGTATAGGTATTTAATTTGCAGTTATAGCTGCCACCGGTGCAAATTGACCACTTGATTTCACAAACTCTCAAGAACTTTTGTGGTGAGCTGGCTGACGGGCCAGACATCACGAATCATCATGAAAGAAGATTAGAAGATTTTGGTTCAGCATTGCATGGGAATTTGAGAACCTTGGAATAAATGGTAGGGAGTCAATCTCGCGAATACCTATATGGACAAGCCAATCCCTTTGCATGACTATCTACTTTATGCCTAAGATGACGACGACCGGGTTGTTGTTAAACATCAGACAAAAGACACAGGGAACTTTTTAAAACTCATCAACAAGATGAAGATCAACTTTAAGCTAATGGATAAAAAGTCCTTCCCTTTCCTTCTCCTCATCGTCATCATGCAATCGTTGTCATTATTATTACGAAATCGGCAGTTACATGCATGCTTGCAAACAAGACAGAGTATCAAAACGTTTTGTGGTGTCAATGAGCAAAAAGAGAGAAGAACATCACTGAAAAGTGATCTTGATCATCATCGCCAGCTCAAGCGACAATGCCGAGTGCCGCCACAGAACTAAACCTGCAACTAATTATTGTAAAACAAACAACAGGTGAATTGACTAAGGACTACTGTCAAAAAGGCCAGACACTGTGTACCAAACAGAAGTAGTGGTTTGCAGAGTGTGAAGTAATAGGAGTAAATAGGGTAACCCTGTAAACTAGGCGCGGTCGAGATGAAAGATGAGGTCAGCAGTCGTATGTACTACAAGCAGCAAAGAAATAACGTAATCTAAATTAGGTAGTTGGATCATGCTCATCTCTGTTCCACTATCATTTTCATTATGAAATGATATAACGAAAAGTTGCACGTAATATTATTTAAAAATGGATCACCAAAGACATCTTCCATTGTAATCACTTGTATATTTTGTAGCTGCTGCTGAGCACGACATAAACTTACAAAAAGCAGCTTTTTTGTATCATTTTTGCATGCATCACAACAACAACGGCAACAACGCTACTTCCACAAATGCAACAAAGGCCACGTTCTCATGTTGTTGGTTTGGTTCAGTGGACAAGCCCACCTGGCACGTCAGTCTTCTAGACAAGTGCAAAATATTAACAAACTGTCAATGTTATCTAGAACATTCGTTTCTATCAATTCAATGACACTTGCTGGGATGATAATGACGATGATGCGTAGGTACAAGATAACAATGAACAGGTTCACGCATTTTTGCATTATGATAATGTGATACCGGCGTGGCTCCTCACATCCCTCTCGCTTTCACACTTTCCTGCAAACTGTTTCTCTCTTCAGGTGGATACCAATAGAGTACATACCTAGTAGACAGAAAACCCATATGTTAAAATTGACCCCGTAAATCTACAAAAGTCAAAAGGTATGACCAAAAATTGGAGTGACAAAGAGTACAAAATAAAGAAAAAACGTATAAAATAAATGCTCGAAAATATTGCGTACAATATGGATTACTTTGTTATCTTTCAGATTAAAATGTGGTTACGATGAAATGCACTAAAAGATTTTTCAAGTGCACACTGAAAACATTGGGCAAATTATTATAATCGTCTTCTTTTCAAGTTTTTAGTGGCGATTAATGATGTCGCGTTTGTTATCACGTACTATATGCGGACAACCATGTTATGTACTTGTATCGCATTAGTTGGTGGTAGTAGTATCAAGTGGGCTTGTGATACAAGACATACATACATTCATAACAATAATTATATGGTCACAATTACCTTTTGAATTTCTGTTTATACTTATTATTGCGTAAAAAGACAACAGGGTGGATCCATTTCATTTTCTGTCGTTGTTGGTTTAAAATTAAAAGGCATGCGTACAAGACAGTAGTAGTGACATAATAACATTTAAAAGATCAGCAATTTATTTTCTTGTGATCATCGGGGTTGGATATTTATAAAAGAACCAAAAGGGGGTTTGCCATCACCGTCTTTCCATTTTTGATTTCAGACAATGATGACGAAAATGATGAGGAATGATTGCAGGCTTGTTTGATATGCGTTGAGTGGTGGCATGAAACGCAATGACAAATAGAGAGCCAAAAGTCGTGTGGCATGTTTAAATTATTATTAAATTGTAACAACGCACCACGTCCTGTCGTGTCAGGTCATATATTTGCTCGTATTTACCTAGAAATAAGTGACATTCATTTTGCAGTTATTGAGTGCTACTGTCGTTCGTATAGATTCTCCAAGAATAAAAATCAGTGCAAGTGGATCAATCTTTATGAGATGACTTGTACTGAATTGAATAACTTTTGGTGAGAGGGACGCACAAATAATTCGTAAATATGTTTGCATTAGCATTTTTATGCGTAATATGACAATAAAACGGCAAGAAATTGAATTGGCAATGCAATAGTGTCAAGAGCTAAAAACGTTTCCACTTACATACATGCAGTAAATCAATCAATGACTTTTGAGGCCAATGACCAATAATAGCTAAAAACTGATTTTCTTTTTTGCTATCAATATCAACTTATTGAATTTCATAAATAGGATGAAAATACGATTCTTTAAACTATATTTGTTCTTGTTAGTAATTCATAATGTGATCTTAATAGTGCTTCTATACTTGCTCACCTTAATGATTGAATAAAATAATGAAATAAACTCTTTTAATTTTAATCGAGACAGTTGAAGGTGCACGGTATCGTTAAATTGTGATAATAATTACCTCTGCAGTAAATAAGAATTATGACATTATTTTAGTACTTTGATCATGTTATTTGTAAATCGTTGGTAAAGAAATGGACTGGATATAAAATCTGCTAAAGTCATTGTTTTGATATCATTTTCATTGATTGCTAACCGTCAATCTATCCATGATGATCACTCGATCACAGCCGGAATTATTTGCCCGAGGGAAGGGTAAGGCTCCTTCGCGCAAGTACTACAAGACTTATTTTTTATGCATGCTGTACACGCACCTGATTAAGAAAATAATGTCAATAAGACGTTTATTATTATTAATAGCTGACAAGAACTCAACTAGTAGATTGCACAAGGTATATAGCCACCATCAATGCAGCTGCTGGTATTGGAAGATATACAACCACCTATGAACATAAATCCATCATTGTCTTTTCGTTTTCACGATCTTACTATATATTATGCACTAATAGTGAACCGAGCAAATCGATCAAACGGATTGATTATTGTGAGGCTATTAAAACAATACTACGGCCATTGTCAAGTGTTCAATGATAAGCACCGTTGTGTGGTGCTGGTATAATTATATACTGCACCATTTGATTTGATTAAAACAATCGAACCGGTTTATTAAGATGCCTTATAGCAGACGGAGACACTATCATTTTCAAGTTAAAAGTGGAGCTATATTGATGTTATGCAAGCAATTTGTAAATGCGTCATCTCGTCGTTTCTTCTTATCGATCATGTTAATCGATTATAATGTATGAAGATGATTAATGGATTTGTAAATTTGAAAATCTCATGTATTGTCCTGTAGGGATAACCCTGAAAACGAAGGTGAAGACAGTCAAATCAGCAATTCTGTGTAACAATAACTCACGCATTTGCTTATGTACATGCATTGTATGCATACACCATCAACCATTTAATTACCTAACTTTAACATTTTATTTACTTTGTACTTGATTTTAATTAAGAAAGCATTCCAGGGGACTGAATCTTTCTTGAAATAGCCTCAGGAACAGTGAAAGGACTGGGCATGTCTGATGATTTCACACACAATAAATATGCACATCCTCCTCCACAAAATGCCAGATATTTAATATGAAAGGAAGCGTTCAGGAAACAGGATTTTCCTTCACGCACAAAATTTGACCGTGAACATCAAAAGTAAATCAAATCACTTGTTTCGTTTTCTACAAAAAAAGATTCCCATTTCAGAAGAACGCTAGCGCATCGAACGTCATATCCTCTTCATCGCAGTCTCTTTGCTCACCGCCAACACCACCATGCAAAGATACCCAAATTCGATTTTTATTGCAGTCAAGCACGACATGGCGACACACGGCACTGACATTTACGCACATCTCACCTCACTCCATTCCACAAAAGAGTTACCTTACCAACTACCTCACGCGTGGTACACTGGTCTAGATATCTTTTGCCTTTGTTGCTATCATCTCACATGATCAGTGATTAACTGATGATCCTGTTTGGAAAGGAGCAAAATAATCACAATTCTCATCATCATCATCGTTTTCGATATTGATATTATGCAGCTATATAGCTCCACCAACAACCATTAATTGAATGACAGATATGAGCACTACTTTATTTGTAACAAGTTCATGAAAAATGAAAACGCGCTCTCCCTTCAAAAAATGGGATGCAACCTGTACGAGACAACAACGGTACATAAATTCGTATTCCTTACATAAGCAAAATAGCACACCTCTGCGTAAAAAAAAGTAAGCCACACCAGAGCAGCAGACGCCACATGGCTTATTTGATGATGCAAAATGCAATGTTAAATGGCATCATCAACAGCATTCTTTTAGCTTCTTAAAGGCTGCCACGCCAATACAACTGTGAATGGAGGATGATGCGAAGACATTGAAATTGAAAACAGTTATTGTTGATCTTTTTGCATTGTTGTTGTTAGGTATTGGATTTTTGCGATTGCGATATTTGAAACCCTTTTGTCCCACTGCTATGCTCCTACAGTATTATCTCACCTTCTTCTTCTTACTTAACAACACATCCTGTCATCTAATGCTATTTTATGGACATCTCCTGCGCGCTTGAGTAACCAAACAGTGAATCAAACGCAAAGAATGAATGAAAAATGAATCCACTTAACTCATAATATACGTGCATTTTGCTGTTTGGTTGGATCGGCGGATCCCAACAAAATCCTAGAGTAATGGTTAATGTGATATAATTAAACTGTAAGCCAAACCATGACTCCTTATCCTCCCTCTGTCTACAATATATTTTTTTCGCATTGCGGTTTCATGTATGATGACGAAGATGCAAAATGTAACGATCATATATGCCAACTAAATATATAGGGTAATATGGATCCTCCAACGTTTGCTGAATTTATAGGAGGACCCTTTCTACTATAATGGGGTATTATGGCAGCCAACGATATAATATTTTATTCTGACCATAGTTTATATATTATCAGGCTTTCTTAATCGAAAATAGACAGGGACTAGAATACGATTTGCTCTGTTTTTTACATCATGCTCGTCTTTCATAGAACTGATGGGGGGTAACCACTATAAATAGTGACACGAGACTCTCGATCAGCATCCACTCATCATCAGCTACTCATCCAGAGAACAACAAAGTTCACAACTCAACAAAAAACAATCAAAATGATCAAGGTATGTGGACAATCAGTGATTTCATGTTACAAACTGTTTAGTGCACAAAGTGCCCGATTGGATTCTCTCACTGGAATACCCTCACTGGATTTGCTAAAAAGTTTTTTCTTTCTGTTTTTAGGCTCTCGCCATCTTGGCTTTCGCCGGATACGCCTCCGCTGGCGCTATCGGGGTAAAAATTTAACTTCAAGTCTCATATAATCATTCTATAACAAAGATACTCCTGGAACGAATTCTTAAACTTGTCTGTTTTTTTTTCAACAGTACGCTGCCCCAGCTTTTGCTGCTCCAGCTCTTGCCGCTGCACCTGTCGCTGTAAGTCCACTTCCTCCAAAAAATAATTAGCATGAACACCCATTATAGTACATTAGCATGACAATGTTTTTTATTATTCTAATCACAAAATTTAGTATGCTCAGCCAGCCTATGCCGCACCAATTGCTCACGCCGTAAGGGCAAACTTTTTTGATTGAAACTAGCAAAATTCAAACTCGTCACTAATCTCAATTTAAATTTAATTATTCTCAGGTTGCCCCAGTCGCCAGAGCCATCGCTGCCCCAGTACTCCGTGCCCCAGTCGCTGCCGTAAGTCCCTTTGAAACTTTTTATACGAGTTTCGAAAGTAGATAACACTTTGTAGCTTCCTAGCTTCAACACTTAATTGTCAGGCTCTTAAACATTGCATGCAATTCTATTATTCCAATCACGAAAACATATAGTATGCATCTCCCGCAGTCCATTATGCATCCCCATACGCCCAAGCTGTAAGGGCTAACTTTTGTGTAAACCGAAACAAAATATACCACAAATCCATTACTAATCAATCCCCCTTTGCCCTCGCAGGTTGCCCCAGCTTACGCTGCTGCCCCAGTTTTGGCCCGCGCTGCCGTTCCAGTAGCTAAGGCCGTCGCTGTCGCCCCCGAGCCATACGACCCACACCCACAATACAACTACGGATACTCCGTCTCTGACTCCCTCACTGGTGACTCCAAGACCGCCACCGAGACCCGTGACGGAGATGTCGTCCAAGGACAGTACTCCCTTGTCGAGCCCGATGGTGCTATCCGCACTGTTACCTACACCGCCGATCCAGTCAACGGATTCAACGCCGTCGTCGACAGATCAGCCCCAGCCGTCGTCAAGGGTGCGAAACCAATTCAATCTACTTTCAAAGGGGTTGTGGTTTCCTTGGCACTCTCAAATCGTCATTTTCATGGAAACTGGCAATTTGAGACTGACTGGGTTTCCACTCAACGCCTGCATATCATTTAAAAGTCCCAACAATGAGCAATGTCATCTTATCGATATATTTTTCTGATTTTTTAGCCGTTGCTCCAGTTGCCAAGGTCGCCGCCGTTGCCCCAGCTCTTGCCTATGCTCACGCACCCGTGGCTAAGGCCATTGCCCCAGCTTACCTCGGTTAAATAATTTAATTGTCTAGAACGCTCTTCAAATTGTCCCACACTATGTATTCTTCCTTTCCCCTCTTTCCTCTATCTTATAATTAGTATTATCAAACAACAAATCGGCGCTTGAAACCAATTATTATTCTTCAAAAAAAAGTCTGCTCTGTACCATTGTCTCTTCGCTCTCTGTTGTCCCTGGAGTCACTATCCTATGTACCTCGCCTGTGTTATTTATGTATTTTGTACTTTTTCTACAAATGAAATAAAAAAATCAAAAATATTTATCCGACTACTACTCATTAATTAATATTTCATATTTCATATCAGAAACATAACATTGAACATGAATTCATGAAAGAATGACGCCACAAACACAACAGCTCAAGGCAACAAAGCATTTCATCTTTTATCAGAAACAAATGTTTCACGTTGCCCCGAGTTTTTGCGCGAAGCAAATCTCTCGGCTTTTGCATTGTCACCTCTTCTGCCGTCTTATTCACTTTTGCTGCAGCTCTGCTGATTCAGTGTTGTTGGCTGTGCTTTGTGGAATAAACGCAAGTTTGTTTACTGTCGTGATTAAAATTATTTTTAAAGCTCCACTATTAAAGTTTAGTTTAATTGGGATTGTGAGTTTGAAAGCTAATCAAAATGAGCAGCAAACAGTTTGAACTCCCTGCTGACGCTCTTGTTCATGGGTAAAAACTTGTGCAATTTTTCATTAAACTTTAATGGTGAAATATATTGATATTATGGTTGGTTAGATTTTAATTGTAATTGCTTAATTGTATTTGTTTGTCTAGGCTCGCTGCTAGATCGAAGATAACAGAAATTTTGCCTCAACATCCGTTACAACAGTCTGAGAAAACTGTAATTAATTTTATAACATGAAACTACAAGTTTGCATTTTAAAAAGTCATTGTTGCTGAATGATTTCTGATTAATTTTGTTTGTTTGTTGTATTTTTTTATAATTTGTAGCATTGGAGCAGAATTGAGCAGCACGACATGGCTATGCTGAGAAAGATTCAAGGAATCCATGCCCCCTTAAAACTCCAAATGGAGAGAAAGTCGGTGTTGAAGGTTGGACATCTCCCCTTTTTGCCACGACACAACGTTGCCCATGATGTGCTTACTGGTAATAAAAATAATATCTTTACATTAAACAAAATGAGTAACCATGACAATATGTATGAAAATGTCTTATTCCTTGTTTTTTTTTCATCATTTTATAGGTCGCGATGAAAACATTTCATTCGAAGACTACTTAGGACATCCCCAAGATCCGGAAATTATGGGACAACCTCATGCAATGGTGGAGAAGCAATTAGGAATTTTGTAAATTGAGTTGTAGTATTTGGAGTATTGGAACAGTTAATAATAATTTGTATTTCATTACACGTAATTTTAATCTTTGTCTACAATTTAAACGCAAAATAATATTTCCTCATATTAAAGTACATACTACTTGTTGCTAAAAATGTTCAATCTGTAAACGAATTACCTATTTAGGTACATCAGTGTCTCATTATATAAGTACCAGATATCCACTTTTCCTTAAATTACTTCCAGAGCCAATACGCTACCTACTTACCTAATATGCATCAGCGTACAAAGGCCTTTACCAAAAACTCAAGTCTTAAAAGAATTTCTTATGGTAATTTTCACTCAATATTCTTTCTCGTCACTAATAAGCATGCACACCTGCGCATATTCTCATCTCCCCCAGTATACGGTCCCAGTGTAAAATTACAACTACTACATATTTAGGTATGCTTTTGTAAGATTCTTATCCCAAAGTCAACTCTCTGATCCACACACCGATTACCATTATTTCAACTTTTTAGCATCATCTTTAAAAAAAATCTTAAAACTTCAGTTCAGACAGCTTGGCCCCATCATCATCATCTCATTCCTCTCTCTTCTTATCCCAGCATAGCTCACTGGATTAAACGAACATCAATCTTGTCACGATGATGAACACACACCATTAACTATAATCATATCAGCATCTTCCACTTCTCATCCTCTCCTCATCATCAAACAATCTAGAAAGAGAGAGAAAACCAAACGTTCACGTTTTTACTTTGAGATAGAGAGAGAAGAAGAAGGATAATCAAGAAGAGCTAAAAATGTTTTATTATGCATACCTTCACTTACAACTTACTCCACCACATTTTGTCTCTTCCCAACTTTTCAGAGAGGAGAATGAATGCTATGATTATATAACCTTCACAGGTTTTGAACTATATGGACATGGACAATGGAAAAATGCATACCGTGCTCATGCACTCTTACAATAATAAGACATCACAAACATCATCTTCGACTTTTTTTCCTCTCTTCAAAAGAGAGAGAGAGAAAAGATCACTTGAGGTATTGTCTTAAGGGTATATGTATATATATGATTGTTTTTTCATCATAACCATTTCTCTACGGTGGTGGTGGTACCTATTCCTATAAAGCATCCATCCGTCCATAATATTCCCATAATAATCCATGCAGCTATATAAGCCAAGAAAATGCTTTACTAAAAAAGTAATGTGCGCATATCGTGTACATTTTCCCCAATGTCCCGTACAGTACACTTGTTATGCAACGCAGTAGAATAATACGCTATAATAGTATTATGTATGTACATGCACAATGACTGTTTTAGAATGCGCTGTACCTGTTTCTTCAGCAGCTCCAGTTAAACCCAATAATTTTTTACCTGTTTCTGGAGAAGGACGACTCATCCTTCCCTTCTTGCAAGCATCCTCGCCAGAAGAAATCGTCACACGTTCAAAAACCTTTTCATGAGAACAACAGCGCACACGATACGAGGAGGACTCCCTTAAAAAAAGAGTATTGTTTCTTTTTCAAGTGAGTGAGTGACTTGACTGCGTGCATGTGGGGTATTCTAAGGACACCGGAGACGAAGAAGCAGAGGAAAAGTCGCTTGATGAAAAAATGTAGAAAATCAAGTGCACAAGTGGTTTTTCATGGGGAAACTAGCAACAATGGTTTTGTGGGGTTCACTGAAGCTGGGGGTCCCTGTGCTGGCATCCCTCTTGTTTCTCCAGACAGGATGTCTCTACCTCACCACCGTCTATGCAGATTTTGAGCCGGATATGTACAATAATCACCACGTGTCGCAGGTGACGCAAGGCTATTTTGAACCCTATTTAGTGAGTTATGATGATGAAAGTGAGGCTGCGGGAGGGGATGACGAGGATGAAGTGCATGGTGGGATTGGGGAAGAGAGAGACTTTAAAGAATTCCATCAGAGTGGTGGTGGTGACAATGCAATAATTATTCAGGATTTTATATCCCTGAGTAGTTCAAAGGTGTTAATGAAAGTGAAAGACAGTGCGAGTGATACTGACAATGAAGACTTTTTGCATGGATACTCTAGTAAAATTAGTGAAAGTGAAAGTGTGAAAAGTGTTACAGAAGAGGAGCAACTGACAAAGTTGGAGAAAAAGTTTTTAAGTCTATTTGGGATGAAGAGTAGACCAAAGAGAAAACAAGGGGCGGTGGTGGGGAAAAGGTCAGTGCCAAAGGAACTGCTGGATTTGTACGAAAAACAGAGCGGAGCCGAGTTCCAAACCACAAATCTCTTTTTGCCGGGAAAGTTTACGAGGTCGGCAAACACGGTGAGAGTGGTCAACCCGTCAGGTAAGTTAACTGTCATTTCTATTAATATCCAGGAAGGAGCATCCTTCTTTATGTTTTGTGTGCATCATGTACATATATTATGCCTCTATCTTATCTAGAAATATCTACTCTGGACCGCATCTCTGGCCTTCATGCAATCCTAAAGTTTAACTTTTCACCTGCCTCCATCCCTGTCAATGAGCAAATCACCGGCGCAGAATTGCGAGTCCCGTTTAGCATCAATGTCCCTTCAACAACGGAACCCCTCTCAAAGGATATTTCCTCCCCGTCAGTGTTTGCGCGCGTGCTCCTCCACGACATTATCAAACCCCAGAGGAGACGACCTTCAAAGAATCCTCTGAGAAACTCGGCACAGGATGATGTGCTTACCAAGCCAATCTCACACGTTATTGATGCCAAGCTGGTCAACTTGACAAATCGGAAATATCCTACATTTTGGCTGACATTTGACATCCTTCCGGCAGTTTTACGATGGATGGGCAGTAGCAGTGCAACTACCGGAAATGAGGGAAATCATACAAATGAAAATGGTATTAATAGCAACAAAAACTATGGAGTAGCACTGGAAATTGTTGGTTTGAAAGGGGAAAAGCATGAGGAAATCAGAGGTGGGAATGCATTTAACATGAAGCTTAAAACGGACAGGGACGCTTCCTCCCTTTTCGTTTATTCAGACGATGGACACAACGCAAAAGCTCGGCGAAGCAAGCGGGATGCAACCAGTACCAACAACAACAATAGCAGGTCAATGCAGAGGAAATTGAGAAGAGCAACCCAACACCATTATCATCATCAGCAGCAATACTACCGCAATCACAATCAGCATCATTATCATCATCATTACGGCGGTCGGAGACGGAAACCACACCGGCACAAAAACAGAAGGAGAAATTTGTGTTCCAAGAAGCCAATGTTTGTGGATTTTACAGATGTTGGCTGGAATGATTGGATTGTGGCTCCTCCAGGTACAAACTTAACCTTTCTCTGTACTGTGCACTGATGCATAAAAACATAGTATTCTAATTAAAATGGAAAATCAATTTGTTTTGTGTTCATCAGGCTACCAAGCGTACTACTGCTCCGGAGAATGTCCTTTCCCCATGGCTGAGCACCTGAACGCTACAAATCATGCGGTGATTCAAGCGATAATAAATTCCATAAATCCATCCCTTGTACCTCCGCCTTGTTGCGTGCCCAACAAATACTCCAGCCTCAGCTTGCTCTACACTGATAGCTCTGATAGGATCGTGTTGAAAAATTATAATGAGATGGTTGTTGATAGTTGCGGTTGCAGTTGAGACGAATGAAGGGAGGAAAAAAGCAGGCTCAAAAACAGAAATGATCATGTAAAAAGTGTATTTTCTAAAAATAATTTTGACTGTATTATCATGTATTATGCTGATCATCTTCATATTTAAGGAATTTTCTTGCTCTTTCCTTGAGAAAAAAAATATATCAAAATATTATAATAAATACCGTAAATAAAAGAATAAATATGTACATAAAAAAGGAATAATCGTGAAACTTGAGATGATGTACTGCTATACTATATGGCATGACGTGTTATTCATAGAAAATAGTTACTATTCTTGAGAGAGTTGTCATCATCGAATCATCATCCTTTTTTACCTTCTTGACTACTTATATACTATACCCTATACACTCTCTTCTCATAAAGAACATGATCATTATGTTACATAGACTTGTTGTCTTTTTTAGACCTAATGGGCCCAATGATTTGTGATGATGCGTTGATGCTTTTGTGTTTCCTTCATCGTTGGGTTGTGCACATTATTGGAGACCACCAAGGTGGCCGGTGGCAGTAGGAGGACTGCTCGTTTTAATG
Source organism: Sinella curviseta (assembly GCA_004115045.4). NCBI lineage: Eukaryota > Metazoa > Arthropoda > Collembola > Entomobryomorpha > Entomobryidae > Sinella > Sinella curviseta. Next base: position 65,595,594 of record CM023199.3, read on the forward strand.
CATTCTCTCAGCATACTTACTACAGCTAGGTGAATGAAATGAAGTAGAGAAACAGGAGCTGTTCCACAGAAAAGATATGCACACAAGAAGCAAAAGAAAAATGATGAACATTCCCAAAAAGTAAATTTTACTTACCTGTAACTTAAGCAGCAGTAGTAGTAGTAAAGTGGCAAGCGAAATAAAGAGATAGCAGAGATGTGAAATGAAGAAAGCCACATTGTAAAAGGGAGAAAAACCTTTTTTATTACTGCCTTTATCTTTTTACCTGCTATACTAGCTGCCTCCCATATTATATCCATCCACAAAATGCTGCGTCAAGTCAAATGGAAGAAGAGAGTTGTTGTTTTTTTATTGTTCACCTGTCTAAAAGTACATTATTTGCTCGTAATATACATAACAATAAACCGAGCAAGCTGGCGCATAGCAAAGTGGCGAAGCGATTACTTTTCACAGTGATCACTGATAAATAAGTTTGTTCAGTAATAAACCGACTTGTGACCTCTGGTGATCATGTGGTCCGGCATAACTAGCATTCGAAATGTAAAAACCATTATTACTGTAAAATCGAGTTTCGAAATTTGGGAGCATTGTGATATTCAGATTTATCTCGAAGAGTACTACCATTTTGATATCCCACATCATACGTAGCTTAAAAGAAAAGTTTTGAAACTCAAAAAACGGTTATAACGGCGACGTCGTATTTCGAATTTTGTTAAGAGTATTGTATTCGGATTTTGCTCAACGAGTAATACCTTTTTGATACCCCACATCATATGGAGTAGTTTAAAGAAAAGCTCCGAAAGTAAAAAACCGTTATAACGGCGACGTAGTATTTCGAATTTTAACGCCAGTATCATATTCGTCTTTAGCTTAACGAGTAGATGCATTTTGACACCCCACTTACATTTTTAGCCAAATTCGAAATTTTAAAATCGCCCTGCCGTTAAAACCGTTACAAATTACTTCAAATTATAACTGCCAAATTGATTTTCTCGAAGAGACGAATCGAATGATACCCTACACGGCATATGCTGTATTTATAAATTTTCAAAATTGTAACGGTTTCTAACCGTTACCGTTGACCGATCGATTTCAAAATCACTAGCAAGTGAGTTTGGGTGACCAGTAATCGATTGCCGAAAACAGAATTTAAAAACTCGAAACCGTTTTCAAGATATCGTCTGGACGGACAGACGGACAGACAGACGGACAGACAGACAGACAGACAGACGGACAGACGGACATCGTGAAATCAATAAGTAGCTTCGCCACTTAATAATAATGTCATAATAATAAACATACGTTACATACACACAGTCTACACTGCTACACACATGCAAAGGTCATATAAAGTTGTAGGGCCAGGAGAGATGAGAAGATTGTTGCATGTTAAAAGAGAGAGAAAAAAGTAAAGTACGCATGTTTACCTTGTGTTTTCTTTGTTGTTTTTACACTTTACCTTTCGGCCTTATTCTCTCATCATCAAGTTATATCATCAACCTGCTTCTGCTGCTGACATGTTATCCCTATTTCTGATCTGATTTGTAGTAGAAGAGAGCAAATAAGAAGCAAAGAGGTACTCATGTCATCATCAACCTCACATTCACATACAAATGTAAATTGAACCTCTCTCTATATGCCTGTTGTAAAGCTGTATTTCCCAGGAAAAAAAGTCTCATTGACTGGATTGCTGCTGGAAGCTAATAAACACATTTGCCAACAAGCTCGCTCGCACATAGCACATTTATCTCGTCAAGATTTTTAGAGAGTACGTGATAGCAGGAAAAGGCAATGGAATTTCCTTTGACAAATGACATATCACATCAACAATGTTATCATCAGAGAGGAGGATTGTCACAGAAAAGGAGCAATGATGATAGTAATTATATGGCATATTTTTCTGGTGAGTCTTCTCTTTTCTCACACGGAAAGAACGATACATACATGTACACACGGAGATTTTTTTTGACACTTTTAATATTTGTGTTTTTAGTTCGGCCGATCCGTTGGTCGGTTCACTCTTTTGAAAGGGAAAAAGTGACAATCAAAAATCAAAATGGATGAAGGAGGAAGAAAAGGTAAATAGGGATTGTTGGTATAATCTTTTCTTTTTTTCTGTCATCATCGTCATCATAAAGTGAAAGATAACACCAAAGAGTGTGAGTAGTATGAGTTTTTAGAGTAGAAAAAGTTAATCTTCAAAGGAGAAGCGATACAGATGATGATGAAATAATATTATGCCATGTCCTTTTGTCCATGTACAAATAATATTCTTATTTTGGGTTCTTTTTGGCTCAGTTTAAGTATCTTTGAAAGAACAAACATGAGAAATCCATTATGATCCATTAATATTTTCGGTTGGACAGAGAAAGAGAATACCACGGGATGAGTGGTGAGGTGGTGTGCTGTCCATTTGCACAATAATGCATCATTTACGACATTGTAAAAAGTTACTCTTTGGAAGTAATGCAATCATAACAATAAATAAACAATACAACAATTTTGGTGTGCTGGAAAAGACAGTAATTCCAATGATGAAGGTCGTGTGTAACAGTTATAATAACAACATCAAACAGGACTAATCACAGTCATAACAAAAAGTCATGCATACGTATTATAGCTCAGCGGAAAAAGTGTGAAAGCGAGCGAGAATCCATTACAAAAGGAATTTTCGGAAGAATAAAAATGAAAATAAAATAAAATTCCTCTCTTCTCCAATTCATATTATCAACTTTTTTATTGCCACCACCACACACACAAGTACAAAGAATGAAAAGTTGATGAGAGTGAGTTTACATATTTTTCTCCAGTTTCCCCATTTCATCCATATAACCACTCGAATGCCATGCAGTATCACGCCATCATTATCATTCTCTTCTCCGTTCACTTACCTGGTTCACTTGATGATTGTTGTAAAAATTTTATTTGCCTGAGAAAATAGTAATGACTGTAATTGTAATTTGTAATGACTATACACAAAAAGACGAAGACGATGAGGAGGACATGATGATGATGATACATATTTTTTGTCACATCTCCTTATGAACTCAATAAGGAACGAGCACTCTTGTACAAATACAAATACACTTCTGTGATCGTCCTCGTCATTTTTATTATACTTTTTTCTTCGTCAAGAGCAAAAATTACACGGTAAAGTGTAGAGCACTTTAACAATTTGTACGTGAAAACATGCACACACAGGTGTACATCATGGAAAGAAAAAAATACGTGAATGCATGTTGTGTCCATTGTCCATATTACGAGGCATATATTTATACGTGGAAATTAGGATAGTTTGGGCAGAGGGGGAAGTGGAAAAGGGGGTGAATGGATTTTCATGGAGGAACACCGACAATGATGATAAACCAGTGCTCGGCGGAGAGAGAGAGGGAGATAATGATAGAGTGGTTACCGGTGGAGGATGATGATGATAATGATGGTGATGCATGGCATGATGGTCGTAGAACCAAGGACGAGATATTTGAGAATGAGATGGGACCACAAAAGAATATTATTACAGGTGGTGTTTGCAGTAAATGGAGAGAGAAAAAATGAGCAAAGAGTCATTAACTGTATCTCTTGTCTCTGCTCTTTGTCATATAATCTTTGAAGAAAATGCTCCTTTTAGTCTTTGTATTTTTTACCGAAAAGAAATAAGGCAAAAGAAGAGATGGAGATGTGTGTGCTGTTATTATATGGGTTTTATCCAGCCAACACAACAATTGAAAGAGACCGAAAAAGGAGAAAAAATAATGGTACTTGGTTCGTGTTTTTTGAGCTTGAAAACACATTCATTATTATAGAGAACCATTTTCTGCTCTGTTTAGTGTACTGTGTACTTTTTATATTTTGAAAGGCCGGAAGTGGGATGGTCTTTGAGGATTGCTGGAAAATTGGATAGTTATCTGCGTCGTTTTGCAGAGGACTGCACATGCAATTATTAAATTATGGACGATTGTTGAGTAGTTGCAATTCATGTAGATAATGATCATCAAATTGATTACTCTCAAGCATTATTTTAATATTCAGCAATTTTTCATATTTTTAACAATGAAGACCGCACAGTCCAGCCAAAGCTGACTGGAATCCTGCATTGTAATCCAGAGTGACCTCGTTAGCCACATAGTCCCCTCTGTCATCTTGGTAGTTATCATTTCGATCTGGTCCACCAACCAATGCTCCGTTCAGCACTTGCGGATTGGGATCTGGTTTCGAAAAATCACTCCAATCACAAGTGGCAGGAGGATTACGGCAAGATCTGGAAATAAAGAAGGAGAACATTAATTCAAGAGAAGTGTATGTATCCATTGAAGTGGTGTTATTTCCAACTTACGCTGCAGCATGGTGGGGTCTTTGGGGTGGGTTATTTCCATATCCGCAAACAAAGCTTCTTCCACCGTTTCCCAGCATGTAGTCAATTTGTGTTTTGGCAAAGCTTCTATACTTTTCTACATTAATGCCAGCTTCAGCAGCCTGTAAGCACACGAAAACTGCATTGGAAGCGTGTCTTAGAGATCCCCATTCACTGAGAAAGACAAGTCCCTTGGGGGTTTTTGGAGCTTGGTCAACAACCCAGTCACAAAAGGCCTTTGCAGCATTAATGTACTTGTCAGATCCATCCACTTTTGCGAGAAGAACTTGCGCATGCGCCTGTTTGAAATCCCAAGAGGCTTCGGTAGGTCGCCAGCTAAGATCGAATTCGGTCCACCAGCGTTCATATTCCTGTTCGTATGCCAAGTCACCCGTTACACGGTACAGCCAGGCAGCTGCCCACAGAAACTCATCGCCATACCCAGAATACGAACTAGAAACATAAAGTAGAATAGAAATAATTGATCAAACCGTTCAAAATTTAAAGATAAACGTAAGAAAAAGATTTTGTCCAGCACTTTCGTACTTGTAGAATTCTGCAACTTCCGGGAAGGAGTCACTGTACTTTCCCCTGTAGGTCGTGGCAAATGTATACAGTTGCTGTGCGTGGGTCAGCAAAGTTGAAGCGTATGAATCTTCACCTTCTGCAAAATAAACATCCGCTGCAGCCGCCATTGCAGCAGCTTGTTCTGCAGCCACTTCGGATGCGGGGAGACTTGTGGTGGCTCTTAGGGTTGGCCTCGCGCTATTATCTGGCCAGTCTTCTGGACGACCCCAATAGTTGTGGTCAACTGTCCCATCGCCTACTTGAACGTACAATACATTTGGTTCCGGATGGTTCTAATGAAATAAAAATGAATGACAAACTACCAAAGAAGTAGAATACAATGATATAATTCCATAATACATACCTTGATCATGTAGTCCATACCCCATTTCAGCGCATCTTTGGCATTCTCCCACTGCCCTGCTTTGACATACCCCTGCTTGAAGTCGGCCATTCCCCAAGCAAGCATGGTCATCGCGGACGAAAATGGAAATCCAAATTTGACAAAGTCTCCAGCTACCATAAATTTAAGCATTAGAATGTTTCCGTATACTAGAGAAACTGTAGTACAAAAATGTACGTCAATTTCTAACCATCAAAGTATCCGCCAGTCAGGTCTTCTCCATTTTGACCTCTGTCAGTAAGGAAAGTATCCCCACGCCAAGGAACCCTATTATTGGATGGAAGCTTTCCCGTCCTTTGGGCCTCATAGAAGAGGAGAGATTTTGCAATCACCTCGCCATAATTGTATTGTGCCTTTGTAACTGTTGCAGCTACAATGACAATTATTGTAATGACCAAGCAATGGAAATTGGCCATGTTGCTGAAATGCTCTTAATATAAAAGAAGATGCAGGTACACTCTGGCAGGTGTATCAAACTCCAGCCCGTATTTTCAACTGCCAATTACCCATATGTTCGAACTTGCTTGTGTTCGAATGTTATTATAATTTTCGCTTAGTCACCTGCCTAATTGATCTATGCCCCAATTCTGAAGACGCAAGTGTTATTGCCGTTTTGTTATCATTATGTAATACATATTAATCAAAATGGGTTTATGGAAAATGACAATGAAATCGATTCCAATAGTACATATCATTGTGATACTTTTGTCATGATATTTGATGGACAAGCAAACAAATGTTAATTAGGACGAAAATAAACCTGTCTTTTACATACTAAAAGTTTCAAGTAGGTACTTACATTGAGGATTTCAACGTGATCTGGAATAATAAAAACGTCAATCAGAATCAGTGATGCTTGTTTACTTGGCCACGCACATAAATTAGAGTAGCTTGGGTTGAAACTGAAACACAGAAAATCTCACGTTACCCTTTGCAATCATTTTTCAGTAAAAATAAAATGGAAGTTTGTTTATTGTTAATTTTCATTATTGATGATGGAACTTATTTAAGGCTGCGTCATTTTTTCTAGAAGCGCAATTAAAATCTTAACACGTGGACAGGAAGCTAGGATGCATGTATTTAATGTAATGGAAGATTTATTATTTACTGCTCATTATGGGAAGTGCACGTTATTCTACAGAAAACATGAGAAATGGTGATGATAACTCCTGTCTGGGGTACCTACATGGACAGGGGTGCATTTCTGTTCCGTGTTCAATTTGCATCTTCAGTCATAATATTCCAATAGAGCATACCCGGAACCACGGAAGTCGATCGTGTCGTCGCATCTGCTTCCTCCTACTACAATGATCTCTTTAACTAGCACGGCGTGTGGTCGCCAGCAAATATACCTAAGCTCTCAGAACAAATTACCAGATAACGTATTACAGTGTAGCATGCGTCAAGCTTACATAACCTACACTTTAATAATCAGATTATTTAATTAATGCTCAAACCATGATCCATTTCATTTGAATGAATGAAGAATATTTGGATTAGCCATTTTCTTAAAAATCAGTTGCTTCATTATTTTCAGTAGTAGTTACCAGCTAGTAATGCGAAATTCAAAACCACACGCCACATAAGCAGGTATAGTTAATCTCATTTTTATCAGGAATTGATGACTTGTGTGAAATTTACGTTTATTCGTGTATAGTTAACCAGGCTTATCAATAACGATAATTGTATAATATGTCTTCAGTAGGTCGGTTGACCTTCTAGTACGTCATTTCAAGTAATCATTTTCAAATGAATGTACGCATGGAACAAATTTTACTTTGAAAACTATGTTTGAACTGGAAATCTTGAAAGGGGACAGAAATTAGTTAGTAAAGATGTAAAGCTAAAACCGCTATCAACGATGAACTGTAGGAGAACAAGAAGAAAAAGATAAAGGATGCCATAAATGAACTTGATATTATTTTTATTATTAATTGATAAAAACCATCAGTCATCAAACATTCTTATCAACGACCTGCTTTGTTAAATATCTAAATAATATTATACAAAGCTTTCAGTTGGCTTGTGACTTATCGGCCGAGCATCAATGGATTTATAAATTTGCTGAAACGTGAGCAATTATTACTTCTTAATATTCTTTTATTTTCTCCAAAATGAAGTAGGTTTTTTCAATGCTCACATTTCACATGAAATTGTATATAATATTACTTTGTTTTGATCAAATAACATTATCGACAGCTTATCAAAAAAAAGATTGATGATAACACTTTATAGGGACAAAGGTTATCTCTATCGGAATCTTATCAGAAGGCTCATCAATCATCTTTCTCCTATTCATCGGTTTAGCCTGTCTTTCAAATAAAGCTTTGTCTTGTATAAAAAACTGTCGGCTGCTGTCATCACTGTCAAAGAAAATTGGACCAGCAGATCAACGTAATAGAGTACATTCAAATTAATCATTGTCCATTCACTAAAATGCTTCTCTCCGAAATTCCGGCACAATGAATGTATGCCTAATAAAACAAGGCGAATTATATATACCTAAATTGTTTTTGATTCTTGATGTCTCTTATTTACTTTCTATTTTGAATTTACTCGAATTTACTCTGCATACATTGAACTCATAATCAGTCACAAAGGAAGAAAAAATAAAAGGTCAACAAAACAAAATTCTGTTAGAGAGAGAAAATATTTTCTTGTGTTTTGTTTGTCTAGGATTTAAACTTCATAATAATAATGAAGCAAAACAACCGCGTATGAGCATCGAAGAAATCAGTTATTCAGCGAGGAGGAAACAACGAAACAAATAGGTTCTTCAGATGACACTGCATTGATAATATCATAAACTTAATATTGATGTTTGATTAAGGCTGTAAGTTGACAGTTGACGAACCAAGGATGATTATGTTATTTATAGATGCAATCATATAATAGGTAGTTAAGATTTTTTTTTCTTTCTCAGTAATTATTATGCTATTTTCCTGTACGCAGTACTCCACACTTTACAACAAGCGTACTTACTTGGTGCACACGCGACCGACCCCAGCTTGTTTACTGCTTTTTCCAACAGTCGTCGTCCCAATTTCAAGACCATCAAAATCAATAAAGTTTGATCATTTTAATTGATTTGAATTGCTCTCGAGAGACATACTTACATTAATGATACGATAGGAAAGGCGCCGGTGTGTTGTTTACGTTTAGTTTACGAGAGAAAATCCAACGCTTACTGGATATTCCAGTAGGAAGGGTGAGCAAAAGGAGTGAACAACAGACAACAACTGTCACTCGATTGCTGAAAATCGCTGAAACTGCTTAAAAAATTAAAAAGCGATTAATGAGACCCACACATTAACACTTGGTAACAACGGGCAGATCAGAGATTAGAGTGGACGGACTGAGAAGATTCTCACAATCAGTTCTATTCTATACCTAGTTGTTCCACGAACCTATACGCTTCCAACAATAATTTAATAATGTCATCTGGTCATCTTTGCCATAAAAATTATAATTAGCAGGTTATCTTTGCGCTCAGTATCCACATGTACTTTTTTATGAAATTTTTTTATGAATAATATTAATTGCAAAATTTCTCTCTAATGATTGTTTTCGCCATCAACAATCAGTCATTTCATTTGAAAAACAGCATGTAGCAAATAATCCTTGAATTTTGTCACCACAAAACTGTTCATTGGTCATCCTCATCAAAACAGCGCTTTTAAAATGTCATAAAAATTGCACTGCATGGTCAAAGGGCAGAAAGGAGACTACTTGGTAGCTGGTGCTTGTGGTCGCAAGTCCAATTAAGTTAGGGATTAAGCTCGTGTAATGTAACATTTTTTAGTACACTCATCACGATCGTGATCGATCGCCAAGAAGAAGCCACCACCATAATATGTCCCAACGAAAAGATAATAGTATTTTTATAGAGACTGATGAACTGATGCCGTGTGTGTTTGTTAATTGGTTGAAGCATGTCGTGGTGCTGGAGTTGGTGGTGTTGTCTTCTTGAATGACAAAGCTTTCTTTTTTATCATTTAATTTTTTATCACTCCAGCATCCAGCAGCAGCAGTAGAGCAACAAATTAAAACTTTTATCGTTCATCAATAGCCAACAAACATTTTTTCTCTCCAATGACCATTACCCTAAAAAAATGAGAAATCAGCTGAACAAGTAATGTCCACTCCACCACCACACAGTCAAGCAAAATAATAAGTTTTTTTAATGATACATATTTTCGCTAATCATCTTGAGATTTTTTTTCTTTTTGAGGATGGGAGTATATGGAAGTTATTTGGGAGAAGGCTAAAACGTGCAACGTGCCACAGTAGAATTCTTGTCCACGAGCACGCACACTTGTTACCAAGCAAGTGAGTAGGCACATAATAAAACTTTGTCCAGCAGCAGCAGCAACAGTTGAAGATGTTATTGAGGGGCTGACATGATGTTTTCGCCATTAACCATCAACATTATGTTTATAATAAAATATTCGTTTAGATTCGTTTAACATTAATCCATTTTAAAATGGATCATTCCAGTCGCTCTCACACGTCTCCGTTCCGTATAAAATGGCTAGAGCTAGGAAAGGCTCAATGCAGTCTGACTCAGGGTTTTCCCTTCATCTCTTCACATTAATCATTCTACTACATAAGGAAAACCGTTTCTGCGGGCTGGCTAACTACTTGGTGCTGCTGCTGATAAGTGGAAAACGTGATCCCCCTAATGAAAAGTTATAGATAAGAAATAATATGGTTAGAATCCGAAGAAACTTGACATTATTATTGGTGCAAATTGCCAATAATAAATCAAGTTCCACCAGAGCGTGTATAAAAGTAAGAAAAGGAAGTTGAACTGTACTGGTACAGAGCAGAGCCGGAAAGATTGTTGAGCAAAAGTGAATGAGGAGAAAGTGTGCTCCAGTTATTTGCATTGTCAATTGTACTTTTCTAAGAAAGTGAGACGTGAGACAGTTCTTTTATTTCCGTGATCTCCATTTATACGAAACATTTATAAAGAAATATAAATTACCTGATACGAAAATGTCGAGCCTTTCAAACATTTTCGCAATAATCGTCATTGCTGCTCTCTTTGAAATGTAAGCCTTTACTGAATACACATCTACAAAGAAGAAGAACCTATTTAGCCTATATATTGTTTCCAGCCATTATTCATTTTATAATTTTCTTACAATTCTTAGGAGTGTAGCAGCTCACCAGCGACAGCCGCGCTGTCCCAATCCACCGGCAAACGGCTGGCCTCAGCCAACTGGATGCGATTATGGAATCGCTCGAGATGTATGTGGGAAACCGTCATGTGCTATGGTAAGTGTACTCATGATTAGCAAATATAAATAATATCTATAGAATTTTCTTATAACTTTTTATAATTACTTTTCAGGGCCCTGGTGAAATCTGCAAGTACAAACGCTTCCGAAGCTCCAACTGTGGCGAGGGCACATTCTGCCATTGTTCTCGTTGCATGGGATGCTCCCTCTTCAGTTACACCTGTTTTGAGACCACCTGCGTTTTTGCAATGTCATCAAGAAGAAGATGAATATTAACTGTTAGATTTCCAAGGTGGATATTATATGGAATGTTTTCTACGCACACTAGTCTAGATATTTCGAGAATCGCAATGTGTAAATATTATACCGTAGTTTTTGAAACTGACAAACACAGCTGCTGCCGTAACGCTGGCCAAAGTATAATTCGTTAGAGTGGTTTTCTAACAACTGGAGAAATATTCAATTTTTTTCATACTTGACTGATTTAAGCTTTTCATGTTTTAAATTTTTGCACAAAAAAACAAAATTGATCTCATCTCATAATAATAATAACATTTTTATGTGTAAGTGTATTTTGTTTAAATAATTTTCCTAGTTTGTATTTATATGATAATAATGTACTCTATAACTTTTTCAGTAGCAGAGTGTTTTGATAATAAAATTATAGTACTTTTTTGTTTGCCAACGCTATCTACAATGAGCTATTATAGGTATTGCGTGATTTTGTACTTTGTACTTGTGCTAATCATGGATGTCGCGTGTGAAGGTGTACTGTGTACCGTGTATCTAGTTTCTATGCAGGAGCCTTAACGTTTCGCACGCTTATCCACTTTTCCCATTTTTTAAAACACTATACCTAATTTCATATCACCCGAGCCAAGATGAACCCTTTGACTTCAGAACACTATACGTGAAGTTGCAAGAGGGAGAAATGGGAAAGCTGAAAGCTAGATCGGGGCAGAATTTTTAAAGACGATGTTTTTGTGCAAAACAATTTATGTAAGAGCTCTCAGAGAGAAGCCGGCCGACAGACTGTCGACATTTGAAGGAAAAAGATGGCATATAGAGAGATGAAAATCATGATGGGAGCAACAAGTGTCAAGAAAAAAAAATGAGTCAACAGCATATCATTCAGCGCATGTCATACTCATGCAAATCTGGCAAATCCAGTAATTTAATTTATCTTGGGCCACCATCAACCACACACCACCTCATTCCAACCTACATCCATAAAAATTCATACAAAATCTCTAAAAATTAATTAATAATAAATATTATGCAGAAATTGAAGTTGCTTATTTTAACATTTTAACCCCAGGGATATAATTTGGCTTCGACTTTTACTAAAAAGGCCATACGTCATGTCAAGTCAACAGATACACAATTTTTGATACACTCAAATTACCGTAGAGAAAAATTACATTCTATTTTGGTCTGCTGCCGTCTGCTTGTTGTAAACTCGGAGGACAAGTCAGTCGGTGTGAAGGCTTAAAAATGACAGGAAAATGGAATGTACAGTGGAGGCAGAACCCGAGATAAAGAAAAATCTTATTTTTTTCGTAAAGATTTTTTTCTCTGATTATTTTCTTGGGAAATGCATACTCGAGAATGTTATCATGAATTACTGTGGGCGAACTTTGCACGTTTGAACCTGTTGATCTCCACTCCATTCACTACAGCAAAACACATACATATTTTGGCTAAAAACAGATAGTTTATAACTTTAATGTCAAATTGTCAACACATTTTTGTTCTTGTTGCAATAAATTACCATATTTTGCTGTGCAGAAATACGAGAGAAAATCAGATGAAATGCTTACCAAAAGTTTAATACATTTTAGGAGGTTGTACCTAACCGCATTTTATGTGAATTTAATGATTGGCAGGTGATAAAGGTGACATAGCCATTCATTGATTCGTCAAACCAAATATGCAATCAATTGTAGGGGTTCATGAAATGCTACTTATCACTTATCTACGTGCTTTGCTTTATTTGTCAAAATTCAATCCATGTGATACTCCTGGAGACTGCTAAAATATTGTCTAGACTAAAATATTACATTACAGGTCACCGTAGGGTCAGTAATGCAACAGCTAGTAATACCAAACAGAAGTAAGTCAAATAATACAATTACACAGATAAGACGATTTCGGCATCAATGCGGCTGTCATGTCACATCAATAGAAAGCATGCGTCTTATATAAACGAACACGCCTTCCCGAGCAGCATTCCATCTTGCGTTTCATTAATAGTGTATAGTTTACAGCGATATTAGCTATCTTATGACAATCTATGATGAAATAAGTGATTATTACTACCACACCTACGCATACATTGAAGCGGAGAAAGTGTGGGAACAAAAAATGCACAGATAAAACTAGCAAAGTGCCAAGTACCTTATTGAGTAAATTAAGGTTGTCTTTCATTATTAGCAAAATGAACAATGTTGAGGGAAACGAGTTTGCTCCTTACTGCTAATAATATTAGGATGATATGTGTCCATGCTTAACGAATTGATAAGATAATCAAGCATACATAATATTATGACATGACATGATCCTCCGACATTTAGACTTACAATTAGACTGACCACCGCGCGACCGCTTTAGCACTAACATTTGAGATGAAACGCAGTGAAAGGCTGAAATAAACTTATTATGAAATAAAAATTAAGACATGACATGACACAAGTGAGCAAAAAATCTCCGTTTGTTTACAAAAACAAGACAATTTGCAACCTGCTGGAGACAGACTGGAATAAAAAGCTGGTAAAGCGATTATCAAGTCGTTGCTGAAAGTGAAAGTAAAACGAAATGTGATCGTAAATAATAATGTCATGTTTTGTTCCCGTTAATGACACAAGAAATTGCTAAACATAATGCCAAACTAATCGTAGCATTGTTGCTGCTTATGAATAGGTGATTTACTCCAGTAAGGATTTACATTCTTTATGCCAAATTCCACTCCATGCATGTTGTAAGTATTGTTCATGATAAAATCAACCTTTATGACTCGATATTGTCGAATATAAAGTGGACAGACGGACAAATATTTATAAAAACTTCCTAGAAAGCACATTATTATAGCATATCATCATGCGCCATTAAAATTTCGAAATTGTTTACAGCTTCTCACATTTTTTGTCATTATTTAACATTTTGGCTACCTACCACGTGACAACGACGACAATCCAGTACCTATTTTTGGCCAAGTTGGAGCATACAATGTCAATCATCGTTTCAATTCTTTGAACCGCATGAACAAACTGACAACTGAAGTGATTTGTCTAAAATATATAAAGAGGAAAGCAATAAATTGTTGCTTATTCAGTTCAGTGTCCAGTTTGGAGCGGTGTACTACTTCGACCGCAGTTGCCAACAAAGTACACTTTATAATAAACTCAATTTGTCGTGGAAAAAAAGAATTATTTATTCTGGAACAAAGTTTTCCATGAACGTGCTAAAAATGTCGTCGGAAAGTGGTCAACAATCTAAAAAGGCGCTAACAACGCTAGTTGGTCTTTTCCTCGTATGTCTCATTTCTGAATGTGTGGTGGTGGATGGAAAATCCGTTGGAAAAGTAAAAAAATCAATTTATTTGTGGAACAACTTATTCAAGTTTATCGTCCTTGACCTTTAAAATGCAATTAATATATTTTCCTTTTTTTCTGCTCAGGCGACAGCAGCAGAAGTAATCTTTCCAAGCAAAGATAATCCATACGACTTCTCGAGAGACACGATATTCCCTTCCCAATTGACTTCCAATGATGGATCATTATCTGTAAGTGATCTCTCGTCGTGTGTCTAAATTTTCAGATCTTTATCTAGCCAATTAAGCAATATAAGATGTGTATGCTTGTTTTGAGAATCATATTTCCATAATTTTCCTTGCAGACGTATGCAAATGCAAACAAAGTTGTGGAAAGTACTAGCGGTCACGATCAGATTATCGGGTCAACTCTCTTTGAAAACCTTTTAAAATCGGACGCTGGGGGTGGATATATTAAATTGACAAGATCAAAGCGGTCTCCTTATCCTCCCGGATTTGTAACCTGGGCATGGAGAGAGCCCTGTTATTGCCCCCCTGGACAGTTCTTTAGCTGTCGGTGCAATTATTCTAACACCAGTGCTAGTAGCGAGGAAAATAAAAATAGAAAAAGGCGATCTCGAAGTGGAAGGAAACACAAAAGATCGTAAAAAAATAGTTTAGGTATGTGATTGTTATTCAGAAGTAAGTTTTTATATTAATCTTATAGGATAATTATTATATTAATTATGTTTTGTGTTCTTTTTAATTATCGTTTACGAGTCGCAAATTACGACACACTATATTAAAAACGCAGTAATTTTAACTAAAAACTTTCCAAAGGTTAATTTTAAATCAATCTTGATTTCATTAATGAAGTCTCAGATATAAAACGTCTGTGATATAGTGACTAGTGATATAGCATGCATAATTTCTGTGTACAGCCATTAAACTTTATAAATAAATTTTTCCATATTTAAGAAAAACTACCAAAACATATAAATATTGTGTGCACAATGTAGTCTCAGTCTCCGCTTTTAAATTGCAAGTGGCAAGCTAGGAATCTATAGGTCAAGAACTGTGTATCATATCACGATATATCAAATTCCGCTGACAGATAGCTTTCTAAAGACTTGCGAAATTAAAAGTTCTCTTTCACATTCAACATTTTTTATCTTTTTTATTCACGTTTTTTCTTCAGGAAAGCCACGATAACGAACGGGCGTTGATAAAAATAACACAACATAGCAGGGCGATCATCGTAACATAACAGCAATGCATATACGCTCTAATTGCAGCTGTCTGGTCAGCATATTGAACAAAACAAACTTGTCTAAAAATATGTTTATTTACATATTATATTTTATATTTACGACAAAACAGTTTAAAAAGGTAGGAAGGCGAAAAAAAAGTTAAAAAGTACATCTGAACTTATTTTTCGTTCACCACCACCACAGGAGACTCGATCATGTCATCATCAGGTTTATACTCAATCATATATTATAATATGCTGGGTTAGTCAATTTAATGTTTCTTTTTATAGTTCATTCTAATTTTTACCTAAACTATTCGCAGAAGCGATCAATGAAAAATTACTCTTTTATTTGAAAAAGCAGGTACCTCAACCGCATAAAAACTGCCCATTACTAATCATGTTTTCATGATTTGCTCCAAAATTATGTAAAAATAAATAGATCCGCTCTATTTTTGATTGGATTACAAAGTAAAAGTGTGGCTCAATGAGAACCTTAAGAATTTATGAGACATTTATATGCAGGTATGGATTTACGCTTGCTAAAATTATTACACATTTTGTGTGAATGCACTTTTTAAAACAATCCAAAAAAAAACACTTCATTTACATCTCATCGTTTTCTGTAAAGAAAAAAAAGAATTTGATTTGTTGTCCCTTTTACCAATTTACTCGCTCGTAAATGTACTCCCAATGAGTCATCAATTCATTGAAGTTGATCCTTAAAGAATGAAAGGGATGCACAATATTATCTTTGTAAAGTACCTCATCAATATTATGCTCACATTGTAGGTTTATATAAAACACTAAAAATGAAGTGCAGCAATGCATTCACGAACAACCTTAAAAAATAAAACAATGCAGTCCTAATGACGATGATCAACATAAAGTCAGAATTTTCATATCCGATCAATCGCCATCAAAATTGTAAACTATCACTATTGCATAACTAATGAGAGCAAAGTAAGTAAATCTATGCATAATATATTATTTTGTTCTGTCGCCTGTGATTTCAGAAAACAAAGTCTCAAAGTCACTACATGAGCTTCATCATCGTGGTAGGTAAACTTGGTAAATTATATTCATTCAGGATTCTAATACTACGTTGTCCAAGATGTTATTATGGCACTACTACCAATTAATGAACCAAAAATACTGATGATCATCACCGTAGACGGTGTATTTTTATTCAAGTAATTTCGAAGCACCTCCATATATCGAATGCTATAATAAATACCCAATACACTGCTCGTCCTGCTTTGAAATTTTGATTTTGCTTCTAAAAGTTGATTATTTGTAATCATCATCAATCATTATCATTTTTTACGGATTCTCCTGATTTCAATTTGCAGAGTGTGCTCTACAGGTACAATTGATTTGAGGTTCTATTTTTAAAGGGTTTGTGCAAATTATATCGCCTTACCAGTTCGTGTTCAAATCATAATCTTAAGCACGTTATGATTATTTGATCACTGAATATCTGCAACCAAAAACAATTATCACATATATGAGCACAAGAATAGTGTGAGAATGAGAATAGGGTAAGTATAGCATAAGGTAACAGTAACAAGAAAATTATTTTATTCCCTTTCATGGATAATGGAAATGATGACAACGTTCCTGATGATAATGCTCACAGACTGGCGAATAATAATATGGAATTATCTTGTTCGTGAACTCGAAATGGACCACAAAAATATCACATAACATAACCATTATCATTAGGATAATGATTATCAGAGATGACTAAAAATGCATCGAAATATTTTGTGCATTACTTTGAAATACATGAAAATACAATAGTACCACATATACTTATTTTTGTTATTTACAAGTTCACATTTAATTCAATATTTACATTGTTTCAAATAACATATATGTTTTGCCGTACCATTGTCAGTTTTTTATGGTTCGTGCAAATCATCACTGCAATTGCAATGTTTTGTCCTCCCAACCCTCACCACATGCACATCCTCTTGTACGATATATAATTAGGCAACTTTCCGCAAGGCAATGATCATGCTCTTCTGGGAAGAAGATTGGAAAATAGAAAGGAAGAAGGGAGGCGACAGTGTTTTCAGACTATCAAGTAATGCCTGCACGCAAACATTATTTTTAATCCCTGTTTGCAATCTTGAATGTTCTTTACATAGGCTTGCGTGATTTGCAAAAAAAAGTTAGCAAAAGGGCATTAGGTACATATTTAATAAATACCGTGTAATTTTATTGTCTCTCTGCAATTCTGCAATTATAATATTAGTGAGATGAAATATAGTATCAGAATTATTTAGGCGCATACATGACCTAAATACACGCAACAGATACACAGGAATATGCTTACCTACCTAAATTTTTGTCCTATCCCAGAGAGCCTACACTACTATATATTTTCTTCGTTTTTCATAGTGTCAATACAAAAATGTTAGTGCTACATTATCAATACATTTATTGACATTTACAAGAAATTGCCCGACTAACTAATTACTTGACGATGCTAAAAACACAACAGATTATTTTCCTGTTCCGCTAGCGTTCCCTATATCATAAATCCTTTATAAAGTTGTCCGGGAGTTTCCTCCTTCTCTCTTGTCTTTGGCCACACTTCCAACATTCTTATTGCAAAATGTATGCGTTTTCCTATGAATTTATAAAATTTTGAATGTGATGATATGAAAGATAATATATCAATAGGCTGTTATCATTGAGTGGCTTACATAGATACATTCTAATTTATAAGACGCCATGTTCGCAATGTTTGGATTTTCAGATGAAACCCTGTCCGTGTATTTAAGTTGAACCATCGTATACGATGGTGCACGGACATGGTGCAAGTCTAAAATCTTCGTTTTCAATATGTGCATCCAAAACTTACCCGCATTTTCCGCCACGCTTTCCAATGCTTTATTCCTTTCGCCTGTCTGATGGATGGAAAGTCTCCAGGTGAAAGGGAAAGCATATTGGAAGGAGAACTATCATGTCACAAGCTACCATGTTGTACTTACATAGGTTTGATGTATAAAAGACTTGTCGATTCTCAACTGTAAATGAAAATATTCTTGAGCAGAAAACACAAATTTCGTAACTATTTTATAAAACATTTACACATTTTTTTATTTAAGAACATTTTCCAAATGGTTCATTCGGTTTTCTGGTGCAAGATTTCGATATAAACTCAAACTCTCACCTGACATTGCTTTGCCATAATTATTTGTAAAACATGCAATGCAATTAGTTAATCACTACAAGTATTAGTATCCCATGCTGGTAGACAGACTTGCCCATTACTTTATAATAATAGGACAGGATGCTTAATGCATACCGATTGATAGAAGAACAAGTGTACTGTCATATCACCATCTTCTGGTGATAGATAAATAAAGTTTAAAATCGAGAACGAGTTATATTCGTTATTATAACGAGGATTTTATTAGAGTTTTTGATGAGTACAAAAGTCCAAGTCACTTGCTCAGAAGAAGCGTACAAGAATGAGATGATTGTGACTTGGCGAATAAGTAAGAATCAGAAAGACCCGAGAGTGATCAAGCTCGAGGATGTCCGTTCTTCTCTTCTGCTTGCTCTGGAACATTCGACTGGTTGTTGCTGGCAGACGAGCTTGCCTGCATTCCATTTGATCGTTGCCGGAGTTCTTGGGGCAACGTGACACCTAATGCCACATGCCCTCCCAGGAGATTGGGACTGGGGACCAATCCTGCAGCGTTGGTGAACCGGACGGGTGGATTACGCTGGCGACTGGATCTACGAAGTGGTGCTGTTGACTCTGGAGCGACTACTGCTTCTAGTGTCGTTTCCTTTCCCCCGTTGAAAGGACGCAGGAAACGACGATTTCGACGAAGCGTCCTGCCCGATTCTGTGCGCAGCAGATAACTGCGACGTCGTGGGTGAGATTCCAGCACCTCGGCCAAGAGGTTCCACCTTCGGGTCTGGTGGCTTTGAACGAGGACCACATCTCCTGGCATCAAGGATGACAGCAGTCTCGTCCCGTCGTTGTACCGCTGCTCCGCTTTTTGCCTGAGGGTTTCCGCTCTTTCATCGCTTATCGCTGCCCGGATTTTCCAGGGCCTGTCAAAACTCCCTCGATGCATTGGAAGTTTTGTTCGGGTTGGGCAGCCAAAGAGAATCTGCGCTGGGCTCCTACCGTCAGCTTTTGGGGTGTTGCGCAGCTCCATAAGGCCTTCTTGAAATGCTTCCGTTGTGACGTCACCATGAGCGTTGGATTTGGCCAAGAGGTATTTAATTGCCTTTACGCAGGACTCAGCTAGCCCGTTTGACTGTGGGTAGTGAGGAGATGACGTGCTGTGGCTTATATTCCATCGTTCCAACCAGCGCCTGAACTCCTGTGAGGCGAATTGCGGGCCGTTGTCGCTGATGAGGGTTTCTGGAATCCCAAAGTCTGCCATCCATTGTCGTAATTGACGAATAACGGAACTCGAATCCACTGTGGCGTTGCATTTGGCTACTGTTGGCCACCCCGAGTAGCGGTCGACCATAATCAGGTACTCGTGTCCGGCGTGTGAAAAGATGTCGACTCCAACCTGCTGGAATGGATATGATGGCGGGGGCTCCGACATGAAAGGCTCTTTACGCTGAGATGGGAGGAATTCGGCACATTCCCTGCAGGTTGCAACCGCGTTCCGGATATCATTTGTGATTCCGGGCCAGAAGGCTGATTGTCGTGCCCGACGGAGCGTGCGTTCCTGACCTTGGTGTGATGCGTGCAGCGTCTTCAGGATGGCGGGTCGAAGCAGGGCTGGGATGAAGAGTCGGCATCCCAGTAAAATCAATCCGTCTTGGATGGTAAGGCGCGGTAGCATCTTCCAAAATGGTCTGAGGTCCTCGTCAAGTCCCTCCTTGGTCGTTACTTTCCGACTGATCGCGTCCCTCAAGCGGCGATACACGCTGTCTTCCTCCGCTGTTGCGTAAAGTGATTTGAGGATGGGGTCAGAGATAATCCTCGTCCCGTCATCTGGATCGTGAATGGACGCGGCTATCAGCGTATCAGGGTCCCCGTCTGGGTCCGCTTGAAGGTCATCTTCGTCTGGATCTCTTGCCGGATGACGTGAGAATACGTCCACTACAGTATGCTTTGCCCCGGCTCTCCAGATGGCAGTTATCCGGTATGACGCAAGCTTCTCCTTGAAGCGAATCAGGCGGTTGTTTTCAAGCTCATCCAATGTTTTCGAGTTAATTATAGGGATAAGCGGGCGATGGTCCACCACGAGTTCGAAGGGCACTCCCATTAAGTACAGTCTACATTTCCGAATTGCCCACACAACTGCCAACATCTCGATCTCCGTGGCGCTGTAACGGGATTCCGCAGGGGTCACGTAGCGGGACCCCACTTGAAGTGGTCTCCATTTACCATCGTTTTGCTGTTGATACAAAGCGTACCCTAGCCCTCTAGACTGTGCTGCATCCGTTTCCAGACGTAGCGGCTGATTGGGCTGGAATTGGGCGAGGACACGGGAACTGCAAAGCTCTTTGATGACCTCCTTAAACGCCCGCTGGTGTGGCTCTTCCCAAACGAAGGCTGCCTTTGATGATAACAGAGAACGGATTGGCGCACTAAGCTCCGTGATGCGGTGGGAGAAGGCTTCGAATTGTTGGACGAGGCCGTTGAATGAGCGTACATCCGTCTTGTTCGTCGGTATTGGAAAGTTTGTTAATGCAGAATAGAGGTGAGGGGCAGGAGCGTACCCAGTAGAACTAAGGTGAAACCCACACCAATCCGTTTCGGGTTCGGCGAAATGAAATTTCTTCGCGTTCAGTGTGATTCCATGTCTCTGGCAGCGGGCGATGACCTGTTCCACCCGGCGTACGTGCTCGGTGAGATCAGAGTCATAAATCAGGACATCTTCTACGATCTTTTGTACATTTTGGATTCCATGGAGAGCCTCGTCCCCTCGGCGGTTATGTTCATCTCCGGCGGAGATTAGGCCCATCACGTTTCTGCAGTAGCGGTAACAACCCCACGGGGTGATAAATGTTGTCAGTTTCCTGCTTTCGGGATCGAGTGGAACCTGCCAGTATCCATGACGCGCGTCCAGCGTCGTAAAGTATTTCATTCCCGGTGGTATTGCGGCTACAACTTCTCGGGGCACTCGAACGGGATACGCTGGTCGACGGACGTATTTATTTAGTCCGGTAAGGTCCACCGTGATTCGGGGTTCTGATGATCCCTTTTTGGGCACGACGACCATGGGATGGCACCAATCGATGGGCTCCCCTATCGGCACCTTCTCGATCACGCCTTTTGTAACCATTGCTTCCAGCTGTCCTTTCACGGGGTCCCTCCAGTGGAAAGGCACATTATAAGCTCGGTACCGCTTACATGGAATGGCTCCCTCCATCAACTCGATGACCATTGACGGGCCTTGCATTGGCCTCAGTACCTCGTCGTTGAAAGCCTCTGCATACTTGTCGATAATGCGAGATTTGAATGCGTCGGTGCTCGTGCCAGTGATCGGTTGGTCAAGTATAACTTTCTCCCCCGGCAAAATGGCGCTGATCTGGGTGCGGTCAGCTATTAAGCAATGTGGCCACTCTCTGGGAAGAAGGCTCAGCGCTACGCAACCTTGTTTGCTGAGGAGGGGTGCGTTAAGTTTGCGACAGACTCCGACGATTGTCACGTATCGCAGACCGTTGAGGTGGAGAGTGGCCTTCAAGGAACCCACCGGCTCTAATCCAATTCCGTTTGCTCCAACACACTCTATCTTGTCCGGTAGAAGAGTTGCTTTGACTGCTGCTGGGAGGAGGACGAAATCCTTTTCTGGGAGTAGGTCTGCTCCTGCTCCTGAGTCCGCCAGCCACTGAATACGACATTTGGTGTTGTTGATAACGGTGTCCACTGGGAGTAGTTTTTGAATGCTGCCTACTATGACCGTGTTAGTGGTGAATGTCGGTGTGGTAGACGTGCCATCAATTTCTTCAGTGTGGTTTACTTGAGCTGATTTTCTGCAGACGCTTCCGAAGTGACCCTTGACCCCGCACTTGTTACAGACTTGCCCAAAAGCAGGACACCTTGGCCTCATGTGGTTTGGCGTAGCTCCGCACCATCGACAAGGCTTGGAGGGATCTGGGCGCCGTGATTTTTGTTTACCTCCATCGCTGGCCTGAATTTGCTGTCGTTTATAGCCGGAGGTGGTGTTGGCCTCGTAGGTTAAAGATGACGGAGCAGAGAGGGTTTTCCCGACCTCGGCCGAAGCTTCCATGGCTACGCAGATCCGTAGCACTTTGTCCAGGGTCAATTCGGTTGAGTACTGCTCCGTTATTACCTTTCGTTGCATGTCTTTGTCGTGCAATCCGCAGATGAGGCGATCCCGAATTCGAAGGTCCTGTTGCTGTTTCACCCAGGGTAAGGCTGTGCTGCAGCTTGGGCGTACCGTGACGGTGCATGATGGGCACACTATGTCTGTCTGGTGTGCGCAGGCTTCGTCGAGGAGCTTGAGAGCGGCAAAGTAGTGGTCCACCGACTCCCCGGGAAATTGATCTCGCCTGTGAAAGGCTTGGCGATCAAGGATTGGGTTTCTCTTTTGGCGTAAGTATGCGCCAAGTGATGATATTGCCTCTGCAGCTGTTGTCAGCTCCGTGATTGGGAGGCGTCCTGAGCTCCAGAGCATTGTCCAGTCCTGGTGGAGGGCTGAACGGAGGATCCCTTGCTGAGTTGCTGGAGGATGGGTTGCTAGCTGGGTAGAGTTGGCATAATCTTGCCATCGTTGACTCCAGTCCAGGAATGAGGGAAGGGAGAGTTCGTGAGGAGCCGTTAATTGAGGGATCTGAAGGCAGCGTAACGCTGGTGGTACAACTGAGGATCCGCTAGACTTTGCTGTTGCTTGTGCCGTGAGTGCTTGTGTCAGGTCAGCAAGGGCACGAAGGATTTCGCCGTTGGTGGGCGCTGTGTTCTGACCTCGTTCCTCTTCTGACATTGTGGTTGATAGCCGCACTGCAACGGCAAGCACGATTCACTATTTTCCTTCTTTTTGTTCGAGTTAACTGGCTAAAATTTACTAACTTTTAACTGTCGACTGCGCCATGTCATATCACCATCTTCTGGTGATAGATAAATAAAGTTTAAAATCGAGAACGAGTTATATTCGTTATTATAACGAGGATTTTATTAGAGTTTTTGATGAGTACAAAAGTCCAAGTCACTTGCTCAGAAGAAGCGTACAAGAATGAGATGATTGTGACTTGGCGAATAAGTAAGAATCAGAAAGACCCGAGAGTGATCAAGCTCGAGGATGTCCGTTCTTCTCTTCTGCTTGCTCTGGAACATTCGACTGGTTGTTGCTGGCAGACGAGCTTGCCTGCATTCCATTTGATCGTTGCCGGAGTTCTTGGGGCAACGTGACACCTAATGCCACATGTACTTTGTCACTTTTTTGCTTTTGTACTTATACTGGCGATCGTAATACAAAGTAGCGTGCACAAAGTGCAATTTATACATTAATTACTTGAAAAATGATTAAAAGTTCAGATGGGGTTAGGTCTATTGGGTGAGGTATGGTATATGGCATGGGTTCGGGTATATCAATTTATTTGGGATCACGAACAATCTCAGCAGAACAGGAGTCAAGCCATGCCAGCGGGTTGTACTCACCAACCACAACAGTAACAGTGGTATAGTGGCTCACACTGTTCACATTCATCACTAGCAAATATTTAATAATTAGTTTTTTATTCTCTTTAATAATTTATTTATTAAAGAGAAAAAAACGTCAATCCTCTCTGCAAACTCGTCGCCATTGTTCATTTGACAGACGTCAATTGCATTAATTATGACAAGTCATTGAGATATATTATGGTTTATAGTAATAATATTAATGAAGATATCTTACAATTGCCTATTTCTGCAACAATGTAATTTTTTGATTTTTTCTGAAATGAACTGTCATTCACAATATAGTAATTACGCATCATGCTTACTTTGAGTTTTTCAAACGAAAACCAGTAATTAATGTGAACTTTTGTGATTTTACAGTTTTCTGGAAATCTATTTTGCAATCTTTTCGTTCTTTTTGATGCAGAACAGAGAAGAACCTGCCGTAAATTTACGTATTCTGTGAAGTAAACGATGATGTTGTGCTTGCCACTGCATCTTAATTACTGAATAAACCCCATTAAACCCTAATATATTAACCAAGTAATCAGCCGGTTTTCTTCTTCATCTTCTTCTTTTGCTGTGTAAAGTGTTTGTCGTTTGCTTTGCGCATCTAATGAATTATATTGGCAATTAAATCTGAAATGAACATGAATAATGGTCATCGAGGGGAGTACACACATGGTTTGTATGACAATAAGGCTGCTGCCTCCTCTGTCGGTGTGCCTTCGATTTCACTTGCATGCGTGTGACTCGTCTGGCCGGCTACACAGAAGTGTATATTTTTTTTGCCAAAAATGTTGACGTTAGGCCAAGAGCAAACCTCTGTTATAAAAATTTCATCTTTTTTCAAGTTTATACTCGGAAAATTTCATCTCTTTTGTTATGCTAGTTTTATTGCCTCATCCTGTTTTTTATGTAATAATCTTCTTGTCCCAGACAATGCGCAAGCGTGTAGTATAGTTAAATATATGCATGAAAATTTGTCTGCGTCAGTTGAATTATTTGATTTTTCAAAAATAGCAGAATGCCTACATTCATAAAGTGTACATTATGGAAAATTGTTACTTCATTTGATGACACTGTGAGAACATTTATCATCATATTCTTGGTCATTATTGCTGCTAACCATGCATTATTTCTGGCACGGAGATTTCATTTACATCCGTTTTGATCTGCGAAAAAATTTATAGTGACCTGTTTAGCAAAAAATGGGTATAAACTTGCCCTTTTTAAAAACAGGGCAAAATGAAAAGAAAAAACTTAATTTGCGCGAAAATATCCGCGTGACTAAAACCTGGAGCTGGATGTCGTGGCGAAGCCATCAACATAAAAGTTAAGCCTGCTTTAAAAATAAAAACGATATTATGATAGCTTTACTGTCGCTTCATTTATCATGATCATCCTTTAATCATTGTGTTTATTGGCAATTATTATTATAACCCACGTAATATTTTCATTATTATTCCATTCCACGGTTAGGTTTCTTACCTGCCATGATTCTGAATGACTGACAATGATAATGGCATGCTATATACGTAGTATAATGGCGGCACTGTGATGCTCTGTGCTGTGATCATTCTGGCAATTATAGGTACAGGCTGGCCACTCCAAAAAATATGATTACAAGATCCGCTTTTAATCACGAACCTGTTGTCTACAGCAGTGTAGGTCCTCCATCAAAATGCCTTCATTACAAATCTTTAATATTTCAATTACATCACGATTTGATTACTACATATATTATGAACATGCATGCGAGCAAACTACTTTGAAGATATTTCCATTTTTGCGAAAACAAAGGGTGAAAATAGTCATAACATTCTTCAAAATTTCACAAAAATTCATGGGCCATCACCTCATCCTATATAAAAACAATTTGGTTGAATTATTACAGAGCAAATTTGTCCAGGCTGGAAACATGCCATTTCTAGCAAATTTAGCATATTTTTATGCAGAAATGTACCTACCTCGATTTAATTTTAAGTTTATCGTTACATCATTCGTTTCTCTGCCTGATGCTTTATAATTGAATAAATAACACTATTTATATATTGAAATCCACAACAAGTTTACAATAGTTTCGCTACTTTCCTGTTTCAACTGATAGTTTTATGCTGCAATTGTCTTATTAGGAACGGCGATAAACTGATAATAGTAATAACAAATGAAGCGTTATTTTTATTCATACCGGAATGCCTTCCTCACGAAGACCAAACTGGGCGTTTTTGCAAGCATCCTGGAAGCCGTAAAAATGTATCCTTTTGAAATGGTTATGACAAACTGATAAACGATTAGAGAGATAATTGCCGAGTATATTTTGTTTTGTATGTTCGCCAACTTTTGTTGTTTTACATCGCATCAAACTTGCTTTGCTAAAAGACTGCTTTACCTTAAAAACTTGAAATATCCGATTAAAATCGCAACCTTATCCGTAAATTTTTACACCATTACCTTCATCACCAACATCAAAAGCTTCACCCAGAGAGAGCCGTGAATGAGGAAATTTGTACCTTGCACCTTCATGATTTACGTTGTAAGTAGCAATCAGAAAAGTGAAAGAAAATGAAAGGAGATTCAAAGTATATGATACGCGTGCGTTATATTTAGTCCACAAAGTTTATGGGTTATTTATGCTAAAGCGTGGATATTTCCCACACGTTAAACACTGGCTAAGGAAAGGGTACCTAATAGGTACTACCTATCAATATTCCTCATTGATTCCATGTAATTCCATGATTCCAAACGTCCTCAAAATCCTCATAATATGTTATTAAAGCCGCTTAGTTGTTTATAAACCTCTACACAATTTTATGTGCCCTAAAACCGTCAATACCAAGTTTTTACATTTTCCTTATCAAACATATTTCGTATTCATGTTATTACAGTGATATGATCTAATCATTAGTTTTTTTACTACCTGAGATGAACTTTTGACTTTTTAAGGTGAAAAACTGTCGACGACGAGCCGAGGAGCACCTGCTAATTTAGTACCTCTTGTATGCATGTAAACAGGAAAAATGCACATTCCTGGAATTTTCAGGATGGGTGTACAAGGTTACTTATGTGTCAGTGTACATTGACAAAGTACCCAGAGATATTGTCATGTCATGCATCAAATTTTAATAGAAATAAAAGGCACGCTGTTCTCTGGTGTCCCTGTCGATTCCGGCCATCTTAAAAATACTGTTATTGCCAACGTACAAGGTAGATGTTCTCCCTGACTCAATCCATAATGTAGTCTCCTGCGACGCTGAACACATTTGCCCCGTGGCAAAATTAAGGATTGCTTTAAATAAAACAATGACTATCACTCGTGAACGAACGTGAAGATCACCAAGAATTAGTGCAAAAAATATCAAAGGAGGATGCTAAAAAAGAGTGAACTGAAAATAAATTGTTATTAGGGACTCACGAAATACTTTTATATAAAGCATGTAATGAGCCCAATCCAATACCCAATCAACTTGATCTAAAAGGAGTTAGTGCAAAAAAGAGAGTATTTCTCTACCCTCTACCATTAACAATAGGAATATTACCATTACCTATGTATGTAGATTATAGTCAGGTAGTAAAACACTTTGTTGACGAGATTGTCTAGAAGATTCACCCGACGATCGTAGTACACCACCACCATATAATTATCATTTTTATGAGTAAAGGACATCAACTACAATAATAATGATAATAATCACAGTAAAATCAAGTGGGGAAGATGGCGCATTTTTGGTTTACCTATGCACAAATTACCAAAATTGCTACGAAAGAAGATGGGTCAATTTTTTTCTATAAAAATCAATTGCCTTTTCTTATCTGCCTATATGCCAAAATATCAAGTATACATATGTATTAATGTATCAAAAGAGGCGACCACACCGTCTATAAAAAGAAAGGCAAATGTCGGCAACAGGAGATTGATTAAACGCGCTTAAAAATAATTTCGCGACCTTGAGGAACAAAGCATTTATTTGTGTGTGTGTGCGCGCGAAATTAAGGGACGCTGATTTTCTGATAAGATATGCGATGCAATCAGATTCACACAATCTGGTTGAGAATCGGACAAATGTGTAAACAATATTGGATGACCTTTCTTCGATTATAATAATGGTGGTACTTTGTCAATTAATATCAGTACATTTGCAATTCTATGAAATATTCATGAGGGGACTGATGATGATCCTTTTATGGCAAATTAGTAACAGAATAGTTGGTGCATCTCGGGGTGAAGTGTAAATGATTTTTTCGATGATAATAACAAGTTTGAAAAATGTAAATTTTTTTGACACTGTTTTTATTATTTTCTCTTCGAAGGGAGTAGAGCAAAAAAATGTGAAATTAAGAAGCGTTTTTGTCTTAGGCAAAAATGATATGTCGAGGAGGAACAAGCATAAATGCTGCTAAAAATTTTGAAACTGAAGAAGAAGACAGTTATGAGAATCACATTTGAAATTTAACCCTATATCTATTCTAATTATTTACCTAATTTTGCTACAGAACTTTAACCACGGTTTGGCTTGCGTGCTGGTGTTTTAGCAGCTGGTGCCGAGTTTGATCCACCACCAACCTTAGGTAAATGATCTCCAGTGGGCTAGCGATTCAAACGGTTTCAAACGATAATTAACGGTTTCAAAATTCAATTTAATGTATGATATTACCAATGTTGATTATTGAGCTTATTATGAGCCATAAACTGAGATTACCTGGAATCCATTTTCGTCGGCAATGTACTCAACACGAATGAGTTCTCCCTCAGGGCTAGAGATTGTGTCAAAAGGTAAAGTTATGCGGGGCTACTGGAGATGAAAAGTTTTGCATATTGTGCTATGGTTTTACCTGTAGTATTGGTATGATCCTTGAGCAACTTGGATTGGATCATCGTTTCCATTTGGCTTCAAGTATCCACTCTCCTCCACTTGAGTACCATCAGAAGTTTCCCAGAGGTATCTGTAGGTTCCGTCTCCATTGTTCTCAGACTCGGAACGAATGATCAAAATTTCATCCCCCTTTTGTGGAGCTGCCGAGCAAAGGGCGGCAAGGCACACAACAGCAGAGATAACAATGAACTGCGGGACAACAACAAAGACAGAAAAAAAATCACACAAAAATATAGAACAATTTTCCTTCAGTATAAAATTCCTCCCATGTCGCACATGCACACAGAATATATATGAAAATATCACACTTTCAAAATTTGCACAAATGTGCACACACAGTCCGAACATGCGCCAAAAAGGCAATAAATCACACACTTAATAGGCACAAATAAAACTTTTTTATATTTTATCTTTTTATTTCTTTGAAACTCACAGATTTCATGTTTGCTTCGTTTTTCTAAAATATCCTTCCAAGGAATTTCTCCTGATTTGGTGTCTGAGTTGGAGGTGGCTGTTGTGGTGTGTTGATTGCGAATCAATTGTTCTGACTGAGGATTCCTCCAAATGACCCGTCCCTTTTATATCATGATTACCCTAGCACGCAGCAGGTTGTCATTCTCGTACCAAAAAGCGAAAATATATATTTTGGTGGACTGGTGCATTCTTCATCGTCGATTTCATCACAATTAAGTCATCCAATTTGTATGAATATAAATATGCATATGCATCAAATCTTTTTATTGTACGTACTACATCTGTAAGTACATATGTAAATGATCCGTGTATATTCGCAAAAACAAGAGTAATGCGCAAAAATGATGAGCCATTTTTATATATAGGTAATATATATATTTATCAAGCAGGTGAAGAAGAAGAAGAGGTTACAACAATATCATATTGGTGACCTTACCTTTTACAAGACAAGATAAAAAACCAGCAAACCATTATAGGCAGATGAGCCACACGAGTTAAATGAAGTAGTACCATAACGTTTAATAACGACCATCATCATCATCATCAATGTTCATATTTCGTTCAGACTCAATGGACACGACGACGGACAACGACGCAACACAAAAATTGCAATGATTTTTTTATTCTTCTCCCTCTTTCGTACATTCACATTTTTCCACAATTTGATAAAATATTATAAGCATACATATAGAAGGGTTCATCATCATCATTGCCATCATCTCATCTTCACGATGTGAACAAAAGAGGATATTTATAAACTCAACTGGTTTTCTGTTGTTTGTTAAATGTCATGCCACACAAGTAGGTGGATATTTATGCAGTACAGATTTTTAAAGGGTACATCGTCATCATCAAGTCTCCTTTATCATGCCTAGATTTCTATTATTATTAAGATGCGGTTTTTTTTGTGGGGACTACATCCAGTTCTCGATTGTGTTGGTGTGCGGATTGGATAATTGATAATTTCAGAAGCAGGTAAAGGGCAAAGTTATGAAGATGGCTTGTCACATCATCGCGCGTATGATTATCATTACTTTATTCAGTACTTGAGCAGCGTATCATAGACAAATGCGTACATTTAGGATTCTCAAGTGTACAAAAAATGAAGTTTAATATTTGAAAAAATGTTTTGATGAAAAAATCAAGTTTACAGCGTCAGCCATAATAATGTAGTAATAAAGAAGCACCTCGTACGTCATAATTAATGATAAGGTGTCCACAAAAGAAGAAGATATAAACTCACGCACAATATTGGACATTTTTTACGCTAAAAATTCTAGTCAAGATGAGATGAGGAAAGCATTAAACTAAATAATAATATTATTATTGAGACGACCGCTTTGCTTGGATAGACACGTTTTATTTGCTCGGATGGATGGTGATGGTATTCATGATAATATCGAGGATAGGTAACTGATGCGAAATTTACCTATTTTGCAATCGTGGCGGTATGCTTTGTAACTATTTTTATTGAAGGTGGAGGTGGATAGGAGAATAGACAGATGGATGTTTAATGGGCTTATACAGAATGCAGACAGGTTGGGAGGGATGATTGGGAGAGAGGTATGAAAATTAAGATGGTATAAAACTGAGCAACGAAAGGAAAAGGGAAGCGGGGTAGGGTATGTCGCAGTAAAGCACGATAAAACGTGAAGAAAACAAGGAGGAATATTTAATGCGATGTAAGAAAATGCGGATCTTCCTTCAAAGTGAATTCCGGGAAACGATGGGAAAAATTACAGAATCAACTCAAAATACTAGTTATTTACTTATCTTCATCAGTACCTATCTACATGATTTTGAGAATGAGTATTCTGCAATGTTAAATTAGCAAGCGCTCCAAGTCCATGGAATTGATGATTAAATGCAGTAAGAGCTTTGTGACATATGCAACGCAACAACTATATTAAATTGTTTTGATGCAGCTTTTAGTAACGTGATATACAACACATATTTTTTGCTTATATCATTTTTTATTTATTTTATTTGCAGTTTAGAATTTACCTAAAAATGGCATTGAGTTGGTAAAAGTCAATATTGTACATATTTTGTTTCATGGAGTACTAAACCAGTCAAGGCTGTGTATCAGTTTCGGAGGACTAACAAGTGACAATATGAAAGCTCCAGTACAAATTATTAATAAAGATGGACAACGACTTTCATGATGGCACTATTTATTGAGATTTCAAAAGTCACGTAACAATATCACCTGGCATTTTACAGTAAACTAGAGCGTCAGTCATGGCTCATGATCACGGGGCGAAGTGAGAAATTTTGTGAGAAAGCACATAACATGCACTTTTTGAGTATACAGATATTAAATTCTATCTATATTTTAACTTAATAGAACAAATACATTGGGGAAAACAGGAACAATAGTAAATAATGCAAGTCTGTCTAGTCTAAATAATAGAATTTTCTTTTCTTCGTATGTGTTGTTTTAATACTGTCTTCCACGTGGACGATTTGGCCGAGAAGGAGCAGACTGTTGTTGACCTCCGCCATTAGCGTAGATAAGGTCAAGAGACCGTTGAATGGCCTCTGGAATTGGGGGTGGAGTAGGGATATGACTTCCACTCGGCTAACGATAATTAACGGTTTCAAACGATAATTAACGGTTTCAAATTTCAATTTAAGGTATGATAGTGCCAATTTTGATTATGGATCTTAAATTGAGTCATAAAAGTACCTGGAATCCATTCTCATCGGCGATGTACGAAAGCTGGATGAGTTCACCTTCGGGACTATTTCCAAACAACAAAATCAACGGATAAGATATGTTATCTTCACCGATAAGCATAAAAGTTATGAATCTTTTTTAGTAACCTGTAATATTGGTATGATCCTTGAGCAACTTGAATGGGCTCATCATTCCCATTTGGCTTCAAGTATCCAGACTCCTCAGCCTGAGTTCCTTCACTGGTTTCCCACAAGTACCTGTAAGTACCGTCCCCATTGTTTTCAGACTCGGCACGGATAATCAAAATTTCCTCTCCGCGAGGACCGGTGGAAGGGACAGAGGAGATTTGGGGCCTTCTTGGCCGGCCAAATTGGGCAGCAGCCAAGCACAGAAGACAGGAGAAGACAATCAACTACAAATTGATCACAAACAAACACAAAATTAATGTAGCAAAAACAGTTCCAGTAAACACTTTCACTCAGAAACGGACTCTGTGTTCCATTTCTCTCACTTTGTTTGAATTTAATGAAAAAATGAAAATTCACTCACGGTTTTCATGATTCCTTTTAGATTTTCTCGTTAAAACTCAACAAAAATATTATTTTAAAGCTGATCTATTTTTTAGTTGCTTCCAAAGGCAATGCTATTGAGACGCTGATGGGGACTCTAGGGATGACCGTTCCTTTTTATATGAATATCGCAATCTCCGCCATTAGGCATATCGCGTTTCTTTCTATTTCTTCTAGGCGGTGATATAGATAATATTGTATCATAGTTTCATATTGGTGGAGTTTTTTTGGGTGCTTCTGCTCCTGCCCTGCTACAGATATCAAAATCGTTCGTGTAACCTAACCTATAGCATATTAACCAACGTTAACTTATCAATAATATGTGATCCTTGCGTATTTGCATTTTTGCATCCTCCTCATCAAACCTTAATACATATTTTTTTGCCAAAAAAATAAACATCCCCTGTATACTTTGCATTGCATTACATTATTAGGTTACGTGCTCCTCCAATTTTGAACGTCATTGTTATCATAATCATAATGTTCTATATATTATACCAAGAAATTACATAGCCCACTACGGGCCGTTGTATAATCTACAGATATATCCTGTAATATAATCTGTGAATAGGACTGTCTCTGCCTGACTGTGTGAGTTACCTGTCTCGTCATCATCCTATCACAACAGAAGCAGGGGCTGTCATTCATTTTTGCTTCATTGCTACATGATTTTTAGCGAAAAGCAAAAAATGCGTGATGAAGCGTTAAAAAAGAACACGATGTACGAAAATAATAGTCTAAAACTTTGTACGTAAAAAATCCCTCCTGGGTAATAGTTGGTATTGGCTAGGTTCGCTGCTCTAGCTAATAAAGTTGGCAAAAAAGTCAAGTATGCCCTTACCGCAGTTCACATTGTAGAAAGCAAAAGTGAGTCAGTTTACGCCTGAGAATTCTGACAATGGGCGCATGTAGACACGATAGAACAAACCAAATTTTTCAAATACATAATAGTAATAAGCTTAGTATATGGCTTATATAGACCACCTTGTACTTGTGGACCTTCTTCTACATTCCTGTTGCATGAAGATAGCATTTTTCATGCCTACATACATTTTTTTAGTGCTCATCATGTTTGCACGATGACATGATAAGATGATCCGGTTGGTTGTAAAACAACAACGAGAAGGTGTCCATTCTACCTTGTTCACGACTTTTTTTTCTTCTGTTTCCTTTCCCCATGTTAAAACTACTTTTAGATTTTTTCTGTCTCACTTGATATGACTTACGGTGACCCTTTAACTGCATCGAGACACTTTGAGCGTGCAAAAAATGCAACTGTACATTGTTTTATGTGTGTGTTCCTATCCTTAAAGTGACAAGGGGGAGTGTATATACCGTTTTCTGTATTTTGTTAGTGTCAAGTTGTAGGGGAAAAGATTGGCACTGACACTGTGATTGCTATTACGATATGCTGCTGCAAAATAATAATCGATTCATATTGCATTTTATTTTGGCGATTGGGAAGGTAGGCACAAGTGCATCTCCAAATGAGATCAGCAATAACAATAAATGTTAAACATGCTCATGCATTTTTGGAATTGGAACGTCTTCCTTTACCTACGTCCAATACTATCTGCAATATAATCGGTATGCAATTTATGGACTGTCTCTTTTTTTACATTAAGTAATTATGACAAGAGGGAAATGTCTTGCATAGCTAACAATTACAAAGAAAAGCTGAAAACAATGAGCTTATCTTTTCGAGCTTTTGTTTGCATATTCATGCAACAATGCTGCTAGTCACTTCTCGTTGTTGGTAGGATGAGATTCTATTTTTTGCAACATAATCAGGAGGGACTGCACAGGGCCCTTTATGTGTGGTTGTTTTATACTTGCAGCAATAAGTCAGTTTTTAAAGGCAAGCAATCAGCAAGAACGAAACAGCAGGCAGCATCACACGACGAAGAAATAAGTTATAACGAAAATACCAAAATTGGCTCCTTCTCATCATCAATCGTTATCGTAGTCCCTTCGTATTCTTACTCATCATCATTATCATTATTATCATAATCCAATAGAGATGAGCTTTATTTATGGTCACCAGAGAAGATGACGATGACGAACGGGTTTTGGCAGTGTTGGGTGATCTTTTTTAAGGATCATCACCCTTTCCTTTGCCGTCCGCCTAAGAAAATAGTATTTTTTTGTGTGATACGGTTGGTGTTTATGAATTTACTTCTTTTAAATGGTCAGTTCATGTAGACACGGAGTATTTAGTTGCATATTTAAAAAAGCATTACATACCTATTACGTATTTTCATGAATGAAAATGAATGCCGTTTTAATGATTCTGGTGTCATAATAATAATCCCATCATCCATGCATAAAATAACGATTGTTTTGTGAATTGCGCTAATACTTTGTATGGTCATGTTTTTTTTAAAGTTTGTGGTATAGTATTATTGTAAAGTTTATAAAAATTGCTTGTAAAGACGAGGATATTACTAAATGTAAAAAAGAGCGAGAACATACACACGATTTTTTGGGATGAAGTCCTCTCCTCGCAAGAAGATCATGAATGATTTATTGCGTGCACTTCATGGATTAGAATGTCGTAGTGCAATAATTGGAATTTTTATAGAAACTAATTTATTTGTTCAGAAAAATATATGCTGGTTGAACACGACAGGTAGGTAGGTACTCATGTTTTTGGTTTTGTGATTGGTTTTCTGCATTTCATTACTTTTACTACGAATCGTTTTAAGAAATATTTCTGCAAAATTTTTAAAATATGCAAATCGTTTACAGCGTTTTCTACGGTAGTATACCATCGCTTTATTTTGCAAAAATGCAAGTGATCTTTAGAATCATTAAAGTATTACCAAAATATATAGGCAAATCCTGTTTGCTCTTCTGAATTTTGCATTTTCTGTTAAAAAATGAAATCCGTAAAGGATTTTTGTGAGTCAATACTAGTATGCTTGAGCTTAAATTAAGTTATATAATGATGCAGTTTGCAGTCTTGTGGGCTCTTCATGCGTCGCAATCCTTTTGTCTTTTTGAAAAGAAAAGTTAATTGGAGAGAAGATGGTAGGTACGCCCTTTCTTGTCTGCATTGTAACAAGAAGCTGCTCCAAGGGTTGGGTCAGAATCTAGGTCAGCAATTAAAAATCTTTGCGGTACACTAGGTCTTTATTGGTTTGGAGGCAAAACAAGAAGTTATTAAGATGTAGCCAAGAGCAAACAAAATACGTACAGTATGCATGTGCTACTACTTTGTGCACGGTACATAGCCATCCTTCATTTTGAAGGAACTAAAAGGTCCCTCTTTCAACTTTAGAGATTGAATTTTGTTTTATTGTTGACCGAGGAAAATTTAACGGTCAGGATAGTCTTAGCACAGAATTCAATCTCCATCAATTGATAAAAGAACCAACCAGAATTGCTGTGTATAAAGAGCAAAATAGTCACAGGTCAACGGCTACTCTTTTAGATCACATTTATGTATCTAGTCCAAATAATTTTAATTTAGCAGGCAGTTTAGACTTTTCAACTACTGATCACAAGATGATATATGCTATCTGTAAAAAGAAAAACACAAAATTGCCACCTCATGTAATACAATTCAGATGTTATAAAAATCTGAATAAAGAACAGTTCTTGGCGGATTTTAATCAGCTTGACTGGAACTTCTTGACAGATGCATCATTAAGCCAAGATAATGCACATGTATTTGAGAAAGTTGTAGTAGGGCTTCTTGACAAACATGTACCTCTAAAGAGAAAACTAGTGAAAGGGTTAAATGTGCCATGGATAACAACAGAAATAGTAAGTTTATGTAATAAACGTGATAATGTGCGGAAAAATATGGGCCAGGACGAAAAATTAATAAAGCAGTATAAGTTTCTGCGTAATGACGTGAATGAAAGAATACGAAAAGCTAAACGCTTATATTTTAACAGTAAATTTAATAAGGTGACATCGTCAGTTGATGTATGGAATGTGATGAATGAACTTATTTGTTTTAGAAACAAAAACGCAATCAGAATTTGTAAGCTTGTGGATGAAGGAGGAAACATTCTTGAAGTTGATAAAGCAATTACAGATAAATTTGCGTCCGAATTTGTAGTGCAAAATGCACAGAGCAATGTGCAAGAATGTATAGGTAGTGTCGCTGCTTACGAGGAGAAATTTTTAAGTAGTGATTTTAAAGATTTTAATGTAACTGAGGTTACACCTTATGAGGTTAAGGAAGCCATTCAGTATGTAAAGAAGTGAAAGGAGAGTGAAAACAATGTACCCAAAAAGGTGTACAAATCGTTTGTTGAGCAGTTAAGCATTCCTCTAGGTATCATTTTCAGTAGAATCTTTTCGCTCTGTATATTACCAAATAGTTTTAAAATTGCTGATGTAATACCCTTGTACAAAGGGAAAGGTAGGAAAACTCAATCATCATCATATCGAGCTATTTTTAGTCTTCCTTTTATTGTGAAAGTTTTCGAGAAAATATTGTACAATCGACTTTTATTTTGTGTAAAAGATGAGTTGGATGAAAACCAACATGGATTTCGTTCTGGCAAATCATGTGAAACAGCGGTAACTAAGTTTTCCCAAGACATTTATGATAACCTAAGTGTAACTAGTGGTAAATCAATTGCTGTGTTTATTGATTTTAGTAAGGCGTTTGATTCGATTAATCAGAAACTGCTGATTGAGAAGTTGATGTGTAATTTCTCTTATAAAATACCACTGTATATAATTAAGACTCTGATTAGTTACTTTACAAATCGCTTATTTAGAATTATTAACGGCAGCTTTGTTTCCGGTTACCATGGTATATCGTCAGGTGTCCCCCCTGGGTCAATTTTAGGGCCCCTTTGCTATTCGTTATTTATTAATGATATTAGTAAGGTCATTGACCTTCCCTACTGTCTATATGCCGATGACCTTGTGATCTACACCGGTTGCGTGTCATATGAAGAAGGGCGTGCAAAGATTCAAGTTTGCTTGAACAAGCTAGAAAATTGGTGCAAAGTAAACACTCTAAAAATAAATGCATCGAAAACGAAATTCATTCTATTCTATAAAGCCAAGGACTATAGGTCAAAAAAGAGCTCTGAAAATCCTATTAGTTTAACTTTAAGTGGCGAAACTGTTGAAAGAGTACTGAGTTTCAAATACTTAGGAGTTCACATAGATTCGTGCCTTTCTTTTAATGATCACTATGAATCTGTAGATACTAGACTTGTAAATGCACTGAGCAAAATGTATAGTTTACGAAGATTACTCACCCCGAAGGTGATAAAAACATTTTTAGCTGCTTATGTATCTAGTATTATTGACTATTGCATAATTGTATGGGCAGTCCATACAGATTTGCAACTAGATAAAATTCAGAGAAGAATAAATAGGTTTTTATATGTTTACTTCTCAGGGAAATGTAACCTGACTAAGCAAAAGTTTAATATAAAAGAAACTGACCTCAATAAATTGCTTAAAGATGTCGACTTACTCACTGTGTGTGAAAGAAGAAATATATCATATGTTAAATTTGCATGGAAGAAACGAAGTAGCAATCAATTTAAAGATTGGTACACATTTAGTAATGTTCCTGGTTGTGTGAGGTTTATTGTTCCGGATGCCAGTAATGAATTGTACAAACAATCTGTAAAATGGAATTCTTTAGCTAGTTGGAACTATTTTGTACAAAAGTTAAAAATTTCAGATGTAAAATCAATCACTTATGACGAGTTTATTGAAAAATGTAAGAATATATTATTACAAGATCGAGAGAAATTTATGTAGCTTTTAGTACCCTAATCTGATTAATGGTTATAAGTTAGGAAATGTTTTAGGAAACGGAAATGTTTATTGTTATTTCGGATCCTCTAGGCAGTTATAAGCTACATAATATTATTTTATGTATCTGTTACTGTTATGAAGTTAGGGTATGAAAAGCAGATTTTTTGTATCTGATTACCTGTAAACTTCCCAAATTATTGGAATAAAGCTAATACATACATACATAGTCTTGATAGCATTATCTCAAGATGATGATGAAAGGTGTTACAGCATCATCAGTTAACGTCATCAAAGCAAACAATGTCGTTAGTTTGGGCTTCTTCACTAATAATACGCTTTAGAGTAAAATGCATAAGTGGTATTTTAATAGAAAGTCATTTAAATGAGCAAGTATTGCACCCATCACACGGGACCTTTACTACCAAGTGCAAGGAACTAGGGACAAGGTGCCGATTTAAAAATAGTAAATTACCAAACCAATAGGCCAAATACGTCTTGAGCTTTTACCTTTGCTCTTGACCTAATTAATTTCTTCCGAAGCACCTGAATTAATCCAAAAGGAAAATAAATTACAATCTTTCCGCGCTGATTACCTTTGTTTCTTTTCCTATGCCAACTTTATTTTCGAATGTTCCCCCACAAACTGCTGTTGAATGAAGATTATGACGATAAAAGTAAAAGTAGTTGCATATAGTTTTATGACACATGACATTTTATTTAACTCATGGAATTAGATGATTATATATTATTTAGCTTTTTAAAAAACGAAACACGCTTTACCCAACTCTTTTAAATTGTGTATGTTTTTGATTTATTGTGTGACGTTGGGTGATGGGTGTTGTTGAAAATCAACTGCGCTTGCTCTTGACTTTCTGCTGTGCGTGTAGGTAGTGGATATGTAGGGACAGGTAGAGTGTGAGTGTTTGTTTCTTTTTAGCGTTTAATCAACCAAAATAGCGTCATTTTGAAAAGGTATCTATTTACATGCACTTGCTCCCGTTCGTGACCATTTAAATTCATCCCCTTGAGCGTTTGAAGACTATTACAAGCAGAAAAATTACAAGATCAAATACTGCATTGTCATCGTCATGATCATCATTATCGTCATCAAAAAAGGATAATATGCATGCAAATAAATTATACAATGCTTCAATTACCGTCATCATAATATCAGCGTCTTTAGTCAGCTAAAAAACGCCAAAGTACGCGTATAAGTGGTAGGTACAGTACACACGCACTTTAATCTCTCTTTCTAGTAATGATACTCCCTTGTAGCCTCATGAATAAATGAGCCATTTCAATAATTAAACGATTCTCTCTTCTCCATCATCTCTATCGCCATATAGCCCATTAAATTATCATTGAATACCGATAAAGGCAATCATAAAAGGATGATGCGTTTAGCCATTAAATTGTGGGTACGCTTCTTTGATCATTGATCAACGTGATCACCATCAATTCATAAACATTATTGCTACAATGGCCATTTAATTCACTTTATTGTTGTGCTATCATAATTTATCCTTTTCAAGATGTAAGCGTAAACACGTCTGAAGTCTGGAAGTTAGTTTGCAGAGTGTGTAGTTGCGTGCGACGTTCTGTTGTAGTGGATGACCAAACAATGTTTTGTGGTCAATGTCTTTCAATGCTTTTAGCTTTGATTGTTCATGTTAACAATAAAAAACAATAAAAATTTGTTTCATGACCAAAAAAGAAGAAGAGGATGCATTAATATGTAATTGGACGTGTATCGCAAGCCCAAAATTCATTTAATGACAATGTTGAAAATAACTGCTGAAAGTGCACTTGCTCCAGTTTAATTTCATTTCAGCCTACATGCATGCACCCAAATATCAAAGTCATATTATTATACAGTCAATTTAGAAAATGGCTGGGATCAGTTGGAGAGCATCAGAGTGAAAGAGAAACAAGCAATGCAACTGAATGCAACAGGTGTCAACAATGCAATGAGGACCTTCATGACCATCATTTAATTACTTAAATAACAACAACAACGGTAACAGAATGGACTTAATTACAAGCAAGCGGTGATGGCAAACATAAAGGAGCAATGAAAATGAATGACATTCAATGATGGCGATAAAATAAGAGAAGCCTAATTAATTGACATGATAGTAATTTAAAAGGTAGTGAGGGAAGAAGTTATTTTTTCGAGGTGACAGGATGATAGTAGTGTCGAGCTGGTGACCGAACGACTGAGCAGTACATACCTAATCAAACCCATTAAATCTTTAGACTGTTAACCTTTCCACTGGTATAAACGAAGATGAGCATGATACTACAGTACTATTGCCCATGTACAGAGTGAAACAAATCAGAAGAGAGTAAGCATTGCAAATTGGACAATAGCTACTTTTAATCAGTGACTATAATCACAGTCAAGAATTGCTGGTTTAATTGTAGCAG
This sequence comes from Sinella curviseta, assembly GCA_004115045.4. Taxonomy (NCBI): domain Eukaryota; kingdom Metazoa; phylum Arthropoda; class Collembola; order Entomobryomorpha; family Entomobryidae; genus Sinella; species Sinella curviseta. The sequence continues at coordinate 65,636,319 of CM023199.3, forward strand.
AATTATATTCGAAACGACGACGTTCCTGTGTAATGAAATGCAGCTTAATTAGCTCAACAAGTTGAATTAAAAAATCGCTGTCAATCATGATAAAGGTTTTAGGATTCTAGATTTCTACTAGAGGCTATTATTCCGTCGTATTCGTATTTTATTTCCATGCACTATCGTCAAAAACACAATGCAGCTCAGTTTCCAACAAAGATGCAGAGAAGATGATGTAGCGATGATGGTGGCAAGTCGACTGACGACACAAATCAAACAAAAAAACGGCAAATAGCACACATTTTTTGACGACCTTCCTGTCAGTCAACAACAAAAATATAAGCATGAAAAGGAAGCACCGCAGCCATTAGAAAGAAGATCCTCATTACTATTGCAGATAAGCTTCATTATCTTCTTATCATCGTCCACAAGCAGTAGTGCAATAATTTACTACAAGTTAAATACAAAATGGAATTTATTGTCGGCGGCGATCATGGTGGTTGAGTGATAGTAAGGTAATTTAATCTGATTAACATAATTACCGCAATTGCCAGAATAAAAATGTCGAGATTGTTTCGTAGAATTATAATTAAATGGTACAGAAAGATCAAGATGGATGCACTAGTTGAACAAGGTGAAAAAATAAATTATTAGCGTCATATCATAATAATAAATAAGGCTCTCGTTACGCTCATCATTCAGTCGGATAAACTGCATTTCAAAAGCATCATATCGAAAGATGCACTTTTTTCAGCGCTTAAAGTCTTCCTAATTTCAAAAGAGGCCTTTAACACAACGGCTTGGAGTGTTCACAATGCTAATCTTTTGAGTCGACAATATTTTGCGTGTCAATAATAACCGGCAATTCATTATCATAAAGTTCCCATTGATCTTGATTGGGATGGCAGTGTCGGTCGTCGCGCGGCCTTTATACGTTACAGCAACTTTTCAAAAATAAATTAATAACTTTTTTATATATATTTACTTTTCGGCGATTGCATAATAACGTATTTTTGTAGTAGGTACATGTGTAGTACATACAAGAACACATAATCTTCGCACTGCAGAAGAAGCGTAGTACAGTAGGGACAAAGAAACATTACTTTTCAGCAAGGTTTACAAAATTGAGAAATTAAAGGATATTTAATCATCATCTATAAAGTTAGTTTTTAATAAGAATAAATGAGTTTTTATCATCAAAAGCTCTATTAACTAGTCAAATATCAAAGTCTATCAAAATGAGCGAAAAAAAATCAGTTTCCAATCTCGTTCATCTTCTCTCATCCTCGTTCTCACTTTTCTTTACTCATTTTGATTCTTTAATGATTTTTCTATTGAAAGTAATAATTACAGCACCTATTCATCTTTTATGCCTTTTATTATCCTCGGAATAATTATTGTATATTTAACCCATTAAATATCTTGTTGACTGTCTCATTGCTCGTTGTTGGGAAGATTGATACATTACCCTATTTTTTCTTAATGGTATTATAGATTGAAGGTTGCTGTTTATTAAAAAGTCTGTCTCCTCAACATTTGTCTCGTCCTCACGCGGTAATTGTTTTGCTTTAAATTATAATTTTCAACACGAGCCAATAATAACTCACATTTTTCAGTCACGTATTCATCGCAAGTTTAAAAGTCACTTTTAATAACACAAAATATATAGACCCAACCCACTCAACAAGAAGATACGACATGTGACATTATGCTGGCATGAGATTTGTTGTTATTGCATTTTGCGTAATCATTTGTTAGTTTTCATTTTTTCTTTCTTTCATTTGACTTTGACAAAGAAAACGCTGTAACGGGGAGGGTCACTGTAGCGGGCCATACCCCTCATCTCCTCGATTATTCGACTCTTCATTATTATTATATAACTTGTTTTTTCTCAATTCTTGCGTGAATTTTAGCAATAATTGAGAAGAATTGGAAGTAATGTGAAAAATTTGCATTTGTGTTTTTAATAACTTTTTACACAAGTTGATACATAATTGCGTAGCATATGTACATGCATAATATTTCAACTGTTATCCATAATTTGACAAGAACGATGAGCGATGCAAAGACAAATGCTCAGACCAAATAAAAAAAAAATTCAGAAGCAAAAGCGATAAAAATTTATGATATATCTGTTCTATATGATTCCACTCACCATTAAATTTAGGAAAGACAAAGGGATGCAATATTTATTTATTTATTGCATATCATGTAGCAGTATTTTATACATTTTATATTGCTATCACGAGTGTTTGAGAGCTTTTAATGCACTTTTGGGGGTGTAAATACATGACACTGAGAAGAAATGTCTTAAAGACAATATGTACAAGTACTCAGAAAAGAATAAAAGTAGCGGCTACGCTTCAAATTTTTTTTTCCACAAAAATGAAAATCACATAATATATACATCGTGGACTAACAGACCAAGCTTTTGAAATTATCAAGTGCGTGACAAGTAGCATTTTATCACGCATGTACGTTTAGTAAATAAAAGCTGTAAAAGTGCAACAATGGATACACATGTTACACACTTATACAATTTGTAATTATTGTTGCTATTTTAATTGTTAAGAGTACAGTACAAGAATAAAAATGGCATGACAGGTCCAAAAGCTATTAACATTTATCATATTTAACATCATGGCACATACCTAAATATAATATGGCTTGCTTGTAACGTCATACATACGTGTATTAATTATTGCTCGTATTTATTGCTATTTACGCCCGCTCATACACCTTTCAACCAACTAGGATTTGGGACACAAATATTCTTTTTTTGGAAGCGATTTGTAATAAATTTAAAAGTCCTCCAAACCACAAGAATTTAGAAAAATATCATGTAATAATCTTGATTTGTTCACACTCTATTCTTTGAAGAACAGCCCAAATATATCCGAATATTGTTAAATTTCTTGCTTGTAATGAACACGGATTTGGGGTAGACGGAGATGTTGATCATGATGGATGATGATTGGCAAGGAGAAGCACAAGATTTTCCCCCATTATAGCTTTTTTAAATAATTTACGCTTGTGAGACTTGCCGGCCTCGTCGGTTCGTGTTGAGATAAATTGGCAAAAGATATAATCACGACGACGAAAATGACCACTTCACACCCCGATATTGCATCACCGGTGTATAATGAAAATTGTTGAAAGGGAAGATTTAGATCCAGACCAGACACCTTTTTTAGATGTTGGGACATATCTATACACGATCTGGATCTGAGAAGACAATATCTAATCTACTTTTAAAATGCGGAAATATCATCATCATCATCATTCAATTCAGCAATCAGACTTTGTTGATCTTGCACTTGCAACGTCATAAATGATTAGAATCAACTTGAACTTGAAACTGAAATGATGATAGGGTAAAGCATGATGATGGTGGTGATCCTTTGATGATAAATGATAATCTACCAGAAGAAGAAAGAGCGTCATAGTCTGAATTGAAATCAATTGTACAAACACTTTTATTATATAAAAATAAAATTTAAAAATTAAACGCACCTCTGATCATGCTCGATAGAAAGCCAAAAATAAATAGATTAAATCCGTACGCTCAGACGGCAAAATGAATAATGGTCATACAATAATATAGAACCGTTTCCATTCGTATTTTATGATTCCATGAACATATTAGTGCATGCGGCTGTTGTTCGTGTTGGAAATCTTTGCTATATACCACAGTTGAAGTCCATAGAAGCGATAAAATTGGCCACGTTTCTAGATATTCGATAATTAGAAATGTTGATCATCATTGCGAGTTGGTGTATATATGTAGGTCTGTTGTTCATTTTGCCGTCTGACCGTCCGAATTTAATCTATTTATTTTTGGCTTTCTATCGAGCATGATCAGAGGTGCGTTTAATTTTTAAATTTTATTTTTATTTTATATATTTTTAACTACAAAGCGGGTCATTTGCGAATATCCAACATTAACATTACAAAGCAGCAAAGAAAGGGACTGGTGATCATATACATCACTTCGATGCAAAGTTCAGAAAATTGCCCATCATGCCATAAAATAGGTAAGCTTATAAACATGTTCGGTGCGTGCTAATTATTTTAAAACGCCCCCATTCGTTAACTCTTTGATTAGTAATCTATTACGTAGTACGTATTTAGTTGATTGGTAGTTATATAATGAAAATGTCTATGAAAATATACATACATACATAGATATGTCTATGTTCATAACGTTACCATATTGAACGTTGCTACACTTAACGGTTAAATATAACTGCAGTGGAATTTAGCCAGTTTATCTACAATACGTTCTAAAATGGGGGTTTATCCACTTTATAAACGCCTATACACTTGCAAATTTTAGAATAGGGGTTTTCGGACACGACGAATCATTCTGTCAACTTGAACATGAAAAAATTTAAGATTTTCGACATATTGATATAAAATTCTCAATGATGGAAACATTTTTTTCGAACTTTCGAGACTCAGCAGATAAATTCACATGCCCAAAATGTCAATATTTTTTATTCATCGAAAAATATGCATTCCTCGACCCTCCAGTGCTGTCAGAAGGTTTTGACCCTATAACGAAAAGCATTACACCTCTTGGATATGCAACCTGCCTTTATATTGTTGCCATTGATTTGGTTGCTAATCCAAGTACGAGGGTTATCGTGAGCTTCGCTCACGAAAGAGCGTCTCCTCGCTTCGCTCGGTCAGAGGTGCAAAAACTGTTTGTCCTAAAGGTCTAAAAGGTAAACAAAAAAGCGAGAACAAGAAGCGATGAAAAGAAAAGGAGGTAGACCAGTTCAATTCAGAGCAATTTACTGTATCATCATCATCCTTAAATTGGTTTAGATCATGATATTCTAGGGATAAAATGCATTACCATTTTAAATGGACTATCCATGCTGACAAAAAATTATAGTGCTGCTGATTGATTGCAGTAATGATTCCTGAAGGCTGTTTTGTGAAGATGTGTATTTGTGCTGCAATTCGCGATTATGCTATTTACAAATTATAGTGCAGCAAAGACTACAACTTTTCAGATTGATTTTTTTTACAAGTTGGGACAAATAACAGATTATTTGTTTCCTGTTTGGAGGAGTTTTGGATAATTTTATAATAAATATTTTTGATCACTCCTAATACGACAAAATTATGTACAGGATTACATTCTTTAGGAGATATTATCAACTATGAAATCTAAAAATTATTCCAGGGTGGTTCACTTTGTTGATCAAGTTATTGTGTTGTCATTTTGATATATTCTCTAGAGCACATTCATAAAAATCATTAAGAGAACAACGCGGATATGGTTTTCTAGCAATCTTGCCCGCTTTATTTGCATAAGTCTAAAACAGCATGAGAGCTGCAGTTGATAATGAGAATTCCAACAAGCCACACCATTTCTGTAAAGGTCAGACGAAATCAAATTCAAAGATCAATAAGTATTTCCACAATTCCTTAAGGTCCTTTAATGTGATGCGTGTGAACACGTGTGCCTTTAGTAATATGGAAATTTTTCTGCGGCGATCGCAGCAAAAAGAATGGTAGGTAAGATTTAATTTCAGTGGTTCATCTTCATCTGTCTTTAGCATTCGCCTTATTCTCACTCAGGTACAAAAATGTGTTGGATGTATGGTTGTCCTAATTATCCAGGTACAGTTTATGAGAGCTGACAATATTATTGAGGCGCAATGGAGGTCCTCCTGCTCATTTTCATTTTTTGCTCTCTCTCTCTCTCTAGTTGTCTTTCTTTACTCTTTTGTGAAATGTATTACAAGCAAGCAAAAGGTCAACTAGAGTGGTGCGTAGCGTAGTAAAATGAAGATGACACACACACAGAAAACCACAATACATTTATCATCATTATCAACAACATCAATTATTACTACAGTTTATTGCTACAACAGTTAATTGGAATAATGAAAAGCAAAATAGTTGACCAGTTCGCTCCAAGTTTGGTGTGAAGAAGATTCTTTACATTTCTTACTTTTTACAGCGATCAAGACAAAAAAATGTATTTGCTTCTACCTGTAATCGTAATAAGCTACCAACAAATTATTACAAAAGAACCTTGGTCAATAGCCGTTAGTATAATGTAGTAGCTTAAACTTCTGCTGAATTCCATTAAGGATGCAATTTAATTGACTAACATTCGACGATGCTGATGATTAGATGGGCAAAAACGTATAGCGGGAGCATCCGCGTCAATAAAAATAAAAATAAATTAAGTGTATCAGAGAACCCAAACAAGTCACCATAAAAAGTTACCCACCGACCAATCATAAAACTTTTTATAATTATCAGCATATTCATTAACAAGCAAACTCCAATTGACTGACGTAAATATTCCAAGAAACTTGAAATCTTTCAATTGAACCAAAAAATCTGCGTGTATCCATTTGACTTGATTATTTTATTTTAAGGATTTTTGGTCCGTTACATTTGCATCTCAAATTCTAGTCCAGCCATTGCTTTGTTACTTTAATAGAATGGAATCCACAGGTGTTTAAAGTTTATTTTCCAACAGGGGAAATCTAATTTAGTGCAAAGTTGGGAAAATCTGTAGCCAGCAAAGAAGGATAATTATTTTCGCATCCATCTGCCCTATCATCAGCGTTGACGAAAAAAGAAAAGAAGAAGCTCCACAATAGCCGACATGTCATTAAAACGCCATCATGAATCAACTGTGTGATTCCTTTTTTGCATTTTCTTAAATGAATGGGACGAAAAAAAGAAGATGACCCAGAAGTACAAGAGGAGCAGACAAGAGCAGGACAAGCGTATTTTATGGCATTATGGTGCATAGTTTATAGATAACGTTCACAAAAAATACTACTACCTATCACTAAAGAATGTTGTATAATGTGGAACATTATGCAGACAAGTAGTAAACTGCAATTTACATGTTCAAGTGCAACAAATAGACCAGCATAAGAGCCTATAATCCTTCCGCCGTTTAATAAGGGCACACAAGGCCGCTACTCTTAATCGCTCAAAGAGCATCATCAGAACTTATGTTATGTTTATGTTATGCCATCTACATTGTCAGGTTAATTGTTGTAGCTTGTACATTTAATTCACTTTCATCTTCCTCTCCTTCGTAATATAATTTTTAGCACATAGTTTGTAGGAGTTTGAGCTTGATGATGATGAGCTCACCTGTATTTCTTATCCTCTGTACTACAGTGTTTTTGTAAGGTCCTTTCTTAAACAATATTAATTATAAGACGAGGAGAGGGAGAGGGACAGCAACAAGTGTTAATTCTCTTGTCGCGACACGCTACACTACACTTGTCTTTTTAGGTGGAGATTTTGACCACACCATCAGCACAACAAGAATTATAACTGGGCTGCCCATTAATTTGAAAATTAACATGTGTGTGAATCCTTCTGCATAATACATTACGTATGGACAATGAATTGAGTATAGTGGATTTACAACAATGTCAAATGTACTAAATGCTGATGGTGCTAATGATGATGATCGGGTGGTAGGCTATAATAATCGTATTCAATGTGATAATGATTATAATAATCATTATCATAATTTTTAGCCAAAAAATTCAAAATGGTAATCAAAATGCAAAAATATATGTAATGATTTTTACAAGATTACAAGCTAATAATTTTCAAGACTACTAAACTACTGCGAGTTGCAGGTTTGTCATCTAATTTTTATTACAAATCCTCTGCTCACCCATTCATTAGCACCAAAATATGCTAATTTGTTGGGAAAAGTAGATCATTAAAAATGCGGGCCATGACAAAGACACATTTTTAACAAAAGTTCAAAGCGAAAATTCCGTCCTCATCAAAACGATCTTGAGCAGACCTGTGCACTGTGGACAATTTCCACAAAACTGAAAAGTCAAAAATTCACAGGTAATAATATTTGTAAGCAAACCAGCTACTAGCAGCAGCGGTGTCATAATTACATGGTTTGCCTCTTGTTTCTTATTGTACAAAATTCAATAGCAGACTGGGGCTATAACAATAACAGTAAACATTGTTGAGCTCGCTTGTTGTTATTTTTCTAAAACAATTTGCACCCCACAATATCAGTAATTGAAAACTAAGGACTCATTTAGCCCCAACGATCCAGCTTGTCACATCATCAGCCTCATCAGATCATTCATTTTGTCAAGTGACTCGCTATAAATTCAAACTTCAACAGTCACAAGAATTAGATGTAAAATGACAAGTAGAATGGAAACTAACAAGACTGGCAGTGAACATAATGAAGCGCAAAGATTTCTAGATAACATGTCGCATCCAAAAAATCTCCCAGAAAAAATGTTTGCTTACTTTCAGTCATAATCCCAAAAGTTGTACATACCTTCTTCAAAGTACAACCAGTGCAATCCAAAGTTTAAGCTAACAATTGTAATTTTTACTTGACTTCTCCTTTGTTTTATGGCTCAAGTTAGGTTAATACATTATTATGTCATGTTGTTTAATTGAACTTCACAAGAAACAACTACAATGGCATGAATGAATGAGTGTGCAAAAGCAAAGTACAAGACAAGCAACAATGTGGCACATGTCACAAGCAATTTTTTTGCATTTGAGCTTTTTGTTTGTTTGTGTGGACATGTGAACAGCCTTTTCTTTTGGCTAGAAATGCCAAAAATGATCATCATCATGACCGCCATGATCATCAACTACATATTAAATTCCAACATAATATATTTCTTTTCCAATTTTTGTCTCCCTCCTGTGCCACCAATAAACCATCAGCAGCGTCATTTGTTTTCCTTTCATGTGTTCTCTTTAAAAGTTCATTTACACAGTAGAGTAGAGCAGTAGCAATAATGAAAATAAAAGTTGTTCACATTTTTTGCCACTATCAGCCAAAATGCCAAAAAAAATTATTTAAATGTGGACGACCTTTTAAAGCTTTGTTTGCGTGCTATAGAGCTGTTTTGTCTGTCCTGCATTTTCTTCTGAATTTGTAAAGAGGCAAGAGTTTTCTGAAAATAGTGGAAAATGTGCCTGAAAACATTTTTTAGACCATATCACACCCAGTCCGCCAGCAGAATCTTAATAAACGAGACGCATCAACTGTTGCATTCATACAGTGTGCAGTGTGATAATGGTTTATCTTTCAAAAAATGGGAAGAGATTTGATTTTGGTTGAAGAAATCCTTTGCAAAACGCGCTGAATGTCCGTGCATGATTACTGACTGCACACAATTCTATAACTAAACTTGCGCTTTATGGATGATAACGAATCGTTATTAACGATGAGGGCTATTTAACGTTTTTACTGTAGTTAGTAGTTAGAAGTTCATTCAGAGTCAATGTAACAATAACGGGAGGATCATCACCGCTGGGTAGTTGATCATTTTTTGGCGTGAATGTTGAATAATATCATCAAATAAATTAAACTGAAATAAAAACAGCTGGTTACTCTTGAGAGGAAAGAATGAGAATAGTCGTGACCATTTTAAATGAGCTTAGCAAGCTATTTATGATTCTGTGACTTTGTATCTTTTTTAAATAACCTCTCTTGTTTATACTGAATCTTTGTCGTTGTACCATCCTTTTAGCTTCAATCAATCCTTTGGCCATTTTTGCGTCAGCAACAAAGTATCTGTCATCGTCGGTAAATTGTGCGTACAACAACTTAACAGTTGTGGGTAACTTGACACTGACATGGGAAATGGAGCGTGCATCATGATTCCCAGCGTTCTTTTATATTTTTATGCAAAAGTATACATGCTATTTTTAGGACAACATGAAACATGAATGGCAAGGAAGAAAATGGATGATTTGAGTAAGGTGACTTTAATAGTTGATGAGTTGTTGTACTTATGTATCCATCAGAAATTTCAAAAAATCTGAAGGAACTGCAGTATTCTTTACACTAATTAATAACACATCATAATGCATGGACACATCAGTCAGCACCAACCTAACGGATCTGTGGGCACGGTGTGTTCTTTTGCTACCCAAAATAGTTTTGTGCTGAATAAGTTAACGTTTACCTTAAACGTCAAATGATGACTGAATCCAAAGTCAGGTCAAAGTAAAACGGTGGCACAAACTGTTCAGCAGTTAACTTATTACATGTAAACCAGAAAGCAAGCTATAAGTCAAAAGTGTGTGACGAGGGCGAGATGCAACCATTTTGGAAAAAATATGCCTACATAATATTATAATTTCACATTCATAAAACTCAAAACACACACGACATGCTACAAAGTCAAAGTCGCAAGTTCAGCTTGTAATCTTCCCGTCATTTGACTTTCTTCCTTTCCATTTTATCCATGTTTAATATGCTTGTATGTAAGTGCACCACTAAATTATGTTATTATTATGCAATGAAATGAAAGATGGTGAAGCAGACGAAAAAAATAATCATCTTGATAACATTATTATCATTCGTGATGTGATTCATTTTTTACAAACATTGAAAAAGAAAGCAGGTTCTTAAGACACAGGACAAGGTTTTCGTGACAGTGACAAGCTCACTTCTATTGCATATTATACACATTCAGTTTTATTCCTTTAAAAACACTGAGTCATGAACCATTTTAGACCACTTCAAGCTTAACGTTTAAAAATGCCTTTTACTATTCTCATTCCTCGTAAACTGCAGCACCGACGACAGTTCATGATATGATCATCTACAGTTCACCTACACACAAACAAGAAATTATGCAACTCGATTCTATAAATATGAATTTCTAGTTGCGAAACCCAGCGTTTGTCGTCTGGTCAGTTGACAGCAAAATGTCAAAACTTATTTTCCACCCGCTCTGTCAGTAGGCAACACTGGCATGGCATCCGATTTTCCACCGTCGTTTTAACTCGTATTTTCGCATTTTGTCACTTTTAGACTTTTAGTGATTTGATGATCTTCTTCGTTTTAATAATAATAAGTGGCATGCATGACATTTGTGTTTATATTAATTGTGACTACTTGGGCACTCATCAGTTTTACTTTTCAGCGTTTTTATCAATGTCACTTTAACTGGCACATCAATTCACTCATAAATAAAGTTATGTAATTATTATAAATGCGCAGAGTGTACAATTTTTTTAACACAACAAAACGTTAAACCGATATAACAAAAAGATATGCATATATGCATTTCTAGTCTGCTTATTGACCTGATGCCGGACAGCTAACAATGCTGTTGATGATGAACTTTGCAAATTAACCATCATCTTCGTTTTCTCACAATTCGAATTGATTTGCTCTGTCATCTCGTATTTCACATGTTCATTGTTGATTTTTGACACATCAATTATTTAATTGCGTCATTAAAATAGAAGCATTATCATTTTATATCACAGTTAATATGGCACATTTGTTTGTGCGCGTGTCGTGTGCGGTCAAACAATTGTAAGCATTTTGGGGTCTAGTGACACTATAATAGTTTTAATGGATTTTCTGTGCACATCGTTTCTTTAGCTTTCAGGTAAATCATACTACATCACTTTCATGTTCATCATAACTAGTCGTCATCATTGCGATTAATTTGATGTTTTATGCAGGCAATTTAATAGCATTTAATAACTTGATTTGATAGTGATTAGGAGAGCGAGCACGCGTGTGGTCAGCTATACAGTTTGCTAAAAACGGATTATCAATTACGAGGAGAAGAATTAAAAAATGAGTAAAATATTTCCAAGTCTGATTGTGAGTATGTATAATAGTTTTACAATGTAGACTCCAACCAGGCACTCAAGGTGGATAGGTGCATGGATATCAATTTAAATTGTATAGAGGCACAACAGGGCGCTTTTATATTTTTATGCCTTTCAACAGAAAAAACATGGTTATATTTTCTTTCGGCCAGTCAAATCATTTCATGACTTAAAATTTACATAATTTATTGAAGTGGTTAAAATTATGTGTAAAAATGTTTGTATTTTTTATTTGTTGTTTGGTTTATGGGATATCATCGGCAACTCTGCAAGAATAACAGAATGAGTCGGTTCATTATGGATATTGAGAATATGTTTGAAAGCTGGTGTTCGATCAGATTCTCATAATGGTCGAAAAATCAGCAGTGCATCGTATGGGATGACACATAAAATCACTGTTGGGGGTCGTCAACAGTGAGTGAGTGGAAGTTTACGTCAAAGCTAGAAATATTCATGGATGAATAGTATAAAATATTTTGATTTTTGTGTTCTCATGTCAGAATCTCTCTGATGCTCATCCAACATAATATTATGTATGTATAAGCTGTTATTTGTAGTAGAATTTTCACTTTGAATGAATTTTAAAGATTTTTAAGCACGACAGTTATGGCTTGTTTTATTGTTTCGCGTTTCATTCGTTAGGACACCGCAGCGTATAATGGAAACGCAACGCGCCCGTGGATGCTATTATGTATTACTTATATTCAGCAAATCTTTGATTACTTAAGTAAATGATAGATAAATTATGAATAATAAAAGCTCAACCTGCTGATACAACAAATTGTAATGATCTCAATGATTATCCCTGAATATTGGATGCAGGCCAATGACATGATAAATCGATGGTAAAATCTTCGACTTTTCAGAGACATTCGACAGAATTTTTGTAGGATAATAATGAAGCGTCAAAGTTGCATAACATCCATTATGAAATTGCTGCGAAATAATAAATCAATACTTAATTGACATCAAAATTACAGCCAATTTGTTAATTAATTGTTATTTTTATGCGTGTATTATAATTGCATCCAACACAAGCATAAAAACACAAGTATTGTAGGTATGTATATATCACGTATAGGCTTTTTAAAACTGTCTTCACATGCAAGCAATAAATGATGCATTTACATTCGTTTACATGTAAAATGAAAAGATGATGCCGCTCAATTACAAGCCAATTTCTTAACGTGGCAAATAGGCTATAAAAGTAAGTAATTGTTTTTTTATTATTTATTTTTACTGAGGTTTGTGTTGGGTACCTAAAGGAAGTCTTTAAATTTTAGAGAATGAGGATATGAACGGAATACCAATATTCAGGACGAGAAGACCCGCTGAAAAATGTATTCTGCTTCTGTATTGAACAAGGAACGTGGAAAGGAAGAAGAATTGTTTAAAAACCCAAAAGAACAATTGGAAATGCTTTTGTATCCCCTTGCATACCTATGCATGCTTAAATTGGGGAAATGGAAATGAAGCCTGAAAATATTTTCAGGAACTAAACAATAAAAACTGTTTAGACAGACTGATACTCGACTTGCAATGCAGTACATAGTTCCTCATATAGGATGATGGGTATGAAAACTTGAAGAAGGCTTAGAAAAAGCTCCTTATCATAATCTTCAGGTCGGCCGTTAGGTTAAGGTTCCAATTTCAGTACAGCTAAACTGTTACTACCTACTTCGTTACTACATGTAGGAAACCTGTATTCTTGCGATATTTCAGCTGTTTTCAGCAACCCATTCAGTCCTTCATCAGCTGAATTTTGCCCCAGAAAATGTTTTAATCCTCCGAAACCCAAAGTTATTTTTAAACATGCCCGACGATAACAGCATATGATTCTGTTTCCTGTTAAAACATACGTACTACATGCTGTTAGGTGCATAGAACATACTTAAAAACTCATGAAATATTTATCAAAATATAATCGCACCAACTCCTCATGCCGGGGGGAAATAGTTATACAATTTATGAACAGTATGTAAATGCTCATGCATTATTATAGTGTCGATGATGGTCAATTTTACGGCATTTTGAGAGTTGAAAAAGTTAAACTTACGGGTGTATCCAGGCAAGTATATATGATAAGATAACTGCAACTAAAATTACCGAATAGTACCCCGGTATTGGGGCAACGTACAACATTTCTACACTAGAAAATAAAAGCTTACTATGGTATGCTGGTGACAAGAATGAACTAGGTATCCATTTTTCTCCTCAGTGCATCTTATTATCACAATATTGTACACACACAAAGAATGCAACTGCAGATTTCTTTAAATTGTTATCAATCAGTTCAGTTCTATGCCGTCGTGTATGTGACTGTCATAATTTTATTGGAAAAGGGTTTTTCTTCTTTCAGCAGCTCCTCAATGTTTCGTTTCTCACATTTTTATTTCTTCAGAAGAAAAAAACCCTTTTTACCAAAGTTCAGCATTCAAAGTCACATTATTTAAACTCAGGACAATAGAGGCTTTTTGGTCAAAACTTTAACCGACCAATTATGAAACAATTTCTTAAAGTTTCAAATTGGGCTGTAAAAACATGGTGGAGCTCACGAATGAATTTTCTGTCTCGGATTTCATGTCTGCTCAAGTTCAGTGTGGATATAGGTAGCACAGTGCTATGAAACTAGTAGCAGGGAGCTTATTCATTTTTTACGAAGGGCCCTTTCAAAAACCCTTCATTTCTTAATCCCTTTAAACAACCACCGAGCCACCAATTACTTACCAACGTTTTGACACATAATATCTCACCCATGCATTTTTCAGCTGTTTTCAGCAAGTCGTCAGCAGTTTTTTCATGAAGCATTGCATTGGCTTCTTTCCTGACTTTAAGGAAACTTGAAACAATAGACTACATGAAAAGAAGGACCCTTTTCTTCCTTTCAGAAAGACATGCATGATAGAAAGAAGGTCCATGATAGATACGATAAAAGTCAGGGAAGTAGACCCGGACTAAACAGTAGCCTTTTCCCTTCTACTTGCTTAAATGTCAAGCTTCCTGATTCCGTCTTCCTTTCCTCTCGCATTTTTTTCAGTCTCAAACAGTTAATTTTTGGTATGCTCTTAAGAGATTAACGTATCCAACAACTCAATGAGGATCAACTTATGCAACCCTTTACTGACTGACTCCATTCTTGTCAGTTTTGCTTGCTGTGTTTGTTAAAAACAGCTGAATAAAGGATGTACGCAGTTTTTTGAGAATGTGGAAGTAGGAAAGGGTAACCGTTGCTCGAGGGAAAACAGCAGCTTAAAGGAAGCAATGCACTGTGGATAGCCCTGATTCATCCCTCCATGCCATCTTATAGAACCCGGTTCGGCATGGCATTTTCTTCTGATGCGATGATGTCCACCATGAGGACTTACTGACCCAACCCTTATAAGGTATGCATGCACTGCATACTTCATAATATGTAACATTTATAGCAATGTCAAGGAATGGAATGCAGGGAAAATTATTAGTAAAAAATGAATGTATGTATAATATTACCTGCCACAAAAATGTTTGGCGTGGGTTTAGCTTTAAGGTAAATAATAGTAAAGGAAGGCAACTGATTTTTTAGTTAAACCTAAGCAATTGGCATTTTTCGGATCATTTTTATTTCCTCCTTGGTCAGAGAAACAGCATTTTGCCATAAAAAAGTTGTTCCCAGTTTGACATTTTTATAGTAATGAAAACTGTGCAGTTTTTGTACTGTTGACGGTTGATTTATAGTTCATAGACTAGACGAATTTATAGAGTTCATACATTTTTTTCAAAACTTTACATTATTTTTTATTTTACGCCATGGCTGATAACAATACTCCAAATCAATCCGGAAGTAGCGTTGCTGCTGCTCAGGAGCAGGCGGATAGCCGTTTAAACGATGAAAAAACCAGAGTGGCAAATAAAATCATTGCTGTCATTGACGAAAGTGATAAGATTTGGAAGGTTGTTGCCGAAAAGCAATTGGTGATTCACCGCTTGTATGCAGAGGTAATTTTTATAATATGCTATACATAACTACTTACATTGTGTAGTGAGTTTTAAAATGCCAGGTGGCACTCTATCATAAAAATTATATATATATATATATTATATCTTACGTGTCCTTTCTCTTTGCAGCAAATCGTAGTGTCTGACAAGTTTACCCAGTACAACTTAACTTGGAGGGACCGTGATTACTCCATTTCGGAGAATATTGACACGTTTCATAGATTCACGGAAATCGATGAACAGGTTCAGCAGCTTCTACGCTTCCTTGAAGAATTTGAGGCCAAAACGGACAGATCTGGTGGAATTGTCAAGGGTTTCATCAACGACATGAAGGCACACTTGGGAGCACTCCAGAATAGCCTGGACATTGTGAAAGCTGCAACGTGCATTGAAGAATTGGCAAACGTGCCGATTCCAAACTTGGAATGGTAAGCAATGCTCTAATTTGTATTGCATCCTCAGCTACCATGTAAAGTTTAAATTATCATATACAAGTGCGATGTTAACATTTGAAATGCTCTGACAGGATTCAAAGGATTCCTGACCCTGAAATTGAGGTACTTGCCGATGAATGGGATCAAATGA
Source organism: Sinella curviseta (assembly GCA_004115045.4). NCBI lineage: Eukaryota > Metazoa > Arthropoda > Collembola > Entomobryomorpha > Entomobryidae > Sinella > Sinella curviseta. Next base: position 65,652,498 of record CM023199.3, read on the forward strand.
ACCTGGAACCACAGATCACCCACTTTCTTGGCCAACTTCAAACATTAGTCCAACCCAATGGACAAGCAAACTAGGAGGAAAATTACTTTTGATTTATGATGACTTTAAAATGTTGATTTAAGTTTTACAAGGTGCCATATCATTTGCACCTATTAGTGAATCTAGTTATGCTATCTTCGAGTAGTTACTTAACTCAAGAACCTAAAGGGAATCATTTACAATATTAAAGCATTATATTTAATACTTGATATAACATTTAAAAATAGGAAAAAGCAAAGGAAATAGAAATACCAAAGCGTACAAATATCATGACGTAATCGAAGGTGCTTCTTTGTAGGTAAATACGTATGTAAAAAGCAATTTAATTTTAATATCTGTAACGAGATTAAGATTTATAACCAATGACTGATTTAAGAAGACTGATACAAACATTGTAAATACGTATCTCCATAATATGTGGATGGAATTATGTAGTTAAGTCTCCCCCGCGCAATGCAATATTTTACGGTCATGCACTTTCGCAGCATGTTTCCGTTCTGCATGTAAAAAAATAAAAAAATACCAAATATTCTAAAGTATTGATACGAGAAAATGGTGATCATCGTATGAAATTCATTATCGTTGTCACATGTCGCATAGCTGAGACTGAGATAAAGGAAAGTCAATTTTGACATGATTAGCGCAACAGACCAGTCGGTCAATGATGATTAATGATTATGAACAACCCTCTCAATGAGGGGTTCTCCTTTATATCTGTTAGTTCATATAGTTGCAAAATGCAGTTAATTTTACATTATCACTGTCACAGTGCAGTGCTTACCATTGACTTCAATTTAAATTGGTCTGGATAAGACATACATTTGTCAGCATTTTATCGGTCGTTTCTACTATGTATTTCTTACACAGAAGTACCTTATACATTTATTAAGTTCAAGCAGCAACTTTAGTTAAATGCACTAGTTTAGCAGATTAGTTCGTTGTCGAATGCCATCTCGATAATGATTACTTTGCATTGTACTATATACATTCTTATCCAATATTTTTAGTACGTGACTTCTTCACTAACTCGTGTATTAATTTGCATAGAGGGACAACTACTAAAAAAGTAATAAAAATACCGACTACTACGAGTATATTGAAGGAATTTGTATTAGGTATATTACACAGCACCACGGTCTAAAGTAAGGAAAAGTGAGGTGACAAGGTCTCTCCTCCACATTTTCTTTCCCAATTACGATTGCGCCATAAGGCACTGTACATACAATAAGTTGTCAACTTTTGATTAAAGTTCAGAAACTCTGGATTTCGTCTGGAGAAGAGGGAGTGCGTGTGTAAAATATATTTTTAAAAACTACCATAATTCATATAAGCAACCAATACGGATATGAGGATGATTCCGCGATTCCTCACGCACTACTATACAGTATACACATATTTACGCAGCAACAAACAAATTAATATCCACTCCCGTCAGAGACTATAAGAACAATGCCATACATGATGATAGTGAAAATACGCATAAACATTTATATTTCTAACATTTCTCCTCCAAACAAGACCAATATTATGCGCTGCTCATCAATTTTATCATCATCGTCGCGAGTCTTGATGGACTAATAGCTTGTGTATTTTTCCAGTCACTCATTCAGTCCATCAAATTATTTCTAACTCTCCACGAGTGGACGGACGATAATGGAGTTGGTGACGAAGTTTTTGGTTTGATGTGCACACAGCTCACCGCTCTGTAGAGTAACTTCATTCCATGTACATAAGTCGCTCATTTTCAAGGTTAATGCTCCGTTTTTACTTTACTCAACTCATCTCTTTAGCAATATGTCCCACGTTCCAAGCAAAAGTGATAACAAACTACCTTGTTTGCCTTGCTTGTCTCTAGACCCAATCTAAATTCCATTCTCGAATCCACCAAGCTGTATCATCACATCATTACTATATTCGTTGTCATCAGTCAATTTCCAGAGTTCATGTCTATCATGCTACATGCATAATGCTTGTCTGCTTACTCTCACTATTTACTAAATCGTGATTAAAGCACAGTGGTATCATGTAACCACTGCAAGTAGCATTGCTTTCTGATGGATCATTAATAACATTCTACACTCAAACAGTGAAACGACGCTTCTTCTCATTGCCTCTGGAAAAGAAATAACTTGACGGGCGACATTTGCATACGAGACACTAGTTGCTTGTCAGACAGCAGGTGGACTGACTGCACTGCGCAATTACTTATTGTTTCCAGTTTGCTGTTCACTTGGTTCTTTTACGTACCTATTCATTAAGAACTCATCAAATTTTGTCAGAAGGTTATAGTGGAAAGTTTTAAAACTTTCTGCAAACACTTTTGCTGATCAAAATGGGTAAGCACGTAATTGGTGTGGACTGTGGTTCTGGGAGTGTTCGCGCAGGACTCTTTGATGTGGACACTGGAAAATTACTCAGGTCGGCGGTGAAGGAAATCCAGATAAACAATCCGGAAGCTGGGTATTATGAACAATGTACGGACGACATTTGGAATGCGGTCGTAACCACTGTAAAGGTATGACTAGCCACGCTATAAATTGAAATTGTTGGCTGGATTTGTTCGGGATATCACTATCTTTCGTTTCAATGTAGCAAGTACTCGCAGAAGATCCATCTGTCGCACCCTCCATCACAGGCATTGCTTTCTGTGCGACCTGTTCCATGTCCGCTTTCGATGAAAATGGCCGTCCAGTATCCACAAACAAATCTGGTGAACCCTGGAATGTAGTGATGTGGATGGACCATCGTGCCGGGGAAGAGACCAAATTTATAAATTCCACCAAACATTCCGTGCTCAACTACGTTGGAGGCTCCATTTCTGTCGAAATGGAAACTCCTAAAATCCTCTGGCTGAAAAAGAATCTTCCGGAAAGTTATGCCAAAACGAAACACTACTTTGATCTCGGTGATTTTCTCCACTGGAAAGCCTCGGGTTCTCTCAGCAGATCCGTTTGTTGTATTGTCTGCAAGTGGACGCATGTCAATCAACCTGGAAATAACTACTGGGACAAGACCTATTTTTCACAAGTGGGACTTGCAGATGCTCTCCCAAAACTCGGGGATACATTCTCATTTCCCGGAGATTCCACCCCAATATCCCCCGAGACTGCCAAAGAACTTGGATTGAGCACCGACGTGAAAGTGGGCTTTTCAATGATTGACGCACATGCTGGCGCGTTGGGAATGATTGGCTGTGGAGATGTGACAAAAGAACGTGTTGGGTTGGGAAGGCTAGCTCTGATTTCTGGAACTTCCGTCTGTCACATGGCACAAAGTTCAAAGTCCATTGATGTCCCTGGAGTATGGGGTCCTTACTATGGAGTTATCCTTAAAGATTTGTATTTAAGCGAGGGAGGACAGAGTGCGGCGGGCAAACTGTTGGATCACATTGTTATGGGTCATGAAGCCTATCCAGCTTTGGCCAAGCAGTGTGGTGGGGGTATCGGGTGAGCTAAAATATTACCCAATAACATTTTCCCGGTAGACAATATAAAATTATTTTAACAACAAAAAATTGTGCTTAAATTTCAGGAAGGTTTTATCGTATCTTGAAGATCTGATACTAAAGACGGAGAATCCAAATGAGCTCACCCATGACCTTCACATTTGGCCTGATTTTCATGGAAATCGTCTACTAGCAGATCCAACTCTCAAAGGAATGGTTTGTGGCTTGACGTTGTCTAGTTCGGTGAATGATCTGGCTGCTTTATACTTGGCGACTATTCAGGCACTGGCTGTATGTTTATATGAAATTAAAACTTTTGATACATGACATCACTCAAAATTCAATGTCACCCCACGTAACTCAATACCAGAAGATAGAAGTAACCGTAATCTTCCATATTCCATATGCCATTTCAATTACACGTAGTAATGTAGTTATTTTACTTCTCTAGTATGGAAGCCGACATATCAAAGAGGAAATGGAAAAGGCTGGTCACTCCTTCCAAGAACTAGTAATTTGTGGAGGCCTGAAAAAATCAAAGCTGTACTTACAAACTCATGCCGATGCCATTGGCCTTCCCGTCGTAGTTCCCGATTGTGCGGAACCTGTACTCTTGGGATGTGCAATGTCTGCTGCAGCTGCAGCCACGGACGGAAAGGAAGATTTGCGTAACATCGTTGCGAAAATGGCCGGAGACTGCAGTACTCTACAACCTGATCTAGCATCCAAGAAGAGGTAATAGATCAATTATTAAATCAAACAAACATACCTATTTGGCTTTCTAAGCACAGCCTATCTATTTTATAATGTTTAACTTTTGTAGCTTCCATGATAAAAAGTACCGAGTCTTTTTGAAAATGGTTGATGACCAGAGAAAATATCGGGAAATTATGAATGAAGATAGTCAAAACGGCCATTAATTGAAATCTTTGGACCACGAATTCTCGAAAGTAATTTTGTACAGCTTTTGCTAAAACTTGGAGCATTTATTTTACCCACTTTGGTAAATCAGCGAGGTGAGGTTATTAATGTGCAATATTTCCGTTCCCATAATGTACGACAAGAAATAGCAAACCAATTATCAAATGGAATGTGCGCTTACGTGATTCTCGAAAGTAAATAAAATAATATCATGCTAATAGACACATTGTTGCATAAGTCTAGACATACAGTTGTTATTACAAGCACGAGTTTCATCGGTAGAAGGGAAGAATTCGTCGTGTTTACAAAAAGTAGCCAGTGTTTGACTTTAAATTTCATTTATGATCATCACAGACCATTACTTGAATCACCACCGCTTGGTTTTAAAATATGTATGCAAAAAGCACAAGCATGTAGTAATCCGCGTTTGTTTTATGTGAGAGCAACAAGCAAAATGCAATGTCCATTATTCACATGACGTGCCTACTTGTCTGCCTTCCTATATTGCATATCTCTGCCAAATCAACAATATAAATAAAAATGAAAACAATAAACCTGTCAGGATAACAATCATTAGCCTTTTAATCAAGCTCTGACGCGTTGCTACTTATGTTTTTTAAAGCAGAGGATCATCCGTCGTCGCGTAAATACTTCCTTGTTTTGTTGGTGGAACGTCACGTGGGTCTGCATTTTGCATGCTTGACGAGATAGCATATATTTCATTCTTCCACATGCCGAAAATTTCTTGTCATCATTTTCATAGTTCACGACACCACACGTCCATATAATGACCATTCTTTTTATTAAATGGTTCCCTTATAAGGTATTTAAATTGCGTTGCTGCCCGTTCTCAGTCTAAAAGGGTCCCATAATACATGCTATGATTATGATTATAATAGTATCTAGAAACGTTTTAACTCTAGAATACCTAGGACTCGTGGGGTACTCCACCAAGTCCGATATATAATAACCATTTAAAGTCTTAGATTCTATCATAAAGACGATTATGATTGTTTGGTGGTATGATTATGTTTATAGCAAGTTGCATTGCATCATAATATTCACAATTCAGTTGTTGTCCACTGTTCGATTTGATCTCTGCCTTGCTTGTGAAAAAACAAATGACTAACAAAGGGATAAAGCTACTAAACCAATCAGTTCGTTTAAAAATCTTCACGATTATGCAACGATTTTCCAAGCAATGCGTACAGCTACTAACTCCGAATTAAAGTTATCATTCTACTTGCACAATATACATATTATGATTCATCGCTGTACCTAATTGGTAAAAACCCAGCACTGCTGCTAATTTTTTAAAATGCTAAAAGTATGTTTGTGTAAGTGAAAGTGAGACATTTAAACTATGTAAACAGTACAGTGTTATCACTATTGTTGTTTGTCACTAGTTTTGTCACCATGTCGTGACGAGCAAATTGCTCAATGGTTTCATTAGTCTAGGTGTTAGTTTTGGCTAAACGTTAAAAATTCCCAATTTAACGTCCCCTGTGCACCTGCATCGTCCCCTATAATGCCATTGAGGTGTTAATAAAGTGCCACTTGTAAATGTCCCTTGAAACAAAGATTTTAACCCTTTTACGTATGTAGGTACTCAAGCCCTTCTCATCATTGTCAAACTACCTTGCGCATATATTGAGTTCTTGTGAGTATCCTCATAAAACATGCACTCACAAGTTTATAAATTCAATTAACACGTGTTTTGTTGACATTTACAATACATCATTGGCAGTCACCTGCAAAATTGAAGATGACATGATGATACGAGATGACATAATATAAGGGTTTAAGGGACCACTATATCCATCATGAATTTTGAATAAAGTTTCACAGACAGGTTTTGTGGTACTATACCTTCATTGGAGCCAATATGTTTTAATAAAAATTAATTTACATTTGCATTTAAACAAACAATCGCACTGCACTTTTGAATGCATTTTCCTCCCTCTTCTTCGTTTTTATCACCCCTTTTATCTTCAAATTTGGTCATGGAAGATGAACAATGTGGGACTACAATGGTACTTGGTCTGCTCTGTCGATTGTGGCACTACTTGCCACTTGCGCATTTTTACCAACAAACGATTAGGTAATTGGTTAGAGTACAACCGTGTGGGTGAGTTAAACAAAGCAGTTTTACGGGATGATAATTATTTCATTATAATTTTAAAGGGTACGGGTGTGTCATCAAAATGTATAAAAACTGAGTTAAGCGTAAAACCAGTCGTCAATCGTTCAAGTTTACTGTTCCAACCAAGAACAAAAAGTTGTTTTTGCAAACGTAACAAAGTAGCAACAAAAAAATCACCAACATGAAACTTATTTCGGTATGTTTTTTATAAATTGCGGTTTTCCAAAATTTTCTAAAAAATAAATTTTGTAACGGTTTTTGTTCATGATATTCTTTTGCTAGGCTTGTGTGGTTCTTTTCCATGCGATGGTGGCCAACGCCTTACCCTTCCCCCAACAACAAGCGCATTCCGCCGGAGGTTCCTCAGGTGGCAACCTCGGCGTCGAGTGCAAAACCCAAAAAACTGCTGACGGTCGCTACAAAGTGGATTGCTCTGGGGTTAACCAAGACGCCATCGCATTGCGCTCTGAGCACATTCTCTGGCTTCAAGGACCTGCTGGACAGGAGTCTGTGGTTGATATTGAAATTCCCAACTACAAGATTGCAGAGCTGATCAAAGCTGGGTTTAAGCAGACCGAAGAAAAGGGAACCAAAATTAACGTTTTGCTCAAGAAGCCCGAGCAAACTTATGACGCTCAAGTGGACACACCCAAGCCAACTGGAGGAGTACCATCAGTTAACTTGCAATACGAGCCTGTTGACAAGGTTGTTGTTCACTTCCCCAACGATAAGGCATACAGCCCACTTTCCGGTCCAATCCTTCCTCCAGCAAATGGTGGTAGCGGTGGTAGTGGGGCTACTGCTACAAGCGCTGCTGCTGCTGCACCTCCTGCACAGAGGGTCTCCAGACAAATTGTTTTCAACGGAGGAAATCCACAGTACCAACAAGTGTCACGATTTTAAGGACTACATGATTGATTCGGAGTAGCTAGGAAGATACATGTTATAAAGGTTACCATTTAATTTTTTATACATTTGAGTAATAGAAAATTAATTTAATTAATTTGTATACTGCGATGGTGTCTCAGTGAATGACCGGATGTTTATGGTTATGGGAAAAGTCTGCCTAAACTATTTTTTTCTTGAACTTATTTCTTTAGATTCTGTGAACTCTAGTCATTTCAATAATTTCTTGTAACCAATCTTTACTTTCTCTCCCTCATTCTTTTTTTTCTCGCTTTTTATTTTCTTCTTTTGAAATTCTTTCGTCTTGTAAAAGCAGCTCTTTTTACTTTCCATTCTTTACTTCTAAATTCTTCTCCTTACTTTGTTTTGATAAACAGCAATAAATAAATGCCTTATATTTTAAAATGACAAAAATTAATTGTGTTGAAAATCATTTTTTTTTTTGTAATTGCATGTCTGGTTAAAATTAGACTTGTGATTCATGATGAAAGCATACTGAGATGATTCTGGTTGTACATACAGAGGTAAAGAAAAAATCATGCTTCTCATAGTAGTGAATTCCTCTACAGTGTAGAGTCTACACACAAGTAATTAAATATAATTACACCTTGCTAAATTGCAAATTAAAACAGTATCGTTTTCCCTTTGCGTTAGATGAAATCAGATCCATTTTGAATACCTAGTTGAATTCTACCTGAGAGAATGTGAACCACATTATGTGACTGAATATTAGCATTTTATTCCTTTGTACTCACAAATACTGGGTAATGTCTGCAGTGGTGTTCATATACAAGTTCGTGATTGATTGATTAGACTGTTAATGGGATTATAAATTCCAACTAGTAACAAACTATAAATCTATTTTTACATAACCCGGACACGAGAGAATGACATATTATGTCAAATAGTAACTTCCTCTTCTTTATCAAATGTAACTAATGTAATGACAAAAAATCACTTGAGAACAAAGTAGAATAGGATGTTTGGTCCTATAGGTCAAAATAGATAGAAAGCTAGTTACATTATCTACTTTTTATTACTTTTTATCTGACTCTTGTTGGAAAGAGGAAACTGGGAGCCCAACAATGCCGGTCCACACGCAAACGAAGCAAGACAAAAGTTTAGTACAATGCGATCCATTAAATGCTAACCACAACTATTGAATGCATTTGGAAATTAGGCACCTATTTAAATCCATCAGCCAAGCACTCCAAATTCAAGTGTCCATCATTGTATGTATGCACTAGTTTCTGTAAGTCATGCAATTGCAGTACACGTGTATGGCTGTAAAATCTGTTAATAGACGAATATAAAATCGCTAGACATGCTAATAATGTAAACTTTCACGATTTCCTACTCATCGCAACCAGTTCAAAAAAAATCCTGTCTCCAAAAACCAAAAATTTTACATACTGCATGAAACTTTTATTCTTAGATTTCGGAAGATACTGTCCTTCTCGATTCACAAATTCGTAGCGAAAAATGGCGTCACGGCATATTTTTTCTTTGTTTTTTCTCTTCACATGTCTAAATTTCACCCTTGCTCTAAAGTGCTTCCAGTGTCAGCTAAGGGACGGTGTGGGAGATGCTGGCTGTGGGGAACATCCCCCTCCAGAAAAGTATATCCGCGAATGCCTACGTAAGTTGATTTTATAAATAGTATTAATCGTCGAAAAGCCGATTCTATAATTTGGTCAATTTTTTCTTCAAAATAGAGCCTCAGTGTTGGATGCGATATTCCAACAATGGCACCTTATCCATTGAAAGATTTTGTGTGGCAGTGGCTACAAATATGAATGGATGCATGCCGGCAATGGTGGAGGATAATAAAGGTATGCAGCATACTGCCAGGGAATGCAAATGTAGCCACGCTGACGGTTGCAACGGAAAATCTCCCAGTGAAATCAGTATCAGTTCCGGTGGCTACCAAGAATCAGCAACTGAGCATGGTTAAAATGTTTTCCAAAAAGGAAGCATTTTGCTTTTAACATTGTCTTTGTGTGGACTGTGGACGGATTAACGCGGAATTTACTTCTTCAGACTGAATCTAATCCTAAGTAATATACTTATAATCTACAATTTGTTGCATTTCATTTGAAGCTAAAGAGTAAATAAAATGGATAATATTTTTATCGGTTTGCTGTTGGCTACTTGTCATTGTTAAGAATGATACCAATGTTGGAACTGCATTTAGTTTAACTTCATTGATTAATCCCTTTCAAAATACATACACTTACTACTACTTACCTACAAACATACCCGTGTATTTATATTTATAGATATACGAACTGATGAAAATTTAAGGCCATATTATAAAGTGCTTGAAAAGGAGTTCATGGTTGTTGATGCTGCTCATGATCCATTGTTATTCTTGCCTGGACACAGATAATGAAGTACGTGATAACCGTAGTATATGCCTGAAAATTCATAGAATGTAATATTCATCTCTTAGCGTCGCCAGCGTTGAAGCAATGACTGTATGTAATTGTGTTGGCATATAAAGCTTACGTTCCACAAAAGAGAGTACGTTATCATGAATATTTTACTTCCTTTAATCCCAAGTTTCAAGGCAAGCAAATCGTTCATTACAAACTGAAACCTTTCACCAGAAATGCCTCGTTTGTCCATGTCAAAGAAAGACAACCTATAATGCTCCATCTTTTTCCGTGAGAACATCAATAATATGCATAAATATAATGGCAAGAATATGAAAGAAGATATGAATATACAAGTGATTATTTCTATTCTAAAAAATCATACCCTTCGATTGGCATCGGCTGCAAGGAGAAAGATCAGCACGTTTGTCGCAGTATACCCCAGATGAACGTCCGTAGCTGACATTATCCTCGTTAAATATTAAATTGTCCAGGAATGCTGAATTGTAAACTACTGACCTTGCCATGTACATGAAAACCATGTGTCCAAATACGTGATTAATTAACTCTGCCAACTTGTAAACTGTTTTGTAAGAAATGTACATTCTTTCAATTTCAATATTTACACTGTCGTGTACTTCATTGTCCAGCGGCTGCTTTTCTTTAACTGTTTTATCGACTTTGATCGATATTCCTGAGTGCATGGTAATGGTAGCACGAGTCCGCGGTGACTCACCTTTGTTATCTTCTCCACCCATCACCAGTGTGAAAGGAGGAATCGTGAGTGTAAATTGTATGCACAGATCCAAAGTGTAAAGGTTCCAAGGAGGAGACTCAAATCGGACATGTAAATTATTAGGGAGCTTTAACAAAAAGAATAGGAACAGATGCAATGGAATATATTAACAGCCATTTCATGCTCCAGAAAGAATAGCAATGTAATTTTCGAGACCCTTAATGTTAAATATAAAATTTACTGGGCAAAGCAACCGGAAACATTAACTGCCACCAGTATGTAATCCAACCATGCCATTCCCTCTAGTGGATAACCAGTCACAAAGGACAATGCAGATCGAGACTCCTTCAAGTACTGTGCATTCAGCCAAGGCCAAGTGACATTTGCTCCTAGAGATCTTATGATCTGCTCGCCTCCGCGGATTATAGCTAAAACGAAACTCATGCTGCAGATAAGTGCGATGACTTTTGGATCTTGGAACTGAAAAGAAAAGTTAGCAGTCATACATTTTATGATAATTGTTTTACTAATTTGGGATTATGATATAAACAAGGAGTTTGTGTAAAAGTATCTATTGTTCAAATACCCTGAAAGAAAATGACTTTTTATCGGTAATGGAGTTGAAAAACTCTTTCTCGTACAAGACGAAATTTAAAATATTTTGGAATGCCTTTTTCTTGGAGAGAAATGTCCATGATGAGATTGCGATGAAGGAATAATGGAAAAGGTTTGCCGCAAAATCAAAGTATTTTGAAGGCGTTGGGCTAGCTTTAATCCTGGGGTACACCGATTGCCAGTCAAAGAGAGCGAATAAAATGCTCAGAGAGTGAATGATGACACACACTATCTATAAAAATTATTGTTTAACAATTTTGAATTCAGTAGGTTATAACTTCTTCCTTGATTTAAAGATGATTGATTACTATATGCACAAAACTATTTTTAAAATTAGTTTTAGACTTACTAGTTGAAGGGGTAAAGATTTTACATGAAATTGTCCACAAGTCTCATTCCAAACATGCACGAAACGAAATGGACTAATGCATATATAATGCGAAAGGTTGAAAAATACTTTTAAAATGTTAGTTAAAACTGGAACCGCGGACATTTTGATGCTCTTATAGGTGCTGGCTAGTAACTGTTAAAATTTTGGATACAACCATTAAACATTCTTCCTTTTGGAATCAAATTATTTGGTCGGTAATATAAAATTAATGATAAACAGGATATAAACCACAACAATAGTGTTAATAGCTCCGTAAATAAATGACAAGTTGTAAATACTTTAGCTTAAAAAATGAAATTACGGAATTATACATTAAATCATTTCTACTGCTACATTATTCAACTTTCTTTCTTGGGAATAAGCCAACGGTGAATGGTGAAGAATGTTCACTTAAATTATGTCTACAGCAAAATTCTGTGTGAACCATTATGGCATTAATAATATGAGATACGAACTCAATTATGTGAAAAACACCAATTGTTACGTTCCTTCCTATTATGCTTAATTTGATTTTTGACTATGATAAAATAATATGTGGATAAAAACGGGATTATGAGAAGAAAAGCCAATTTACTGCAAACAAATGCATAATACAACTATGTAGCAGATAGGTATATCAACGGTTACATTTTATTTACTGCGCATACAAATTATAAACTAGTCCATACAAATCTAAAACGATGCAAACTTTGTATACTTGATTACGATACCTATGTAGCACTGAGTTAATAATACGGTACCAACAAATAATGCAATTTGATGTTAGACTATTAAACAAAATTCAGTGGAAATAGTACACATTAAAACGTATAAATAAACAATTACGTTGACGTGCATCACTTCTTACAAACAGAGTTAATTAATTGCTTATCTCGAAATACATTGTAACTTTGATGTCATAAACACGGTTCTTTCACTCAAAAATGCTTCGATTTTGATCCAATAATCCAAAATCTTCTTCCTCCTCGATCGCTTGGGCCCACTCCTCTGGAACCATCTGCAAAACGTTCCCGGTAGAATTTTGTTTTGCTGATGGCGAATTAGGATCAACCTTGGTGCAGCGATTCTATAGATTTAGTAATAAAGTAGTTTTAAATTACAATGGTTGAATGTGGTACAAAGACTGTAACATCAAGGGAATAATGATCCAAAAGTACTTACAAAATATGATGCCCTGGACTTAACGATGGAATCCTGATATCGTTGAAATGCTGGATCATGTCTGGGGTTCTGGTGAACCCAAGGACCACGCTGTAATCACAATCAAACGCGCTTTTTTATCATGAAACTTAATGAAAATTAAGCCGCTACGACGACAATAGAATATGCACAAACACAGATTCTTATGACATGGATGAATATGGTTGTGGTGGTTTATTACCCGTCCATCACAAAACTGGCACATTCGATCACAGCCATGACATCCACGACAATCCAGACAGGGTTTTCCGTTATCATCCAGCAGTAGCTTCCGCTCATCACGAAACTAAGAAATGCACAATGATATTTGAAGTGAATCTAAAGTGCTATTTAAGGTATTTAAAGCATTGTCAGCGTTTAACAGTATATTTCATATACAGTTTTTACCCCTTGCATAAACTCTTGAGTCTCCAGGTGGAAATTCGTTTCTGGTGGCTCAAACTTGAACGGTTCCACTGGGAGTGGAAGTGCAGAAGAGTTGGACCAAAACTCAATTATTTCTTCCGCTGGTCGAGCCGCGGCAGGTGTAGGAGCAGCAGGAACGCTGCTGGACCAAGACTGGTGATTCCATCTTCCACCTCCTCCGCCACGACCACCTCTTTGACCGTTAAACCCACCTCGTCTACCTCCACCGCCACGACCACCTCTACGATCGTTAAATCCCCCTCTTCCACCTCCACGTCCTCCTCTCCCTCTTTCACCGGAATTACCTCGGAAGCCCCCTCTAGGACCAAAACCGCCATGGCCGCGTTGATTTGTGCCGTTATTTTCTCCAGACATTGTAAACTTTAATACTGGTTAACGAATGATAACAACACAAGTGATCAAGAAAACGCCAGACAAAAGAACTAACTAATGGACTAACTAACTAAACTGCCAGAACTTGTGTTGAAAAAAATCTTTAACTTTGTATCACAGTTTTGTAACAAAACCAGCACATATGTAAACCTCAGTTCGCGATTCAACCAGAAAGTCAATGCGACGCAGACAACCGACTAGACTGAACTGACAACAACGATGCGGTGACCTGAGGAACTTATGTAATTGGCAAATGCTTGTGAACGAAAAGATAACTAACAACTACACATTATACTTGTTACTTTCTACCAACAAGACCCACGGAAGGTGCACTTGAGTTCGAAATTAATGATAAATGATGGTTGGAATTGGAAAGGTGGGGATATAGTTAGTATTCAGGTATATTCTGTAGTGACGTTGCAGCAGTCATGATCCATCAGGTTAACAACACAGCCAAGCAATTATCTGCATTTTGTGATGGTTATGTAAATGAGCTGAAGAGTGTAAAACTGGAATTAATACTAAAATTACAAAAGCTTTAGCGGCGTTTCCTATAAGTGCCGTAAGTAAAAGTTACTTTGTCAAGTTTCGTAACAGTGTGTTGTCTCAGGAGCAGTACTCCAAAATTGATTACATTGCCACGTATTCGCCTTTGTTCAACGTTGTTGTTTTCTCGTCGCGTCCGTAATATGGACTCCGTCAGTATCCAATAATAATATTTTCCAAAGCCATAAAAGCTGCCTTCTATATTCAAGCTAACTTTTCATAAAAACGCTAATCGGGAAGATAAGCAATAAGCATTCTTATCAAGATCAAGTATGCAAATGATTTATTCTTCCAAGTTATCATCTTGTCCTAAATCTTCAGACGAATTTTCTGTTCGATTTTCTTGTATTTACATGAGATGACTAATGTAATATCTACTATCTACTATATAAGATGCCTATTAAACTTTGCGCGGATTCATGTTACCCCATGACAGTCAAGTACTACATGCTTTCTTATGCACTTTTGCCGATTGTCAAACCGTTTTGAATTCTCCCTCCTGTGACGAATGTAGACAGTTTTGAAACCCCTAAACTGATCCAGAAGAATCCTTACACTTTCTAGATGTCGACAAATGACTTGGAATTTAAAAAAAATATTTCCTTCATAGTTAATTTCCAAAAAAAACATTGACACTGACCAACAATGGAAATGTGCACATAATATTATGTATTTACCTACATGTCATGCATGCGAATATACATCATATGCATATGTATGAGTTCATTATGTAATTTAAATTTTCCTTTTATGGATCGTGCATTCAGTGAGGAGGGGGTTCTCCGGTGAGCGTGACATTACATGTTAAAATGGGTGCCCTGTTAGCGTGACATGGGGGAAGGTGAGGGGGTATCTGAAAAATCGGTTTTTAGCGTGACTGTGCTACATGTACGATCCCTACCTAATTGGGGTGTTATTAACTACATTAGGAGTTCTCATTATGAAATCGTAGTTTTCATTACGAAAATGGTGGTGGTGGTTAATGAAACAGGAGGAGGTGACTAATTTTTAATGCGCCTTTTCGCTAATGGTATGAAAGGTGATTAGGCAAGGAAAAGATAATGTGAACGGTTATTATCTCATGAATGACATGACATGGGTAAAATGGACAACGGCCATGCATAAGCATCGACTCCAATGTAAAAATGAACCGGTAAGGGGCACTTTGATTCAGATTGGTGCAAAATGAACATGATAACCAATGCGTTACAAAGTGCGGTATTAACAAGTTTCCTTTTCCATGTTGGAACATGGGGTTCATCTAGTCGTTTAATAATATCACTAGACTTTGAATTTTGATGAGGTGCTCATATCTTATTCTGTTGCTGCTGCTGCTGCTTTCTGCTCCTTCCCATGTTTTGTTTGCACAAAAATGATAAAATAGGTCATCACGGTTGTCAGCGCCTGGAGGAAAATACCACCATTGTTCAAATTAATAAGACTGTTTTCATGATGCTTCTTATCTGCATTGTAAATTTTTTGTAATTATTTCTTTATATTACATTCCACAGTAATGAATATGTAATGGTGAACATGCTTCCTCCTCGAATGCCAATTGCTCCAGCGTTTAGTTCTTGAAGCACCACATGTACCTGGTCCATTGGAGCATGTTTTCGATTGTCATCATTGGAAATCCATTGTCTAAAGTTATCCATCTTGTCGTGCGCAAAGAAAAATTAACATATAATTAAATGTACTCAAACACCGTGCTAATTCAAATAGAGTAGTTTTTTATCAAGTGGATTCCACCCAAATAATTACCTGACTGCTCACATCAGCAGCCAGAAGAAATACGACAATATCATTAACTGTTAGCAAAATCATCAAGACTTTTCCAACGGTCGGGGTCCGTTGATGCAGTGCGTCATCCATATTTGCCGAGTTGTAAATGATTGCTCTTGCCATTGACATGATGATAATTGGGCCAAATGCAATGTTGATTGTTCTAGCCAAATTTCGGATTTTCAAATATTTTTCATACACAATAGCCCACTTGGACGTAGAATTGCTTTCATTTTCCATAATATCCACTTTTGAGGCATTGTCGGATGGAAGAATGGAAGACGGAGGTATTATTGACAAGTTCATTTTGTTAATCGTCCGAAAAGATGGTGAATGATCGGTAGCATCTTTACCACAAAGAAACGGATCAGTGCTCTTTAAGTAATCGACACTTTGATGTACAACGTTCCAAAGAGTAAGCACACCGGACACGAGCAGTAGGTTTCCCAAATATCTCGTCATGCCCCTAAGTATAAATAACAACTTGTATATTATTATGCAAAACTTTTAGCGTAAAAACTACTATTTTCATTAGAAGATGCATACCTGGTCACAGCACTAAGACACATCAGAATTGCCAGAACACTGTTAATCCAATCTGTTTCAGATCTCCCCCACAGCATCCAATAACCAAATACATCCCTTGATTTTTCAATTAGCTTAGAATTTTCCCACGGCCAAGGCTTGTGCCAGCATTCTAGCCAGTTTGTGTCAAGTAATTGAAAATCGGCATAAAAGCCGGAAGCTATCAGATATCCAAGGCAGATTAATTTGAAGAAAAGGCCTTTCCACACCTTCAAAATTCATGACACATTGCATTTATGACAAGTCATTTATTGTTACAGGTAAACTTTTAAAAATATGATGTACTTAATAATTGCATACCCGGCCACAAAATGCCCTTGCTGCTATTTTCCCGACATAACTCGATCTCCGGCTACGGGGCACAAAAGCATTGTTGCTGACACCATTGTTGGTATACTGCAATTTGGTGCTCCGTTCACAGAGGAGACTTAAAATATTAGCGAATTCTTTCCTGTTAAGCCAAACCCGTTGGAAGGTTACAATAGTCAATAGATGACTGCACACATGAGAGAGTACGAAAAAATATTTTTCTGGAGTCTCCTTTGACTCAATTTCCGGAAGGAGTTTTCTCCAACGGTACAAAATTGTGTGCAAAAGACTCAACACATGAATGGTAAAACATATAATCTGAAAATACAGGACAATGACCATGTTTAAGGATTGTCACACGTGCCATTTGTGATAAAATACTTAAAACTGACTGCCATTGCTGACCTTTTGAGGAATCCACTGTTTTACAGCGATAGTGCCGTCCTTTTCAATAACAAACCTGTATGGCGAGATGCAAATATAGTAGGAAAAGTCGAAAAATATTTTTAGAAATTGACTCGGATGTCCTTTGAAAAGGTGGTGAAGATTTAGAACCATTTCTATTCCTCACAACAAGAGAGAAAACGCTCCGGTTGTTGATGGAGAAATATTATGGAATTTACTATTTTCAGTCAAGTGCTGAACTATCTGGCTTCTCTCAACTTTCATCATGTACTGATTTTATCGATATTTTTGGACTTCATTTTTTGCAGTACAAAAGTGAGTAAAAATAATTGCATCACATGCATGGTGAATGCATGAACTATTGACTAGGTGTTATTTTTATTCTTACCCATGTCACATGTACCTTAACTCTTCACTTGTGACTTGATGTATTTTGCTGTCATTTGTTGACACAACTAACCTCACGACAACGGTGCATCATTCACGAAAAACGTTGTAAATTGGTACGCACAGTCCTACACAACAATGAACAATATGATTCCGAAATCTACAAGTTACTGTACATATGCGGAGATGTAAATGAAGCAAGATAAAAATGTTGTAGTGAATTTTATTGTAGAACGCAGGCATGTAATATTATAATATTTTAATAAAATGAAAAGGATATTATTGCAGGTAATAATGACAATCAAAATACATATGTGCATCTTTCGGCACATGCGGTCAGTTTATTTTTATCAATGTTCCGCTGAAACTGGTTATTCAAGCAGGTGGGTATAATTATTCAGTGTGTTAATGTATGTAATGCTGACGCACAAAAACGTACATGGTTAATTAGCAATTCGTGGTAACAGGGGTCAGTTACATTACTTGGAAAAGGTCCACACAAAAATCCCCACCTACATTCGGTTTATGTGCATGAAAGAAGACCCTTGAACTCTGCAAACACGAGATGATCGTCTGCCATTTTCCTTGCCACCGGGAACATACCCATTCAATGCAACTATATTATTGGCAAAAAAAACTGATAAGTTGGAACGATAAGTGTTCAAGCAAACAAAACCGGATGTAACGTACAATTTTACGTAAAACAATGTGGCTCAAGGAATACAAGCGGTAGTTTATGTTCATGCCAATGCTTCATGCATTCACTAATGATTCTTTTATATAAAAAGTTTTTGTACAAAATCGATCGAAAAGTCTGAAAATTCAGTAAGAATGCAAAAACCATTATTTCTTGCCAAAAACTGTCATTTCTTTTTATTCTTATTTTGTCAGTGGAAAAGATAGTATGTCCTGCCTTTGACTATAGTATTTGTTCCATCGAATGGATACATTTTTAACTATCAATAATATTATCAGTTATAGTCAACAGTATTTAACATAAAAAGTTTATTTCCTTTTGATTCGTACCAGCTCGTAATTCCACATCAAACCACCGTCCACTTTTGGTTGGAATTATTGAGTTTACGGTTATGATAATTTGATGTAATTCATGATTATTTATTCTCGAGATGCTTGTAATGTGCTTGAAGGATGAAGAGAACAGCTAGTTTGTATATCAAATTATCTAAACTATTCATGGACACAAGTAATCAATGCCTACGTAGTGCAAAATAATGTAGCTATCTTGCAAGGTGTGGTTAGGGTACATTTTTTATGTGGAAGTTTATTTTGCTTAAAACAAACTTTTATAACCTTCCAAACATATACTATAGCATAATGATAAATGATAAATATGTACTTACCATACAATTTTATGGAGAAAATGTATTGAAACAGGTCCGGTTTTTCGTGAGGTTATATAGGTCATTGAAAGTGAGTCTAATATCAACTGCGGTTATATGGATTTAACAGTTCATTAGCATTATTATCATTTTACTAGCATTAATTAATTATTGATAGGAAGAGGATTATACGTGTTGAAATCTAACTTAATACAATCTCATTATATGTATACAATAAGTTTTATTGAGTGCGTTTTATTGAAAACAATCCATTAAAATTTAAAGCGTCAGTTGAAACTATATCGAGTAAAATGCAATGAATTGAATTTTTCAACTTTACATTAACTGTAATGATAGGCTAAAAATATACTAATACGATACGACTTGATATCGATCATTCTTCATTGTGGAATGTAGTCAAATGTCTAGGTATGCTTTGTGCTCGTATGGGATTATAAAAAATCTTAAATGATAAATAAACTTTATTCATTTAAGACAGTCAAGACAGATTTTTGGACCATCTTTGTTGGACACCACAATTATAATACATACCTATATCGAGTACTTCCCAGAAACGAGATGCATGAAACGTTTCACATTTGACTATAGGTAACATCTTTCCTCGTTATTCTGCTATTAAAAATGTTCTTTAAAACTTTAATACATAGATTTATCACAACTATTACATGTTATGTACTGTGCAAAAAAGTTTGTAAAATGCAATATCATGCAAATTGGACAGCACAAGTATACCTACGTTACATGGCCGGATCATCGACATATTATACCCTTTACTTTTTAGTTTGCTACAGTAAGCAACTGGATTTTTTCTCATAAAACTACTCGAGGAGGGTGACTAATAAACTACATATTACTGACAACATTGTGAGTCAACTTCAAACTTACAAGTTGCTGGAGTTCAAAGTGTGAGAATGGCAATAGAATCAAATCATGCCGTATATAATAAATAGCCCATATTCAGTAAACTAAGCAAATACACAAATACAGTGCAAAAAAATTCAACGTCCATTATTCTCCCACTCCCATTTGATCATTAAAATTTTTTGATCACGCACACACAGGCTCTTATATCATGCAATATATGTATGCATATTTAAAGCATACACCTAATAGTATCAGACGTACCAACCATCCATTTCCAAACAAAGAATATTTAGGAGGAGGAGGAATTTCATCTAAACTTTTATTTCATTTTATGGGGGTGGATATTCCCATTAAAGCTACTCAACTTACTTTGAGCCTGCTCTTGCTATAAAACTTTGTATCAAACTTGTAGTAGTTAGTAGTGGACATGCCAGTGGACCTTACTCCCATTTTGCGTGTATATATTGCACGCATTCAGAATACACTTGCAGCAAAAGCTGTTGGCGTTGGATCTGCTGTCGACAAAGATCTGCCTCAGTAAACCTGTCCATTTTGTGAGACAGTCCACATGATTAGCATTCAAGGGATTCAAACGTCCAAACTTTGTAGTCAAAACACAGCCAAGCACTTTTTCTTCTTCGTCATCATCCATCCTCATCGTCCCTGGCTTCACTTGGCTCATGTATCACTCAATTGATCTACTTTAAACATTCTCTGCATACATACACCTAAAAACAAGTGGAATAGTCGCATCATGTCCTATCATTCCCTTCCTCACAGCAATAAAGTTTGAGGAATTTTATCACAATGACTTTACGACTATGAGCTCGTATGTATAAAACAATTCGAATTTTTAGGCAACAATCTTGTTTCACTACTTGTACTACATGATGGAAGCAACACAATGTGAAATGCGTTATTTGGCTGCTCCTTCTTGTTCTTGCTTTTGGGCTTCCTTTCTTAAAGGCATCGTCGAAACAGATAAGACGACTCATTCCTTCTTGCTCACAGAGTCTTTGTGTGCGCAAGGCATAGTCACTCATTGTCCTAATACCTACCTTCATGTAAATGACTCATCCAACCCAAAAGTCATCCATTTCTTAAGCAAAGCATCAGCAGAGGGGAACGAAGAGGGATGAAAATGAAAGGCAAGAAGCTTTTATTGCTGAATCCCTATTGAGAGCTAAAGTGGAAGCCAACGTACATTATTTTCAAAATTTCATACATGATACATATCCATACAGAGATGAACATAGACCAGTAAAACAGTTTTCGTGTGTTGTTGATACAGGTGCATTGTTACCACACTAATAATGCTTCATGTATTCACATGAGCTACATGACAGGAGCAGTAATTTCGTACACAAGAATACACACAAACAACCAAGAATACAGTTATTTTACGCATTCACTCATCATAGTCATCATCATATAATAGCTCATTTATATTAATTTTGGTTTGAAACAGAAGATAACGATAGTTTTATGGACTGCTGATTCTTTGCGAAAATTGCGAAAAAGATTATTTTAAAATAGTGAATTTTGCTATTGCCAAGCGTAAAACGTCAAAAATATTATTAATGTTACAGGCCTTGTGTGGAAATTGAAAAACGTAGTTTTATTTCATACTAGTATACTTTCAATTGTGTTTGTGTGTAGAAGTTTTTGTGCTTGCGCCAATTTCCTTTTCGAAATCACGGAAGTGTGAAGATTAAGATTTATTCAAACAAGGTATGAGTCAATCGCACAGGGGAAGAGGAGGAACAGTGCCTAAATTTTGAAAAAGTCACTTTCAATTTCCATTTTTACCTTCTTTAACCGATTTATTGTGTCTTTTGAATAGCAAAAATAGAGTTGACTAATATCAGTGTTGTTTTATTACAGTTAATAAAAGTACAAAATGAAGAGCTTTCACGATTATGCCAGCCTCAAGACGACAGGTCAACTGGTTATGGATCTGGGATCCATTTCCACCCACATCTGCGCTCTGGTGGCCTTACTCAGACAATATGACGTGAACAAAAATCTGTCAACGCAGGTTTTACTCTGGGTCCTTGTTGGAACAATAATATTTCAGGTGAATACATACGGTTACAGTCACAATAACGATCATTCTGAGAACTTGCGTTGATCACAACCTCGTCTATAATTTCTGTATATTTTTCCCATTTCGTTTGTCTGTTTTCTGACAACGCACCATACCTTTGCGCTTACATTTACATATAAATGATTATAAATATTATGACAATTATTTATTCTTGATTTTTATCATTGACGCAGGCTTTGGTTGCTGTTGGCCTTTACATATTCCGGACGTTGGACCTCAATGATGAAATCAATCATCGTGTAGCAAACAGATGGAATATTGCCTTCTTCGTCAGTCTCTTCATCATTGCCCTTTTGGAGACATTCATCGGGGCTTATGAAAAGTTTGGGTTGGAGCACACACCAATGGCAAATGGGAGCCACGTTGAGTCTCCGAATGAGCCGTTGTAATAGAGTGCAGCTTGTGTGATAGCTCTGCACTTTTTCGTGACAATTTTATACTATGTACACAGTACACAAAAATAGTATAATAATATATGCTTCTTTTGTTTTATACTTAATCTATGTTACCGCAATTACATGCTATTTATACAAATTACTAGGCAGTGAAGTAGTGAGTAGGTACATAATATATACCGGAAGATCTTACTTTTTATTTCTCTTTTTATGATAATAAAATATTATGTAGCATGTGAATCATTTACCACGACCGCAGTGGGACGTAAATTTACATGCTCACATGCTAAACTATTTTCCTGTCATTTTTTGGTTATGACATCAAGCATCATTATGTACACACACTCAAATCCTTTACCGCGTTTTAGAAACCTTTTAAAAGTCATTGTTGTAAGAAAATCATTAATTTACTGTTATGAAACTAAAAACCAGAATTTTTTTCGATTCGTATATGATTTAGTTGAATTATTTTTAGTGTGATGTTATGCTAGTTGATGGTTAATTGATTGTGATGTTCTATATTATATAAATTTTATATTATGTTGTTTGCAAAATTAAATGCGTTAAAATACTTAAAACATAAAATTTTTAGCCAAATCTTCATATAAAATATGCATGTTATTTTGAACATTTTCATGAATGAATGTTATCGCATAATAATGTATTCCTGTGTAACCTGTCGATTGCATGCAACTTTTCCAATTTGTCATACAATCGCTTCTGAAATCATGATGAACCTACCTAACCACCAATCTTATTCTTGAAGCAGATTCATGTTAATTTCATGGAATGAATTGCTAACAAATGGCACAATGAGGTTGATCTTCTCACTAACAAATAATCACTCAGTCAAACTCTATACATAGATACTTTTTTATACAGAGCCAAAAGGCGTCATGTTTGTTTACATTATATAAATACAACCGTTAATAACATGGATCCCAAATTGATTTCCTGCAAGTATTAGCAGATTAACAGTTTCTCATATTGGAACTAGGAATGGAATGAATGATATGATAGATATTGTAACTGATGAAGAGCTGTAGCATGGAAATTCATTGATTATACAATTTAGTGAATAAAATAAGAGTTTTTGTGCTAGAAAGTATGTTTCATTATTTCATTCAATGTCTTCCTTCGTGAGAAGGCCGACATTTGGGCCAATCATGTCAAAGTTTACCTGCACACCAGAGTCAGAATAGCTGACAATGAATTAATTGACGCATGAAAAATCGAAATACAACATCAGCTTAGCATGCTAATTGGTAGTATGTACTGATGACGACGATGTGGTATATGACAGGTAGTATAAATAAAAATGGATGCCTCTTTGTATATCATGTGTAGTTAAAATCTTCAATCAGTGAATGCTCAAGCGCAATTAAGAATCGAACAAACGCATCATAAATTTTGTTTAAAAAACGGTAAAATCGGAAAATCCCCGAAAATGAATCGGGTAAAAATTGCAGTCATTTGTTTCAGCGCGATAGCAGCTCTCTTGGTGGAAGGGAAGCCCAAATCTGTAAGTAAACAGCAAGATATTCCATTTCTCACTCAATGTCATGATCATGTTGACATTTTGATATAGTTTCCAAATTTCCGTGGATTGCCTTCGTATGGAAAGGGAAAATCTGTGAAGGCTGGCGAGAAGGGTATAAATTCAAATTCTAGGATATGTGAAATATAAGTGTAACACTGAAAGCAAGGAAAGTGGTGAGAAAAAGTTATATCTATGAAAATTTCTCAGAGGTTTCCTGTGGATCACATTCAATCGACCCAGCGACAAGCGGCTACCGATTCAATAGCCCACTGCTTAGTATTGGATTTAATCCTAGTGCTTATGAGTGCACTTGGCGATTTTTGGTATAATGCACAATTTCAGTTGGATTTACCCTAACTTACACTACGGGAGTGAAGCCATAATAGCTCATGTTAATGAATGATTTTGCAGGGAACTCAAGGTTGCGTGCCCATCGCTAACTGTGATACTTTTAAATTAGGACAAAGTAATGAGTGCTCTTCCGACACTTTGGAGCTATCCGATGGATCTGGAACTGGCGAAAAGTATGTTGAATTTTAATATAGGGCAACCACTATATAGTCTATAAAAATATCTCTAACCATTTTTTTTATAAAAATGCAGATTCTGTGGTACAAATGCACCAAGAAACATTTCATCTTCCAATTCAATCCTGATTGCTCACTTGAAGATGGGTTATTTTGGAAGGGACCGGAATTTCAAATGCACCGTGACATGTGTAACCCCCGAGACTCAAGTTAACCAGGTTTTGCCAACTGAAGAGCCTGAAACTACAGACTGCAGTGAGTGCAAATAACGGCACTTTTACAACATTTGTCTAACTAAAAATAAGTTTTCTGTAATAGCAATTTGTTTGTAATATTCTTTCAGATTGTGGAGAGCCTGGACCAGTCTCCCAACGAATTGTTAATGGAGAGGAAGCACCTATGGGTTACTGGAGGTGGCAAATTGGTATGGTGCTCAGAAATGGAAAGTCGCCATTCTGTGGAGGCAGTTTGATCAACGACCGCTTCGTCTTGACAGCCGTAAGCTTAAGCTCATTTTTCCTACATTTTCAAGGACGTCATATTTAGTTGCGCACCTAACTTTTGGACGATAATTCCATTTCATTAAAATTTAATTTTACGTATTTACAGGCCCATTGCGTCGTCACTACTGGAATCATATCTTTTCCAGGAGCGGCTGAAGTAATCTTAAATGACTACAACTTTACTGACCCCAGTGAGACCCAAACGATTCGAAGGAACATTGTTTCCATTACTGCCCATCCCTTCTACAAGTAAGCATGAAGAAGTCAATCTAACGCGCAAATTAACACCTCAGTCATTCACTTCCACTTTCAAACATTGTTTTAACATTGTATTTTAGTGCAAATACCCAGGACTATGATGTAGCCATTTTGGAACTAAGTCAACCAGTTGACACAAAGGCCACTGAAGAGCCCATTGTTCGTCCTGTATGCCTTCCCAAAAGAAATGTTATGGACACTTACGTTGGAGACAATGCTACTGTCACCGGATGGGGTACCTTGAGACTCGTGAATTGCTTTTTATTGGACGCAATGTATGGGGTTGAAGTGCATTGTTAATTGGGGGTATGTTCGTTGTTATCTTGCAGGAGCTACAACCGAAGGGGGCGATCAATCTGAAGTACTCATGCAAGTTGCAGTTCCTGTCATTGAGCAAGAACTTTGCAATCAGCAATACGAGAACAAGATCACCGCAAGAATGATTTGTGGAGCCTATCCTGAGGGAGGCAGGGATTCGTGCCAGGGTGACTCTGGAGGTCCATACCAAAAGGAGGAAAATGGACGGTGGACTGAAATCGGAGTAGTTTCCTGGGGGGAAGGTAGATATATAGATAGATATAGGCTTTATTTTAGTGTTTCATGGTTCAGTACTTACATTAACTGCTTTTAAACCCGAACACAAAGGTTGCGCGAGAGAAGGAAAACCAGGCGTATATGCAAGGGTAATTTTGATTGATTTGATTAATTTGATTGATTAATTGATTGATTTTATTCTATTAATTGCGTCCTCTTATGGAACAATTAATTTTTTTCACGACCACACCAAAACATTTCTTATTATTGCCATTGTAGGTTACAGAAGTGAATGATTGGATCAGAATGACAGCCCGACGTGGTGTTTGGTGTCAGGGAGTTTAACATATCTGGTGCAGCTTGATGTGTACGATGATGCTTCAACTATTTGATATAATCATTATTTTAAACTATTTATTCATTTTTTTACCATGTGGGTGATGGCATAAATGATAATGATTACTTCCAACATCAAAATGCAGCCTTGTCCTGTTTTAATTTTGAATAATTCGGCATAATTTCATTTATGGTAAATGCATTTTAAATACTGCAACAACCTACAATGATAGTAATTTCACTCGAATATAGTAGTTCAATGCAAGCTAAAAGCGTTCTTTCAGATTCGCTCACATCTTTATACTTACGTATTTAACATTTTTATTTTCTCATATAACAATAATGTACGTTCATTGCATGTTGCAATGCGATAAACACATATCTATGTTTTGAAAGTATATTAAGACCATTCTTTAATTTTTCACTCGTTTCCTTCTGTATCCGACGACGAAGCATTACCGGCTGTATTTCGTTCTCCCTCTGACGATGATTCGGAAGTCCTGCCTCGATTTTTTCTTCGTGTTATTGGATACCTATCTTCAGATTCTTCAGTGCCTGATGAGAGCAGTCGCTTGTCTGAAACACCACAGAGAAGACAGTTGTGAATGGGAAAGGATTTACTAAAACCTTTCAATTTCTTTTATTTTACATAATATTATACCTCTAGAAGCAATGTCACCTGCAGCAGGAGTTGATGTATGACGTGGTCCGTCACTATGTCTTCCACCAGGACCTGATTCAACCTTTGAAAGAGAATCCTTGAACCAATTAAGGTACCCTGGCAAATCACCACCTCCGTCCGGTGTCTTTTGGCTCCCTCCTTTCTTTCCACTGTTGCTTCCTTGGCTTGTCGAAGTGTCCAGAGACTTTTTCCTTGTACTGTATCTCTGACTTGTAGCAACCTGAGACTCGTCATCGGTGGTATCGGCATCCGTGTCTGACGCTACTACGTTATCATCACTTGCTGTATAACAAACAAATAATTTCAATTCAGCAAATCTACATTCATGTTTTAATCGTGACTTTTATGATTAAAAATATCTTTATTATTTCCGGTACCATTATTACAGTCCTCCACAAGTTTCTCCACACAATAGCGTAGCATTGTCGTACTGAATGCATCATCACGCCGCAACGATAGCGCTTTATGGAAAGATTCTATCGCTGCCTCCGTCTTCCCAGCAACAGCATGAACTAAACCGATTGCTGAGTGGGTAGAGGCATTTGCAGGACATAATAGTAAAGCCTTTTGGTGATACCGGTACGCTTCAGGGTATTTTTTCAATTTTCTCGAGCAGTGGCCCAAATTATTATAGAGAGCTTCCCACTTTTTCAAGTAAACGCTGTGCGTATTTCGCTCCACAAATTCAAGAGTTTCCAGGAAAAGTTGAAGAGCTTCATCAAACCTACATTAGATCGCAAACATATTATACTTAGCGAATTCGTTTTGGAAAGATATTTGATATTACGTTTTACGTTACACATTGAATGAAAAAATTATATTTTACTTTTTCTCGTTGAATTTTACGACTCCCATTTCATGAAGTATAAAAGGGTCTTTGGGAGCTAAAAGTTTCGCTTCTTCTAGAAATTTCATCGCTAATTGTGGATTATTGCTGAGACCGCATTCAAGTCCAACGTGAAGCAGTGGAAGATGACATCTACTCAAAATAATAAAAAAGTCTTATAATAATAAGAAGCATTGTTTAATAATCGATTATAAAATTGGTAGATCTAGTATTCAAAGTATTACCCTTTCATCAATTGTGTCGCTTTGAAATACGCAGCCATTGCTTGATCGTGTTCCCTTTCCGTTGCAAATGAATGACCAAAGAGAAGCCACGCTGGACCGAATACTGGATCGATGGTGAGAGCTTTATTTAGATTCCGCCTGGATTGTTCATGTTTCCCTATTAGAAAGTAGTATGCTCCAACACTATACCAAGCTAACGCAGATTCAGACATTACTTCCACCAATTTGTGGGCAATTTTAAATAACTCTGCAACAAAAATTACAGAAAAAGTTGCAATACAAAATCACAAAATTATACGATGAGCATGGTGTATGGATAGGAAAAAATTTCGATGTGGCTTTTGAGCATACCTGTTGCCTTTTTCATTTCTACTAAACAAGCTACATATACGGGCAGGCATCCTACATGATAAGGATCGTCTTTAATGACTCTGGTCGACACAATCAATAAGAAATAACATAATTGTTCAATTTGGAACGTTATAAATATAAAATTTAACGAATATTAACACTTAAAGGAATTAAAACTTACTGTGATGAGACCTTGTATGACATTTGAAAATCACAGTTATAAAAATGACGCTCAGCTTCAGCCGTGAGTACATCTAAATTTTTGGCTAGGTATGGGAATTGCGCTGGTCGTTGTACTTCTTCCCCACAAAACGGATATTTTTTAAGCTTGGATGTGTACAGAAATTTCACAAACTCCACATCGTTGTTCAGACATTTTTCAAATGGAAGGTTATCCAACAATCCTACTTCTGAAAGTAGAAAGCGAAAATTCCATTATTCTGACTAATAGAATCGGTAGCAGTGAGAAAAGTTGCATTACTGAAAAAGTGAAATTTATCCTCACCTTCCGCTGCTGAGAGCATTTGATGTTGAGTAAGTAAATCAAAAGCTTCCACACAATAAATATCCACTGATAAAGCTTCTCTATAGTTTTGCGCTGCCAGTATTCTGTTCATCATTGCCTCATAGATCTTTCCTTTCAGCAAGAAAATTTGGGCATTAATCTGAGGAGTTCATAAAACATATTAAAGTTAAACACCCATCATACTTTAATTGAAAAAAGTCTTTTCTTAAAAAGTAGTATCGTAGGTGGATGTTTACGGTTTTATGAGGATCTGCAGGTTCCCACGCACTCGATCGTGACCTGTGGGCCTGTGTGCCACGAGTGGCGGTGTCGAGAATTTCTAAAGCTTTCTGGTAGTCCTTAGCCATGTACAAACAACGTGCTGTGAGACATCTAAAGTGAAGATTGCTCTGGAAAAGAATGTAAAACAAATCAATAAGGTGGCATTTCCAGCCTTATCAGTCGATAGCCCTGTGTGAAATATTTACCCTTTCGTAGTTATAATGCTGCAAAAGGTTAGCCGCCCTGTGATACTGTCCACACATGTACAAACATTTCGCCAAAGTGTAAACGTCCTGCTGGCATCCTCCATTCATGGAAACCAACTTGTCAGCCCAAAAGCAGGCGGTTTCATAGTCTTGCTACAAATTTAACAGGAAATAAATTTGCCATTAAAACCAGTGCAATCACCACCTTCACAACATTTTTCTCTCATCATAATCATCCATATATTGTCATCACTTCCGGTCATCCAAAATCCACTACCTTCTCAATGTAGCTTTGAACCATTCCCCTGTAAAACTCATTACTGTTGTTTGAATTCCTCGAATTTCTTCCTCCGTTGCTTCCAGCCATTGTCATCGCCCAGGTCAATCAATGCCCCTATCTTGAACAATCTCCCACACCACCCACTCACATTAAACTTATTCTAACAATCCAAATTAACTCTTCTTTCAGTTAATTCACTCACAATCAGCCCACCTTCACAAATTTAACAGCTGATAAAGTCCTCCTCCAGAGACCACTCATTTAACAAATTTACTCCAATCTCCCGCAAAACTCTCACGTGTCTCTACTCCAAAAGACCATCCACTTAATCTAAAGATAATTATGCAAATTAACTGCCAAAAGGATGAAAGGAACGCACAAAAACAGAAGAGCACGAACGAGCAATACGACAAAACTGTCAATAAAGCAAGACGACAAAAATACTTTTTGTTTTCATTCAGCCAAACAAGTTGATCAACGAACAGGAAAACAGCAGCAGCACAATTTTGCCTGCGTGCTCGCTACCGCTTCCATCCTCTTCGATGCACTCTCGCATGGCATGAATGAGAAAAATGCATGCTTGCTGCTGCCTCCATGCACTCAAACGCACACAAGAACAACGCAAGCAATACTACTTGTTGTTTTGGGAAAACGAAAACGCACGACAAACGTAGAGTTTGATAATCTTGGACTCCACTTTTCTTCTTTTTCTTTTGTTTTGCCAAAATTCACTCGTTCGTTAATTAGAGCGAAATTGGATGACTGACTTACTTTATCCAAGTTAAACTTGAAGTTATTGTGACTGTTAAAAGTGCAATTAAAAATCGGGAGAATCCTTTCCACTTCGTCGTTAGTACTTGCCGTTTCTGTTTGTTAGTTAAGATTGGAAGATTCTGATTCAGTGGGAGAATTATTGGCGTTTTAAGGTGAAAGGTAAGTTATAAAATGATAAACGATGGTTGTCAGTTAGTCAGTTAGTTGGGAGTTAATGATGGGTATTTAGAATTACAAAATGATTTAGGACATCAATGTTGATTGATTTTTTGAAAGAGAGGTAGAGATTGGAACTCTGCCGTGTAGGCGTTTTAAATGGCTTCTTTGTTTGCTGGAAGGAGCAGGACAGAGGGATTAAAGATGTCGGTCATTAAATTGGACCCGAAGACCTTGACGTCCGCTCAAAAAATGGTGGCATGCAGTCTTTGTGGGGACATCATTTCTCCAAATTATTACATGGTCTGCCGAAAGAATCAACATTTGCTCTGTGGAATGTGCTCTTGGCCGCGTCCAACGATGGGAGAGCCAGAGGACCCTGCTCCGTCTAGTCGGCCTTCCTGTTGCAATCCTGCAAATTTGGTCAAGGGGGATGAATCGAGAATGGAGAGAACGCTGGACGCTATACGGTTCAAGTGCATTTACTTGGACAATGGTTGCAAAGCAAACCTTGCTGTTCCGGAGTGGATGAGTCATGTGCCAAAGTGCAAGTACAGGTATGCAGATAATAGGGGATTAGTGGTAATATTAGACTTGGTCTAATCTTAAAGATAATCTGGATTATGTAATTTTCTTGTAAGGAATACTTCATTTATGAATATTGACTTTTTTGGATCCACAGGTTGCTTTTGCCTTGTCACTTTTATCAGTGTGGGCTGATTTTGCCTGGACGTGAGGATGCGCTCAAGCACTACACCTTGAACCACGGTGCAATGAACCTTCCATTCTCACAAAAGTTGGAAATTGTTTTTGATGAAGCAGGTAAATTTTCAATTGATCAAAATGTCAGTTTTTTATTTAATTCCTATCTCTTATTTGGCTGGATTGCTAATTAATTAGTGAATTTCTATTGTTTGCAGAAACTGCTCCAAAGCGCAAGTTGGGATTTTTTAAGGAGAATGACAACTACTTTCTTTTCGCAGGGGAAATTTTTAAAGATGAGTTGCATCTTTGGGTTTGGGACTTTCAGAGGGAGAATGGGGATGGCGCAGAGTACGACAAGAAGTTTCGCATTATCTTGGTGCCCAAAAACCCTGCTGGAGATGGTCAAGTAAGTATCGCTAATTTCATTGTTCTATGAATTATCTGCAGTATTATACAGTTGTATGTGTGTGTATGGTCGTGTGTTTTAACAAGTTGAAGTATTTTTTTATATAGTTATCATATGAAGGACTCTTTCAACCAATCACAAGATCCTGTGAAAGCATCATAAGCAACAGCGACTGCTTCTCTATTGGTATTCCACGGCTGAAGGAAAAATACCTCCGTAATGTGCTGT
This sequence comes from Sinella curviseta, assembly GCA_004115045.4. Classification (NCBI taxonomy): domain Eukaryota; kingdom Metazoa; phylum Arthropoda; class Collembola; order Entomobryomorpha; family Entomobryidae; genus Sinella; species Sinella curviseta. Next base: position 65,684,152 of record CM023199.3, read on the forward strand.
GTGACGCAACCGTTTACACTGTCATCGTTTCAATTGTTCGAAAGGAAAGCCCGCTACTACGTCCTGTTGGATATTATGAAGAAGATTTAACAAGTGAGTTTCAGAGACAGTTGGATTTGGCTCGAGGTAACGACGGTGTCTGGTAATGAAATATTTGGATTTGATGGATTGTAATCACTTTGTCATTCGAGTAGCTTACAAATCTCCATCAGTTAAGTAAACGCTCTGGTAATATGTGCATTTATGTTCGCACGTAACGTACTCAAAGTTGAAATTATTACTTTCGAGATTGAATTTATTTTATGACCGCATAATGCCATGTTTAAGTTTGGTTAAAATGTCTACTTAGGTTAGTTTAGTTAAGATACCTATTTTCCCTACTTACCTACTGTTATAGGTATACAATACGTTGTTGAATTCTTTGAAAATGTTCTTGTTGAAACTATTTCTATCAATGATGAATGAGTAGCTCGTGTTGTTGGTCGAATAATTAACTAAGATGACAACAAAACTGGTCAATTTTTGTGGTTTCTGGTGGAGCTGATTTTTCGTGTTCAATTGTAGTAGAGTTAGAGTTGTAATATTATTTTACGTTCACAGACTAAAAACTGTATCTATCGTTTAAATTAGTTTTAGCAAACACAAAAAACATGTATGTAGAAAATGGATAACTTCAAACAAATCAAATATGTTTGGTTATGTTATAATTTGTATGTAATTAATTATAAAAATAGCAAAAGACAAATGTAATGCGTTCCCGAATTAAAAATAAAGATTTTTTTCTTTAAAAAGCGTGGCATTGGTTTACATTGATACACATTATTGCTCTACTTTTTATTCGTCATTATTTGTTAGCGTCCAACCGACAATGTTTCGTGGTTTCCGTTTCCTCTGTTCGTGAAAATTCCACCAAATATAGGCTCATACTGCATGCCATAAATAATCTAAATACATACTTTCATTTCAATTGCGCATGTAGGTATATAATATTTGCTTTTCGCTCAGAAAGTGCCACAGTCTGACTTTACAGTCAGACCTTTCAGGTTTCCAGTCACTGGGAATCTTGTTTTGAGGACATTACTGACAAGCGAAAACAAAATCCAAAATGGATAATCAACGGCAAAGGGATTTTTTGTACCTGTTCGAGCGGGTGGGAGAGCCCCTTTACTTCAGCCCTCGAGGTCGCAACAACAATGCCACCATGTACAATGTCCCCACAAATACAATTGCCTGCAATGAAGTTCGGGATGCGTCTCAAGTTACGCGAAGTGCATTTGCTGGAAATACTGGGATGAGAACGGTTGCCGTACAAGCTCCAACTCGGACCCCTGACCTATCAAACGTGGCTCGGATGTGTCCCAGGACCGCCCTGTACAATTACTTCAATCCGCAGCACAGGGCAGCAGCGACAGAGTTGAGGCAATTGTTTCTAAATCAGAATTCACTGGACCAACTCTTGTCAATGGCTGCAGTCTGCCGTGACAGCCCCATGGTCAATTGTAAACTGTGGATTAATGCGTTCGCCAGCGCCATGTTGTTTCATCCCCAAACCAGGAATTTTCAATTACCTGCCATTTGGGAAGTGATGCCTGATCAGTTTTTCAGCTCGTTTACAATGAGACAAGCGTTTCGACAGGCTGAAATGCCCGAGAGGGATCGAGTATGATGCAAAATCTTTCAATCTGTACTTTTTTGAGAAAATCATTATGTAGTTTTCATTAATATTGGCTTAATAATGACTAGGGAGTAATCGTAGTGGAAAACCCACAAACTGGAAGAAATATTAATCCAGAGAACCGTCTAGCGTACTTCAGGGAAGACATTGGGATAAACTCTCATCATTGGCATTGGCATTTGATATATCGGCTGGATGATCCAGCTTCTCAGGGACGCAGGAAAGGAGAACTGTTTTATTACATGCATCATGCCATAATAGCAAGGTTAATAGTACTGTCTTTAATAGTCTTTACAAGTACAATTTTAACTTTAATTTCATTTTCATTAAAACTCAATGCGGGTTTTGAAGGTACGATTGTGAACGCTTGGCTAATAATCTACCCCGGGTTCGACCTTTGAGCATTGATGATAACCCTGTAATTAGAGAAGGGTACTATTCCAAGTTGCTTGATACGAATTCTGGTCAGAATTGGGGAACTAGACAAAATGACTCCAGAATGGTAAGTCTAAACAGAGCTGACGATCAGGCTCTCCCAGCAAGTTTTCGAACAGTCACTTTGGAACAACTGCGTAAATGGAGGGATCGTATTATGGAGGCTATTGATACTGGAATGGTGAATGGAGCGGTAAGCTCACTGCTGTGATACTTTGGCTTGTGGTTATCAAATATACAAATATGAAAGGTTGTCATAAAAAGTTCTTCGTTTCAATTCTTGTAGGGAAACAGAAGAGTAGCCTTGAATGTTGATATGCTTGGTGACATGTTGGAAGCCTCAACGCTGTCACCAAATCCACAGTTTTATGGCCCTGATGGAGTGCACAACGTAGGGCATGTGTTGATTGCATTCGCTCATGATCCAGAATACAAACATTCAGTAATAAATACCACAATATTCTAATAAAGATTTAATCATAATGTTGCATGTTCGGTCATGTTTATATCATTTTATCTTTAAAGGAAAATGGCGGACCAATGTCAGATACCACCACTGCCATGCGTGACCCCATTTTTTACAGATGGCACAAATATATTGACATTATTTTTGACACTTTCAAGCAAACCCTTCAACCTTATCAGGATACAGGGGTAATGTGAAACAACTAAAATAAAATAACATTTTCTATTGAATACCGTTCATACCCAAGCTGTACTGCGGTCTACGCATTTTAACTGATTCAAAAATAAATACACAATATTTTCTCAATAGGGAGAATTTCCTCTTTCATGGGCCAGCGTTCAAGTAACCAATATTTCCGTGCAGGCGACAACTTTTGGTTCTCAAGTAAATCTATTACGAACTTACTTTATGCGAAGCCATGTCGACTTGTCCAGAGGCCTCGACTTCACGAGAACTGACGAAAACAGGCTTGGACCAATTTGGCTGAGATTTTCACATTTGAATCATGACCCTTTCAACTACACAATTACAGTACTCCAATTCATTATAGATATAACAATACTTTATTATGAGTTTGATCAGAGTGTTTCCGGTGCCAAACTGTCATAAAAATTTTGTTTCATCAGGTACGTAATAACGCCAATGCCAATGTGCGAGCTACTGTTCGGATTTACATAGCTCCCAGACTCAATGAGCATGGAGAGCAATTCATAATGACCCAACAGAGAAAGTTATTCATCGAAATGGACAAGTTCATTCAACAATGTATGCCAATTATATACATTATTTAGTGTTGGAATTGTAGCATTGACTAGAATATTATTTTAACTTTCATTAATTAAGTACGGCCGGGAGAGAACACAATAACTCGTTCGTCTACGCTTTCCTCTGTGACCATCCCATGGGAGCAAACATTCCGTGATTTGGAACGGGGCGGTGAGCCAACACCAGCGCAGTCCATTTGCGGATGCGGTTGGCCACAGCACATGCTTTTACCCAGAGGCACTCCTTCTGGACAAATTTTTGACTTGGTAGTGTTCCTCACAAACGCTGAAGAAGATGCTGTGGCTGGCGCCACTGCGCCTGCTCAAGGCTCTACGGGCAATAATAATAACTGCCGAGAGTCTTTAAGCTTTTGTGGACGGTTAGGTCAGCCCTACCCAGACAGCAAACCAATGGGCTACCCATGGGACCGGAATCCATATTCAATTCAGAACCCAAGTAATCCACGAGGACCACAAATGCCTGTGGAGACATTGGAACAGTATGTCAGCCGAATTCCCAATATGTCTGCGATTCAGGTAATCTTGTTCAGAATATTTTTGTACTTAGATATAACTTTTTAATAGACACCTGCTCTTTAATTTTCAAATACATCATTAGATTCGTATCGTTCACGATGCCAGCCGTATTGTCAACCGTGAGGACGGTGGGCCCAGTGGACGACGAGAGATTAGCGGAGATCCGTCAGTAAATCCATCAAGGCCCGTATGCCCCGATCAAGGACAAATGCCTGGCACTGGAGGGAGGAATACATCATCAAGCTCCAGTTCCAGTACATCCAGCACGACGAGACCTAGCGCCATGCAAACGTCTCCGCCCAGAGGACAAGGATCGACATCCCCAGCAGGTTCGGCAAGCCAAAACAGACCAGTTTGGACGAAACCTACAACAGCAACCACATCATCATCGTCGTCGTCAACATTTGGACGACCATCATCACCACCTTCTCAATCATGGGGTAACTCCAATCCGTGGTATCGTCAAAGGTCTCGGTCTCAGTCTCGGCCCTCTTCTCCACAATCTCCGCAAGGCTGGACAAGGGTCTCTCGCCCAGACTCGCCAAACTGGGGATGGGGAGGGTAAATGAAGGAAAATATTATGCTCAGCAGATAAAGGAATCCTGATCATCAATATTCAAATTAAGTACACTGCATAATAAACTGCTTTGAGCTGATAACCACCGCCATTCCATCACCAAAAATATTAGCACTGTTGTGGACGAAAGCAGATTCCTTGCTTCATACCAAACATATTTGTTAAGTTATTATTTATTGCTTGAGCATTTATTTAGAAATAAAACGAAAATCACGCTTATATAGGGATGTATGCTTTCCTCATTACTGGCCAATCAATAAAATAATTCGTAAGACAGCATCAGCAGTTTAATTATTTTCCCGTGGATTAAATAAAAAGGCTAATAATGTCTTTATGCATTAATTAAAACATGCTGTTTATTTACATTTTATTGGTCAATGATTGATTGTTCAATACTCGCTCATCTTTTCGCTCATGCATTTTTCGCAGTTATCATCCTCGTATTATGCTTATGAGACTGCAATTGGCGTCTTCCTTGTATGCACGTGGACTAGTTTATTACCTGACAAAATGGCAAAGGTCTTGACAATAGGTTACCAGCTTTAGGTTTATATTATGAGGAATAATAACAGTTTTATCCTGTTTTAAACACAAACATCTGATAAATTAAATTAGTTTCTCCTTAGCAGTCCAGAGAATGACAATGACAAATGGGTTAATATCTCATCTCATCTGCAATCTTTCATGAATCATGATTAGGTATTCAAGAAGGAATTGAGTAAGTACACAAAATTAAAATATTTTGCGGAGAAGCTTCCAATTGTTCGTTGTCAGTTTCATTCTTAACGTTGCGACATTTTTAATACTTACGTAGGTAATTATGTATATCGCATCACGTACAAAACAAACAATTGTATTTTAATTACTTGAACGAAGGAAAGTGAATGACTAAAAATAGAGGTTGCATGCATGCGGGCTTATGCTTAAGCTCATGTCAGACCTTGCCTGCAAAAAAATCTGAAAATTAGGCTCATGCAATTTTTTACTTAACTGCAAACAATTCGTAGTTTACTTTGGAACGAGATGACTATGCCACCGATATTATGTGTGACCTCTCTTCCTCGTCCTATAAAGTTTTAATTTTGGCTACCTACTTCCTTCTGAACAGTGTTTCTTGCTGAGATTTGTACGTTTTTTCACACTTTTCTGCTGATTTTACGATATAGCCAACATAACCAAGAAAATATCGATGATGAGATGACTCACGGCGGCGGTATCATAATAATAATAACTGTCAAAATAAAGGACCTTCAAACGCCATATCATTATTTGTAAATGCTAAAAATCCCATTAATTCAGTAGTTTGCAATGTGGCGCAGTTTTTACACATCTGTAAAATGTGTGTGTATATAATCAACAGAAAATCCAATAGAACTGACCAGAGACAAACGATAATCTTTTGTTTAATCACTGCTTTTAGGAAAAGCATCCGCATGAACTTTGGAACAAAAAATATTTCATGTATTATGCCATCGTATATAACAATCAACATCAAAAATCAGCGAGAACAATGCAGAGCGTGATTGTGTGCTAATGGTGAGATGATGATGATGGCATTTCTACTCAACTTGCTGCCCTGTTTCTTCTCACAACATTTTTTTTTGCTTTTTTGACAAAAAGGGATTCAATGAAACCTATCCACTTGTTCCCCTGTTCCACTACTCTATAATTTTTACTTGCCTTCTGACTCTAGAGTTATTTATCGGTAGATCCTCCTTTCAATTCTGAAATCATAAATTCACAAAAAAAAAGATTATATGACGGAGGTTCGGGTTTCATTTTATTACAATGTGTCGTAACCTTCAAGAGAAAAAAACGACGCTTCTAAAAACCTCACTCAATTTTCAGTTTTGTTTGATCATCTTCTTCGAAAAGAAGCTTCCACACACAGGATTACTATCATTATTACTGTCATGTCAATTTGTAGTTGTGTGTGCACTGATGAACATGGTACACGCTTATTTTTAAGCACAAAACTTTTAATCTTACCCCATTTTTTGCCCTTTTTGCTTCCACCCCTCTCACTCGATAATAATCCAAAATCCACACTGTGTACCTACCAGTCATGATCATCATTGCACTTTTTTTTGTTTTGGGTTTGACTCATCTTCGTTTTCATCTCAATAATAAAAATATAATAATATGCATTTCGCATATCATTCTTGGCTTCTATTCAGAACTCCAAAAATTGAACTCGCTCAGGTTTGTGATTTTTGAGCTAGCAACAGAGCAAACAGAGAGGGCTAGCCAACATGTGCCTCCTGTCGCTATAAATATATAATAGCTAGGTATATCCATAGTACAATGAATTTTTTATGGTTATCTTTAACTGACACTCGCATGAACAAGACAGGTAGGTGCCTAATTTTGGTCAAAATCATCCTCCTCATTCATGACTTGGTCATGATCATCATCATCGTCGTCGTCGGTATTTTAACATTGAACATGGCTTTACCATCATCAGTACTTGTTGTTGTTAGGCAGAGTCCCTGGACATTTATTATGCGTTTCTTTTTAGAATGCCTCTATATTGTTCTTTAAAAAGTCGTATAAATGTGATTATAATTATGACGATGATTATAATAATATATGCCTCTACTTTGACTCTACTAATGTGGTTTAATGGTATGGCGAATGGAGATGGGTCTATTAGCACACAGGTTCATCATCATCATCATGATTTTGTTTTTGCTGTTACTCCCAAACGACAAATCCCAGTGCAAAATTGCTTATTTAAACAAACATCACACACAAATTTGCTAATTTATTTCTCCCAGCATATATCTGAAAGTTTGTAACCTTTTGTGATGGTGTTGGAGTGTTGATGATGATAATGTTGTGAATGGAATGCTAAGTAAAACATTTATTTTATGCATGAGAAAAATAGTCCAACAGAGATGCTAACTATAAACTGTCGTTTTTTTGTTCTTTTATGACTCGCTAAATGAATTTTTCACGAGAAGACGAAGGAGAGCCACCTTGAAAAAAATAGCGTTTTGTAGAAAATGGATTAAATACAAGAGAGCTAGTTCCAGCCGGATAAGCATATCTTTGAAATGACGAACAATAACGCTAATGCTACGTGGACCATTGTTTTTTACAAACTTCAACAAACTACATACTTGTGGTACATTCTTATGAGATGAGATGATAATATTATTAGATCCCATCATAGCCACAAGAAGCATTAAATGCGGTGTTCCAAAATGTTTGTCTTTGCCGTGACTTTGAAATGAAAAAGAATACAAAGTATTAAACATTTAGCAAAATAATGAAATGTTTTACATTTCGTTCTTGTACCTGTCCGACCATATATACAAATGATCAAACCAACAACAACAGCAGCGTGGTCATCTTGAACAGCACGACTGCCACCGTCATAGGTCCGAGAAAAAAAATCTTACAAAGTAAATGAATTGTTGCTAAAGTTTGGTTTTTCACAGTCAGCGTCAAGCGTGTAAAGGACTTTGAGTGGGCATTATTGGGCACAGAGACACGGCTTCGGCGTGTAAGATTTTTTTGTTGCTAAAAAATGATTTGCTAAACCAGTTCTCCGCAATAAACTCGCTTTTGAGTGCATGGGCTATGGACTAGTGATCTACTGGAGTGACTAATCCCGTGAATTTTTGCAAACTGCAACCTTATGTAATAAATGTGTGGGGGTATTAAGAAGTAAGCATTATTGGGTGTACAAATCGTAACATTTTTATTGTTGTGCTATTGGTATCCTGCGGAATACGGACGCATCGCATCGTCACGCTCTGGAAAAAAGCAGACAGAGCAAGGTGCAAAAACTGCATTTAGTAGGTAGATATACGTATGGTAGGTAATAAGCCAGCATAACTAATTCGCAACAATTAGGATTTGAATAGCAGTAGATGAAAGTTGCTACGCTTGGAAGGAGCTCCTGAAGACAAGTATCTGACGACACATTATTTTGACGGCTTATCATGAGGGCCGTTGTAGTCCTGTTCTTGGTAAGCTATCATTCAATTAATCTTCCTCCATATATACCTACAAAGGTCTTGCACCCTATTTCCTTTCTAATTGTCATTTACTTAAACAGGTGGCAGGATTTGCCAATTCTGCTATTGTTGACAGCAGTAAATCTCCCGAGTCGAAAAAGACGGATTGGGACGATGAAGACTCTATGACATTGTTATCCACTACCACTACAACTGTAAAACCGCTTCTTTCTTCACAAGACATCAACACCACTCCAGTCTCCTCCGAAGATCAAATCACAGAGGAGCAACAAAGACCTCGTTTCATTTCACTGATCCCAGCCGGAACTCATGATGTGAACGCGCGTTCTCAATCAGACCAAGAGGGTCTGGATCAAGTCAAGTACCGGATTTATCCTAAACCAACCACCACGACGGTAGCCCCTGAATCTGAGCAAGATGACGCTTCTGCGGGCAGCTCCACAACACCAGGGTCCTCTTCTGAAGAAGAGGAAACCTCCCGCGATTCTGAATCTTCCGAACAATCAACAACGGAAGGTTCCCGAATTAAGCACATCCAGTTGGGTAAAATCCCCTTGTCTTATGAAATCATTCCATTGTTACCACCCAGGGAAGAAAAGCAACAACTGTTGGGGCGAGAAGATACAAAACCAATCGGTTTCTTCCCACCCGAGCACATGATGATGAACAGAGCAAACAAATTACGAAGGGAACATAAACAAGAACAGCAGTCCACTGAGGAGGATACAACGGAGATAATTACGGGGAAACCCAACCCAGATCTTCAGGAACTACCCCGTGTACCATTGACTTACATGGTGCCACCAAAAATGGACGGCGAAATGTATTGGAACCAGTATCCTCAGCCCACAACCACGATCAACTTGAGGAATCTCGAATCGCCCCAAACGACAACGATAAATCCTTTATTTGAAAGAATCAACGATTTCATTCAAAAGGCCAAGCGTCATTCCTTGGAAATGGAAACTACCACCGCCAATGACAATGAAAGTACGACCAGAGAAGATGATCAGAATACCGAACGTATGGAAACAACCACAAGCGGCGAGCAAAAGGAAAATGACAGCACCGAGGGTGACAGGGAAAACCAGGAAAATGTTAGCACCACCGATCCACTTACTCCCGTTTCCGACTTTCCCGAGGACAGCAACGGAGACTTGAACCCTTCTTCTCCCGCACCAGTTCCTGAAGAGCCTACCGAGGAAATCAGCACAACCAGAGGACCCACTATTTTATATCCCCGACCAAATATTCCCGAAGTCCACGACTACTCGCCTGAATCCGAGCCCTTGCTGCCTTACCCTCCATCATCATCCCCACTTCCACCCCCAATAAATTCCATCAGCATTCGCCCATCCGGACTCGACCAGTATTTTTCCGATTACAACAATTACAACAACAATCCCCCACAACAGCAACAGCCATACAATCCATACTACTACACAAACTCTGACCCTGCTGAGATTCTCCGGCGGAGAATGATGATAACATCTCTGTTAAATAACAAGCCAATTGCGACAACAACAACAACCCTGCCTCCACCTCCCAGTCGACCAATCTACATTTCACCAGATTCATACTGGCCCCGTAAATATTTTAACAGAGGTGGCGACGGAAGCGGATACAGAAATAATGGTGGCTACAATAACAATGGTTTTGCTTCTGATTATAATAATAACAATTACAATAATTATAATAATTACAATAATAATCCATACACACGTCCGCGTTCACAACAACAACCACAAAGAGGCGGTGGATACAATACCAATTACGATTATTACCTTCGGCCACAAAGACAAAGTCCTTATGATTTTCCAACGACATCGACCTCCATTCCCATTGGAGTAGCTCTGAACAACATTCTCTCGTCCACGTCTGAGGAGCCCTCATATTCTTCTCCTTATGGAACTGATGACCTGAATGAGATTTCTTCACTTGGAAATCCTTACTTGTATTCACGTGGCCCCAGTGAAAACGATAATTACTATTCTGCCGCGTCATACCCACCAACAACAACTCAAACCTCATCACCATACGTTTTGAATTACCGTCCCATGATCCCGTACCGGTCGTCCTATCCCATTACCTCTTCGGATTTGGTTAATGAGATGATGATGTATGCGCCACTGTATTCTTACGAGCGGTTTAGAAGAATGCAGCCACCACCACAACCTGGATATTATTAAATTAGTCTATAGATTTAGAGAAAATAGACTTTTACGATTTTTTTTGTAAAACTTCTTAAAACAGAAAGCGAATAGAACAAAAAATTTATAAAAACAGAAGCGTTGAGCGTGTAATAAAAATTGTATTTACTAAAGCTATTGTCCATCTGAAAATATTTCATGTTGTTGGAATCTTTTCATGAAAATACCCGTGTGTACTGTGAAGTTGTTTCTTGATAATAACGCATTTTTTAAAAGAACTAAATGTAGCTAGTTAATATGTATTGTTACAATTATCAATAATGTCATGCGTAATCACAATTTTCTTTTGATTCTTTTGTCCTCTTGACTTAAAAATTTTAATGCATATCAATAAAATAAAAGATTATTCAAACAAACATGTTTTATAAAACTGAACGTTAAACTTTAAAACGTACATACTGAGGTGCACATAGCACATACATTATGAAGTTTGACTGCTTCTCGAATAATGTTATGCTTATGGCCATTCATAGACAAAGTTTTACCTAACCCAACCTCATCTTAGTATTTTCAGTTATTGTCGTTGGTTCACAAGATTACGAGACCCCAATCGGCAATCGATCATCATAACACTCATTCAACTCTCTCTCATTAGAAACATTTCTCTTTATGCCAAGTCCGTATTAAGTTAATTGCGATAATTAAATTAAGCGTAAGGTGTGTAGCTGGTAAGTTTATGTGTACACAACATGCCTCTGTGTGCAGGCCACATAATTTCATTTCATTTGCTATTTTTTGTGTACAAAAATACATCCTGGACCTGGATAACGATTTTGCTGTGGCACTGGTACCTGAACACGGAACGATTTGGAAAATACGTCGTAAACAATACAATTGCTTATTACAAAATATTTGCAACTTTCAATAATAAACGGAGTTATTGGCTAGACGCACGACATTTTTTCGTGGAAATCAAGTAGTCATGATTCATTTTACGCTATATACAATGAATAAATGATCTGGACATTTTGAAAGTTGAAAGCCTGGGCCATTATCACAATCGTAAATAACATCTTGTTAATCATTACACAAGACGCGTCCAAATGATTTTAAAGACAATTATGCATAACTAAATGAAGCTTACTCCGTAGATATTTAATATTTAATAATTTTCGGGATATTTTAAAATGCCTCTGGATTTCCATTTTGAATCTTCAGGACAATGGAGCATATAGCTAGAAAAGGCAGATAAATGCGCTAATTACTAATACTATTTGTTATCCCGAATCTTCATTATGTCGAGTTGTAACTCTAAATAGACATATTTAAAGAGATATCTCATCTAGCAGTCAAATACTGACAGTTAAGTGGTTGACTCACATTACCCCGACTTGTAATTACATTCCCTAATTTCACAGTTTCAAACCCAAGATAATACCTTAATATCTACAATGAGGAACTTAAACGTAAGTCAAATACATAAACAGTATATGTATTTAGATTTTAACAGGTTATAACAACCATCTTTTTTTAAAGGTTTTGCTGTTAGCGAGCATGCTATTGTTTCTTGTGTCCATGATGGTGGTGGAAGGGTTTCCACAATGGGGTGGCTATGGTGGATACGGAGGCTACGGTGGATATGGCGGAGGTGGAGGCTGGGGTGGATATGGAGGAGGTGGAGGCTGGGGTGGCTACGGAGGTGGAATTTGGACTCCAGCTCAAAGAATAAGACCATACCAAACAGTTGTCGTAGGATGATACTACTAATTCTACTTTGAAAGTGGAGTTCAATTGTCCTTTGTTCTCAAGTTTCGTTTACAGTGTCGTCAAACGACAAAGTCACAAACATATAAAATAAAAATGACTCCTGGAACTTTTAAATTCTATTTCGGTTCTACCTTGATGTTTGAATTTATTTATCCTTACCTTGATGCTAAATATATACCAGTAAATTCTGATAATTAAATTAGTACAAGCATATTTGTAAGCAAAGCAATGACTGTAAACCCGGAATAATTTATAATGTTTTTCTTTCATCTTTGTATTGATATGTAATCGCAGGCGTAAATAAATTATACGTTGTTTTCCTATGTTGTTCTCGAAAATATATTTAATGATTTGGAATATACATCGTTTTAATGTTGTCACTAATACAGCACAATAAAATAGTTAATACTAACCTACAATTGTTGTGTCTAACGAAGCACATGTACTGCTTTCCTGGAAAGCATTTCCAACAATCATAACTCACCAGTCGACTGAAACAAAAAGAATTGAATGAATCACACGGGAAAGCATTTAAAATTAGCATTCGTTTTTAGGAGATATTAGAGTTAATCAGCAACATCGTGCAAATATGTACACAGGTAATGTACATGAAATAAACCTGGTCACATGAGAGTGCCGAAGCCGAAGCACCGAAGCTGACTCAAGAAATTCCATTAAAAAATGCATTCAATAAATTGCTAAATGCCTTCAATTATAACAGTTTAACTTTCGACCGACGCACGGACAAGCATGTCAACATCAGTGAAACAACCGATGGAAAACCCGACAGTAAAAATATGTCAAAAATTAACGAAAGTGTAATGAGATTTCGTTGTACGTAATTGGCACCCGTTTCCCTGGACTGGACGGTTTACCCATCGTAAAGTCAACTTTGGCCTTGAATCTGCATGAGTAGTGTTAACAAAGGGATATATTTAAAGAAAATGCTCGTATAAAAGCCAATTACAAGCAGTTACGTTTTTCACCTTAGCTTGCCCCGAGTCTAAATAATATTCTTCGTGTTGAAACAAGTAAAGCATAAAATCCAAAGGGATACCCCATTTTCCAAAGGGATAGACATTATCATCGGATAAAGCACAATGAAGAATCTGAATGTAAGTCTTCACTTAATTGCTTGTTTTTATTTGTGGCTGGGTTTTAAAATTCTAGATATTTATCTGTTTTAACACTAAACGGACATCTTTCACTTTCAGGTATTACTATTGCCGACCATACTGATGCTCCTTATCATTATGGTGGCAATTATTCCCACGTACGCTCAGTACCGTAAGTGGCAGTGAGTTCAAATAACCCTACGCCACTAGACCAAATAATTGAAGTAAATGTTGGTTTTCAGGATATGATCGAGGTTACGGAAATGGTTGGGGAGGTGGATACGGTTACGGAGGAGGCTATGGTGGATACGGAGGTTACGGTGGAAGGCCGTATAGACCGCCGTATGGAGGGTATGGTTTCTACGGTCCTCCACGATACGGGTATGGTCGCGGGATGACAATTGTAGTAGGATGATCAATACTAAATAAAATCATCAGACTTGTTCCTGACGAAATGAAGCCCGCAAAGGTTTTCACGAAATAATATTATCATTTTTGTAACTTTATTAACAACGAGTGTATAAATACCGACGACTCTATAACATTATGAAATAAAAAGTTATTTGACGCTAACTTCCGCTCCACTTTTGACGCCTTCCTCATTACCGACATTTACTGGGGTTATTGTCATATGATCCTTCTCCAAAGTCCGCAAAAGTTTTCTCGTAGCGTAAATATCATCATCCACGGAACTTGAGAGACCCACCGACTCTTCATCAGCTCTTATCGTTTGTAAAGTTTCCAGTTTTAGCTTCAAGAATGGGACCTTCTCTTTCTCCAGTTGTTCTTTGTATTCTAGCATCTTTTTGTCGCGTAGCTCATTACAAAACATGGCGACTAGAACATTAATGGCAGCCTTTCTTTCGATTCGAGCGTATCTGTTACAAAATCAAAACGCCAACTTGTAGTTCCAACAAATTTAAAACTGGCAAAGAGATACCAACATGGGTTATTATACAATCGTGACTTACGGTGGTTCCAGCTTGTAAATAACGCCCAGAATTTCAATAATCCACTCAAATCTTTTGTAGTCTCTTTCACGCATCTGACCTAACAACTTTTTTCGCTTGTCAATTAATTCCTTTACGTTCTTCCTTAAACGTCCCAATCTTGTCATCTCGGGATAATTTCGAAATAAGTCTTGGATGTTGCGGATTTTCCAAGTAACCCATGTCACTGAAAGCATAAAAAACATCCACAACTTACTATATTTATATAATACTCTGAATCTGGCAAACTGCAAACAATTTAATTGCACAGACCACACCAATTTATGTATATACATACATACCTTTATAGTCATGACTAGTAGTGTCATACTTATGACGCCGCGTCTTGGCCAGTGCATCCTCCAAAAGTAGCTTGGTCCCATCCCTGCGTTGCCCAAATTCAACTGTGAAAACTTTACGCTGCTCCTCTGGAAGCCTACAAACAACACAACAATCAAAATTACAACTACAACATAACTGTACATTTAGCCGTATTTTAGACATTCATTCATTGTTAGACAAGATATCCCCCTATAACACAAACAGTAATAATAACTTACTTCTCAATGATATCAGCAAAAGGTCGGTACTCTAATTTCAGCCAGGTTGGATCAATAGGTTCCTGACCTCTCAGATCGCACGATCTCCTCGGATCCCAAGAATTGAGCTCTTCTGGTCGCACAAACTTGATAACTTTATGAAATTCGTGATTATCAATGTTGGCAGAGACATACGGCTTCCTCAAACGCTCTGCAATTGGAGTCGTGTGGAGGAATCGACGACAGTCGATAAGGAGTAGCCGCCTTGGAATCATACTCGCAAACTTTTAATAATGGCTCACCAGTCAATTTAGCAACGCTTTTTTTGCAGTAAACACAGAATCTGCACTAATTATTAAATTACGACCATTATTTTACATCATCACCGGTCCTATTTAAAAGCAGACCGGATAACTTTGTAAACAAACCTGAATGATCTCTGTTGTGTGGGTGGTATGGTCGTGCCTCTTTTGCTAGCGATCAGCCATCTGATGAGAGCACCTGGGGCATTCTGATAAGCACATTTGCAAATGTTAGGCACGGTGCTTATTACATGCATTAAAAGCATACAGTAGACCACAATACATTGCGGGTATAGTGTTTTGCGTGTGCATTCGTTAATCCAATTTTTGTCCAGCGAGTTGTTGGCTATTGTTTCCAGCAGATTTCCAGCATTTTCTTATAGCTTATATGAACTCCTTTGACTCAAAGGCTTTGAGTTTGCAAAAGGACTACTATAAAAATCTACGCTATTCGTTAGTAGATTAGATCCCCTCCACACATTTCTGTTCTCCAGGCTGCCTGGAAGTACTTACAAGGACAAGCAAATTTAATAAGCAATGCAGAGTTTTAAAATGCACGTTGAGAGTTTCAGCTGGCCAAAATGTAACTAAAGTACATAATATTATTCTTATTTTTTGCTACGTTGTTTTTACAGAGAAAACGTTGAGGTGTTTACTCTTGGAAGGAACTGCGTGGATTCTTTAATGCGGAGATTTGTTTGCTGATATAAGTTGTGGGATTACTGATCTACGTGTCCTTATTTTTTTGCTGCTGCGGTGTTCATAACTTTCTTCACACGAGTTTCCCGTGCCTAGAAAAAAACCGACGACATACCTACTTGGAACTTGGAAGGTTATGTAACGCGAGACATTTTCGGTATTTTTGTGGTGACGTTAACGGAAAAAGGTGGTCAGGCGTGGAAAGGAAAGGCTGCATAACTGGTGACTAGATTTATTTTTGAAGGTATGTATTTGTGTAAGAGAAGCGATAAATATATTGTTTTATATAGGTTGGAATTGTATGCATTAGATAAGCGAAAATAAACAATAATACGTAATATTGGGAGTATTGTTGGGCTGTTTGATGAAAAAGTAGTTCTTATTTTGTCTGTTTATATTTGGATTTTTAGATCGCTTATCTGAGTATTCCTCAAAAGGAGTGTAAATGGAAAGTGAGTAAAATAATGGTGGACATTTCTCCAACGACTTCAACGGACGGTTCTTCTTCTTTAACCAAGAGCGACTATGAAAACTGGTCAAAGGAGCAGTTGATTGAGAAGATACGGAAACTTGAGTTACACGTTTTTCAGTTAAGAAATGTCATTGCAAAACGGCCCGACAGTAAGCAGTGTTTTCAGGAACTTCAGGAACTTGAAGGAAAGAGAAAACGGGAGGAGGATGACGACGACGAGGGGAGGGATGATCATGACGACCTTGTTGGTACCAATGGACGCAAGGCCAAGAAATCCAAAGCCAGGCCTTTCGACTTTTCTTTGTAAGTTGACAAACTAACGAGTAGTTTTAAGTCTGTTTATAGCATAAGGTCAATAAGGTGCAAGGTGCAATACCGGGTATGTGAAAACGTGCACGGCAGTTTTTTTAAACAATGGCATAATAACATGGCTTCTGCAATTGGGCGGGTCATTTACTTGAGTTATTTTTAAGCAGTTTTTAGTTCTAAGTTGTGATTACCTTAATTTTTCTCAAGGCACGAGACTCGCCATGTGGCATTAAAATTTCTGTACTTGGGATGGGACTACCAGGGGTTCGCCTGCCAAGAAGATACAAATGAAACAATTGAAGCTCATCTATTTAGGGCGCTTACTGTTACAAGACTTATCGAAGAGCGTGCCAAATCAAACTATCATCGCTGCGGCAGAACTGATAAGGGTGTATCTGCATTTCAGCAGGTTATTTCTCTTACCGTCCGAAGTAGAGTAGTTGACGGAAAAGAGACTCTAGATTACTGCGGTATGCTAAATCGTGTCCTTCCCAAGCATATAAGGATGATAACCTGGGCACCTGTACGACCAAATTTTTCTGCACGATTTGATTGCAATCAGAGAACGTACAAGTACTTTTTTCCGCGAGGTGATTTGAATTTATCGGTAGGTACCTGTCCCTTCAAACACGAGATTTATTTGATTTTATGGTACTCCCCAGTCTTTTTGGTTTGCTCATTTCGTACGTTTCTTTATTGTAGAAAATGCAGACCGCTGCTGATTATTTAATTGGAGAACGGGACTTTCGTAATTTATGTAAAATGGATAAGGACAAGACTACAATTAGACGCGTCATTAAGACTGACATTGTTTCTCCTCCTGGTGAGGAGGCATCCCCGTCAGACTTGTGCAAACTTGTCATTGTTGGACAATCGTTTGTCTGGCATCAAATTCGCTGTATTGCAGCGGTACTGATTTTGGTTGGAAAGGGCTTGGAGGAACCTGAAATTGTTCAGGAGCTTCTCGATTTAGAGAAAAATCCTCGGTGGGTACTGTACATCATTGTTCTGATATTAGTAAATTGCTATAATATTGAACTCCTGACACACGTACCGATTTACTTTCCGTAGAAAACCACAATACAGCATGGCAGTAGATTATCCCTTGGTCTTGTACGATGTCAAGTATCCTGAAGAAGCAACTAATGACATTGTGTGGGACTATCCCAAGCACTCATTAGGCTTGGCTCTTATTGATTTGCAAACTTTATGGACTGAACATTCAGTCAAGTAAGCAATTCATATTATTTCACTCATATATCTCGACGCTGTATATTATTGGACAGATTGGAAAAACTTTATGCACTGTTATTTTTATGCTCCTTCAACGTTCTAGGTGTGCAATGATTGCTGAAATGATGGGGGATATAGAAATGCATTTGGACACAGTTCCAGTGGAACATGCTACCTGCTTACTGATGGGAACGAAGAGAAAAGCTTATCAGAAATTATTAGATAGACCTACATGTGGAAATTGAGAAATCAAAATTATTCCTCCATATTTAATTTTATATCTTTACTATTTTGGGAATAAAATATGAGTCTCATAAAAGCATTTAGAAAGAGTTGAAAATCATTTGCATACTTTCAAATGGTGTCATATTTATTTGTGTACTCCAGTCCTTGCAACCTTGTACCTCTTTAAAGATTATGCTTCATCAGAGTAACGGATTTAAAAAATAAGTTTCTATCTTTCTTACTGTTACAGTAATGTTCCTAGCTATACACTCCATGATATTGACAGTGTCAGCCTCTACGGACGATTACATTGATTTCGCAGACATGGGAAATTATGACCATGGTGTTCAAAGAAACATTGACAGGAAGATGAGTGAGTTTGGAATGGTCCCTGCATCGCCCCGTGGGGAAAAGTCACTTTTGTCAACTGCGCAGCATGATGCTTCTGAAGCATGTGATTCTAGCTGTGTTCGCTCAATGGAATACTTGCAGCGAATTGTGAAATCACTTCTACGACAAATGAGAGTGCATGTAAGTTTTTTGAATCGATCTTTGAAAATAATTATAACAGTTATCGTTTTGATAACATACAAAATTTGTAATTGCATTTTCATTTTGCAGTCGCACGTTTTTGGACCTGGAGAGGCGATCACGATAGATTTGCAAGCAGAGTTGAAATATGATGACTATATCACTCTAACAAAGTTTATGAACTCAAACAAGGAGTCTGACAAATATTTATATCGCATAGATGAAATTATGTCTAATTTTATACACGTTGTCGAGCATTCTTCTTCGCGTTTCGACTTTTTAGAAAATATTATTCATTTCCCAGCTTTCTATAGTTTAAAGGTAAGGCCACGTAAATACCTTGAAAATATAAATCAAACAATAATTTTCCAGAAATATTCGGAAGACAATGACTTGATTATGTTACTCTTTACTATTACAGTTTTGGATAATTCTCCTTACAGCAATGGTTATCGGTTCTTTGATAATCATGCTTTTTATCAAGGCTGTTCATACGCGTGCTGTGCATGTACAGCTTCTTTATGGATTTTTAATCATTTTTATCGTGAGTTGTGTGTGGACCTTTTCAAGTTTATATGAGGTGAGTCAAACAATGAAAACGTAACGATATAAATACCCTTTCAGGAAAATTTCGCGACCTTCAATAATGCTTACCATTTTTTGTAATTCAATTCATGTAGGACAAGAAGGCCGAAATACATGCCCACATGGTTCAGTCAAACAGCTTGCCTCCAAAAGATTGTGATTACCACAGCATGAGTTATTGGGACAGTTTTTCGTATTTTGTTCGTGTTAATATTTTAAAATGTAAGTAAGCTAACACATTATGTATGTTTATATGCACTTATATTTCTAAAAACGAATTATATTATTGATGCCATGATTTTCTTCCTTCATCCTTGCTTGTGTAGATAAGGATCAATGCAGTGAGCACTACGCTACCACCATGACAGATCCCTTCTGGAAGGTGAATCCTATGGAGGCAATAAGTACCTCGATGGCGTTCTTCATGTTTAAGCCGATGGGCTATATTGGGGAAAAGATGGGAAGTTTCTACTTAAATTTCATCGAGAATGCACCGCTAGTAATGAAACCGGTTATGTTGGGACTGGCAATACTGCTAACTTTCCTAGTAGTCTACGGTCCCTTCCGCATCTCCACCCCATTTTTAACCATTGAGCCAGCGTGGCGTCCCCAAGTTCCGGCGCTGGAAGGGCACCCAGCCCATCAACAAATACATGCCATGATTGGACACGAAAGAGTTCGGAATGAGATAATGGAAAGGCCGGACGGACCTGTTGTTAAAAGTGTTAGAGATGCTACTACTGATATGGATGGCTTTCAAGAGTATTTAACTGACGAGGGCACAGATGATCTAGAAATTATTGGCCCATTTGCCAGATTTGTAAGAAATTTAATGAGACACCTAAGTCTTTTTCAGACAATAAATATACAGTATTGACAAAACGAGAAAGCGGTTTACTTTTTGTTGTTGATTATTCATTTTTATTTCTTCTTATCATAACCCTAGAATTTGGCGGAACAAAGCAGTAGTAATTCTACTCCTAGGAGCACATCCACAACGCCTTCAGTTGAACCGCTTTTGGCTAAAAATGCTAACACGAAAGATGCTTCTTGCTCTTGTTACGATAAAAAAGTTGGCCCTGAAGTTGTAGCGTCAGTAGTAGCAACACCAAAAGCCGAGAAGATCATGTCCAACCCCCATGACCAGTACGCAGATGGATCTGATACAACCGTAAAAACGGAGACTGGAGGTGCTTTCGTCAAGAAGGAAGTCGTGAAATGCGTCAGTTTCCCAGGTTCAAATATCAAGTTGGAGAGAGAAGAATTGCTGAGGGATGCTCTGCGCGAAGATACAGCAGACGAGCTAATGTCTTTGTCTTGGCCTTCATCCGATGATCTTTTACCATAAAACCAAAGTTTCATCATAAAGCTTGGTTTAGTATATTTTAAAAAGAATTTAATTCATATTTTACGCTTAATTTTAAGCTTCTTCAGATTCTTTATTACCCGTCGGGGATCGTTACTGTTTGGAAATGTATCGCTAAAATTGAATTAAGCTTTCGATACAATAGCAATTAGCCATTATATTTAATGAAATTGTTACGTTTTAATATATTGTTATAGAATAAACACGTATGTATGTAGTGCGCTTTTAATAATAATTTTCAATTTTGACATCAAGTAATTACCATTTACAGAACTTATCACTAGCATAATACTGTAATTGAATTATGTTCGCCGTGGGTGGATAATTATGTCAAAAGTTACTGTGACCAGCATTTATTCATGAAAAATTTGCATAGTATGATTATTGGTCAAATCAGATGGCTTTTTAATTGCAACTTGCAACCATCATACCAAAAAGAGGACAAAAAGCAACTAACTTAACTACCTATATAAAAGTACAAAATCCCCGGCACATTTCAAGTTAAATCGTGCAATCAATCAGTAATACAGCTCAGGTAAGTATTCTTCACGTAACGAAAAACGACGCTTGGGTTTGTGGTGCTCATCGCTGTGCTTCGTTTGGTAGCTTGTGTTGTAGTGCACGTAGACTTGTCTATGCTCTCGTGCATGCTTCATTCGGCTCTTCTTCCCCGGCTGATCGCAACTTGTAAACAATTCGCTCACTTGTTCATCTTCGCTAGAAGGATAAAGTTGCTCTTGATTTACCTCTCCTACACAATCAGCCAAAAATACTAACTTCTTTAACGCAAGTTAACTAGCAGGACATTTAAGTGCTGCTTTTACAATCAGAGGACTGTCAGGTCAGTGAGTGAGGTTAAATTTCTTGTGAACGGACAAGAAAATGTCCTCGTCTACTCCACAGCAAGATGGCAATCCAGTGGAACTGGAAAGCCAAGTTATTCTTCGCCTTCCGCTGGTAAGTTAAT
This sequence comes from Sinella curviseta, assembly GCA_004115045.4. Classification (NCBI taxonomy): domain Eukaryota; kingdom Metazoa; phylum Arthropoda; class Collembola; order Entomobryomorpha; family Entomobryidae; genus Sinella; species Sinella curviseta. The sequence goes on from CM023199.3 coordinate 65,705,841, forward strand.
ACATTTTTTTGGACACTGTTAAATTTGGTTTAGCAATTAAAAAGTTAAAACGTAAACTTATTTTTGGCAATTTAAATTCTTAGAGTTTTGTGAGCAGACAAATATAATGACGCAGTGAGTAAATTTTAACAAAGTATTTTAATGTTTACAGACTGTAGCACGGTTACTCCGAGACTCCTTGCGACCAGGAGCTCCGAATTTAAAGGAGCGGCTTTCCCTGAAAATGGAAAATGACATGAGACATGGAACACTCTACTTTGATCATTTCGTTTTACACGCAAAGGTACGTAATCATTAATGTTACAGTTACATATTTAATGTGTTCTATTGATTTAATTTGTACGGATATGGAGAAGCTGTTAATTAATTCTGACTGTGTATTTACTTAGCTTGTTGACCTTCCCTGTGTCATTGAATCTTTTAAAACGATTGACAAGAAAACAGTGTACAAGACTGCGGATGTTTGTCAAATGCTAATTTGCACGGAGGAAGCGGAACCAGAAGAAGTTGATCCCAAGCCCCAAAAGAAAAAAGATGGAATGGTAAAAGTGGAGAAGAGGTATCTTTGGCCTCATGGTGTAACTCCTCCCTTGAAAAATGTTCGGAAACGAAGATTTCGTCGTACACTGAAAAAGAAGGTACGAAAGTATTTGATACGATCACTTGAATAGTAAATTATGTTGAATTGACTTCACTGTAGCAAATTTGCTTGATTATATGACGTAGCAATATTCGGATCAACCGGAAATTGAGAAAGAGGTCAGGAGACTTTTCCGGATGGATTATGAAGCGCATCATGTTAGCTGGGAAGTAATTGACGAGGAGGAAGACAAAACAAAGGATGGCAATCCTAAAGATGTCCTCATGCAAGGCTCAAAGACCAACGAAAATCCAAGTGCTAGTCGAATCGCAGTTGGTAGGTTGAAAAATCAATTAGCTTGTTCCATTCATACTTTCACCAACTAAAATATATTGGAAAATTCCCTAAATTTGTCAATGATATCGTTCTTTCAGAGCTATTTGGAGACACTTTGAGTGACTCTGATGTTGACGAAGGGGATCCCGGTAACGATATGGATTTTGAAAGTAGAATGTCCATAGATGAAGATGGAGACGAAAGTAGACTCAGCAGAATGTCAGACTCCATGTCCTTCGTTGCTCAGGTAGGTATAATTTCAATTGCTTTTGAACTATATTTGCCCACACTAACAATAACCTTGACATACATAAGACATGCACATTTATCATTTACATCCCCACTTATAATGTGAAATTTACTTTGTTATCACAGGATGGCGATAAGGATGCTAAGGCTTCTGGATCTGGTTTGGTGACTTCTTTCTCCAAAGACATGTTTGAGCCTTCCAGTAATTCTTCAACGGAACCTTCTCCGGTGAAGGCTGGTCCTTCCTCAGCAGAACAATCCATTGATTATGAACTCATCGCTAAAAGTACATTTCAATAATACCTTAATTCTTGTATTCTCAAACTGAAAGGGGTACATATTAATTTTTGTTTCTCTTTACATTTTCTATAGAAAACAGTATGGAAGACCAGCTACGTTCTTTACGGGACGAATGGCACGATCTCGCAAAACGACGGGAAATTCAAGAAAATGAATTGGCTACAGTGGAGAATATGGCTCTTCGTCAACGACTGGAAAGTAATTTGAGGAGGATCATTGAAGACCAAAATGATAAGGAAGGAAGGGTAAGTTCAATAGTAGTATTGATTGTATTTTTACTTTGTCAGTCTCATCAAAATATATATATATAAATTTTCCCTAAACCACTTTCCTTTAATTTTCCTTGTTTACAGATCCAAGTTTTGGAAACTGAGCTTTCTTTGCTTCAATGATTGTTACTTAAAAGGGCTCGCCAACGCCGTATTGCGAAGCCCTTGCCATCTTCTCGTCGTTAACTTTCATATTTGATCGATGCATCCCTTTGTGATTTACTGCAAACTGTTAACGTGAAGATGTTTATTCAAGTTTCTCAGGAACACAATCTATGACATGTGTGTTGATGAAATAATCGTTAATTATTAAATATGCTCCATTTTGTACTTTTATGATGATTGTAGTACACGAGTCATTTAATCAAGAATTTTTTTGTATGTAAAATATATGAACAAGGTTATTAGGTATGCAAAATGAAATAATAAATGCCAGAAAATACACAGAACATAGTGTGTAAAAGTTTTTTTTTGATTTTGTAAATGCTGCAACTTTTTTTGGAGTTTTTATTTTTTTTTAAATACTACCATAAAACGTAGCTCATGTTTATGGCAAAACAATAAAATGAAACAACAAAAAGTCCTCAAAATAAAGATTGCATAGAGCAACTTTATATTCTTTTTTGTTTTCTTTTAAATCATCATAAATTAGTTCATGATTTAAAATTTTCCTAAGAGTCAGACGGGGTCGTAACCGAAGTTTCGTTTCCATTTATAAATGAATATATACATTTGATATATATTTTTTTGTTTAAAAAGAACTGTGTATTCTTTTTACTCTTCCTACTTTAAACCACTTTAAAAAGGTAGCTACTTAAAACTTTTCAACTAAATATTAGCTATTTATATTAACTTAAAATGTATCTATTTACAAATCACTGATTGTTTTCCTTTTTTATTAATAAGTGAGCGAAGCCAACTTTAGAAAGAAGAAAGGCTGTCATAATAATATAATAATTAATAATAATGTTGAAATTCACTAAAAATAAGTTTGAAAGTATATATATATTTCAATAATAAATTCTGAGTCTATTTTTTTCTTGGTTTAAGTTGATGAAAACTGTCGTATTCATATATTTCTTAAGTTTTTTATACTTTTTTTCTTGCATTTTCATTTTATACATTTGCATTACTGTGAAATGTATCGTTTTCTGTGTAGTAATAAGAAAGGAAGACAGTCAAATAATGTTTTTTGATAAAAAATACCTTTTTGATTGATAAGTACTTGTGTTTTTTTTTTGCAAAATATTTAAAACGCACTAAATAGCATCTCATTTGTTTCTGTTTCTCTATCTTTTCCTTAATGCTTGCAAACCAAAAAATTCGAATACGTAAAAATAATAATTAAAATTGTTTGATTGTTTCGAGAAAATGATTGATTCCTCTGCCCACTCTATCATTTTCTTTTATTATTTCATGGAGATCGAAGGGGTGAAAGCAGTGGTACATTCCAAATCATTTCAAACGACTTCATAGACAAGTCAATAGATTCTCTTTCTTCGTGCTCATCCCCCTTTTGGAGCGCGTATGATTTCCGCTGATTGCTTTCCAACCGCCGCCTTCTCTGTCGCTCAATAAGTTCCGGTTGGGGTCGCGAGGCCTTTTTGATAATCCTGTCGGTTATACTAACTGCTGCAGGAGCAAGGAATACTGAATGATCACCAGAGGACGATGATGTTGACGAAGAAGAATTGTTTGTGGGGGGCTTGACAAATGAAGGATTCTTGTTGATTATGTTTAGCTTCTGCTTATGATTTGTTGTCGTAGGAGAACCACTTGACGAGGATGTTGATTTACCACTAGTTTCTGTTGCATTGTCCGTTGTTGCATTGAAACGTGAAGAGGAGGTTGATGAGGAAGAGGAAGTAGAACTATGCCGACTACGCTGAGGAGAGTGATGATGGTGATCGTTTTCCATAAAAGTGTCACCATTCAGAGAAGAAGTAGAGGAGGAGTATGAGGATGCGGTAGATAATGAGGAGAACGCATAGTTTGAGCTGGTCACGGGCAAAAAGGGGTATCCAGACGGGGACCTATCCGAATATGCCGAATCACTGCTACTACTACTGCCAAGTCTTTGTTTCTTTCCGTATCCAGAAGAGGAGGAGGAGGAGAAGGAGGAAGAATAGTTTTCGGTTAAACTGATTGGTCGTTTGAGTTTCTGTTGCTGATGATGGTTATTTCCGGTAGTAGAGTTCACAGGAGGAGAGGAGAGCTTTGCCGATGAAGACGAGGAAGTTGAAGAAGATGACTTGTAGCCTTGATCCGATTTTGGGGAGGACAAATCCGGAGGAGATTGAGAGGCAGCCTGCTTGGGTGTGGCATTATTGTTATCACCAGAATGAGAAGAGGGAGGAGGCGTGACCGTAATCGTGGTTCCAGATGAAATGGAGCGAGGAGAAACCGTGCTCACAGGGCTGTTGTTTTGCGAGGAGACCTTGGCCGATTTTGTCAGGGAGGCAGGAGATGGCGATGACAAGGAGCTGTGGTTATCTGGTGGCTTATCAGGAGTCCTTGCCGTGGTCGTTGTTGGACTTGCATAGTTGACCTTATCATTCTTGTGATAAAGGATTTTCTGGATTTGCACCCCGTTCAAACCTTGAGCTGCTGGCGGCTTGTAGGGAGCCACACGGATGGGCACTATAAATCGCGGACTGCCGCTTCCCGTCTTCTCAATCAACGCCACGCGAGTTTTCTGCTTTAGTCCGTATTGCACTTTGAAGTTGTCGCGGGGGACGCTGAGAAAGTTGTCTGGCTGCTCATCCTCGTCGTCGTCCTCGTTCTCCTCATCATGGTCATCCTCAGAGACCCCACTACTCTCATTGTCATCGTCGTCAGAAAAGTACTTTGATAAACGTTTACTGTTTTTACCACTACTATAATTATGATTATCACGTTGCTGCTGTACAGACAAAACTGGGATGGACACCACCAAGTTCCCATTCACACTTGACAAGGAGCTTTTACGCGAGTTTGAGTTGGAAATAGAGCGCGACCTCGAGGATGGCGGAGGGGCTGGCAGCAAGTCAGTGTCCAGCGACTCATCATCGTCAAACAAACTATTCAGCGATCTTGAATGGAGTAAGTTACTCTTGTTTGATGATTGGTGGTGGTGGTGATTGCGTTGATTATGTGGGCGGCCATTGCTGTTGTTGTTTGTGTCCGCAGTAGCTGCCGACGGACTGAACAAATTTTCATCACCAAAGAGTTCCGTAAATTGATCGGATGACAAGGAGGAAGAGTGTTTTTTGTTGACCGGGTAGGATGAGGATTTTGTATTATGATGATTACTATGCTTATTATTGACTTTATTGTTGGGGGAGGGGTAGGAGGGATGACGAGAATTTTTCTGATGATGATGATGCTTGTTGTTGGCCGCGTCTTTCTGGGCCTGGGCTGATTTTGTAAAACTTTTTGTAAGCTTGAGAAGCTGACCCCGGTAGTATGCGTCTAGTTTGTCCCATTCTTGATAGAGCTCTAAGACCGGGACGACCTTTTGACTGGAGGGATAATCCGGACGCTTGGGTTTTATGGAGAGGATGACCACATCTCGCTTACTTGCAAGTTTACCATCGCACATGGTTCAGCAGCCACACGAGTTTTTCCAAAAATTGTTATCTGGAGACAAGAAAAAATTGAACTTTTTTATAATTTTTGTAATGTTTTATTTCTTTCCAAAGTCAATTTCGGTGATCTTAAACCACAGTTCACTGTTCAACAATTATTTATGTAATTTCCATTTGTCTACAAAGCACATATTATATTATTTCCCACGTACGCTCACTTTATTAAGCTTCCTCACAGAAATACTCAGAAAAGTGCAATCTTCATGGCTTTCTGCATGAAACTGACAACCAAAATATTATAATATGATAATTATTTTGGAAAATGTTATTGACTTTTTCATCGTTTCACATTTGTACTTTTTAGGCAGTTAAGCCACATGATTTGAAGATGAGTTGTGTAACTACCTACTTTTCGCCTACCGTGTCATTCGTTTACTCTGATAAAGTCTCTCTTTCCAGTAGCCGGTTGAGTACACGCTAATCATATAATCATATAATGATCCTCTTTAACAGCATATTATTCCCACACCACGACGAAGTAACTTAAGCCGAAAATAAAACATTTTTTTTCTCTTCTCCAATTGTCTGTCTCTCTCACTCTCAAAAGCTTCAATTTCTTTGCCAAGCTTAATACATAATAACTTTTGGCTTCCACTCAACTTGGCATGCTTGAATTTGTTTACGAAGAAAGGCTGTGAATTGTGAATGAACTTTTTTTGAAAAACTTTTTGACAAGCCAAAGAAGAGGTGGAAAGTTATTATTATTATTATTATTATCGAGAAAACGGTTTATGTAACTTCACATCATAAAAAAAAGTCAACTCTCGGCATGATTATTCCCCTCTTTCCTGTGTGTCTAATGATCAATATCAATGTGTGTTTTCTTCACTCTACTCTTGCGCTTTGTTCTTCTGCTCCTGCTGCGGATAATCTCTCTTCAACACCAATACAAGCAGTCACAGAGATCACCAACGATGATGATCTTTTGCAGTTGTTGCGTTATTGTACGTGTCAAATGTCAAATATATACGAATACCAAATCGCATACCGTCGAATTCTATGATAGTTAATCATAATGGGCATAGAAAAAAGCGTCATCAACATTCTCTCTCACTATTTATGTTTCAATGTTTCATTCAAGACGAATCAACATCAGCTCGCATTGAAAGAGAAGAAAAAAAAAACATCAGTTATTATTATAGCGCATTGTGTCACCACCACAAAACCTCCATCACAAACAATCATAAACGGTCTTTTCAACCATTATATATTTTTTATTTTTATTCACTTGAGATTTCTTATTGTTCTCTGCTTCTCTCTCTCTCTCTCTTTTATCAGAATTCCCTCAAATTATCCATGCTATAGTCACATAATGCGCGTAAGCGACATCGCATAAAAACTCTTATTTTTTTAATTAAGAACGTCTTTCGATATGACTCTGAGATTTCGTTTTAGCAATGACTTAAGAATATCATTGTGAAGTGAAACGTAGTTAAGGTTTAGTAACACATTTCTCATTTTTGTGTCGCCTCTAGTCTTAATTCTTAAATGAAGACATTAACGCGCATATTTGCACGCCAGGCTTGTCTTGAAAAATCATTAATGTGTACCTCTAAGGAAGACTATATAAGCTGTTGTGCTTGAACATTATTACGAATAAAAATTGCGGTAATAATTACAAGTTTTAATTAATTAATGATCAACTGGCTGTTAATGGCGAGCCTATAAGGGGCATAATGACCAGGTGCAATTGAAGTCATTGTCATTCACGAAGCACATTATTATCTCAAGTCGTTAAAAATGTATTTTATTGTGCCTTACTTACTTACTATACTAGTGTCAATGGAGCGCAGTGTGGAATGTGAAACTTTGTCAATGTGCATGAACTTTTATGGATTCTGTTCATTTGTTTATCGGTTCTGTTGTCGTTTCCCGTTCATTTTCATTTCGTCGTATTGCACAAAACATATTTGAATCGAAATTAGAGCAACAACTTACGTTGCAGCTGCCTAATTTCTAGGAAAAGGCTAATGTACTTATTCAGAACTTTGATACTTGATACATGTGCATATTCTGTTGGAACTTTATTTTTTAAGCTCATAAACCAGCACAACAGAAACGACAACGAGACTCGTCAGAACGTCACATTCCGTGTAATAATCCATGTTCCACAACGCATCCAGTTTCGACACTAAACAAGCAGCGTCTGCACTTTACATTCTCTATTATGTACGATGATCAAATCAGCAGCATTTAAAATGTCATGCAAGCCAGGCCAAGTATCACATGAGTGGAAAAATTTATACTGTATTTTTTCGCATTTACAGGCATATTATGCATTGGTTATCTTGTAATTAGTTAATGGCAATGGCATCGACAACTTTTAATAAAAAATCCTCTTGAACTCATGACTCATTTCGCAAAATAGATAGATATCAAATGTTCGCTTTCCAGCAGTCTGGTTTACAATTAATTCAAATGGTATCGTACGTTGTGCGATACTGTTTTATTTTAATTATGCAATATTTGATTTAGCAGCAATATCGAAGCGCATGCCGGTTCTATGTACATGCTCACGTTAATTTATTTATTTGTTGGATTTAGGGAAATGGGTATATTGTAAACAGTTCCATGTAACTGGTTCATAATTGCATATCGCATGTTTACAGAGTAGATAATATTGTATTTTCCTCCCACGAATTTCACCAATCCTGAAATTAGGCAGACTTTCATATAACCCGTGGGTGTGCTTGTGACAAATGCTACATCACCTCATACAAATTTAAACTCTTATCTGTTCATTTTTTCAAACTGGCTGCATCAAGATAATACATATTATACATAATAGACGCAAGCAAGCATTAAATCACCGCTTTAATGGTGTCGTTGAGTCCAAAATCATTAAAAATTGTTTTTGTCGCAATAAAACCAGAGCTAACCATTTCTTTTCTAGAAAGCTACCGTTCACACTTCTCGTGAGAATATACGACCTACATATAAAAAACACTTGCTGCATTTGATACAATATTTCAATTGCAAAATTGTATGCAAATGCGTACATATTACAACTAATTATACATGCTTCAATTTTCCGGTACTCTTAATTAATAGTCATTTAAGTGCTAGTAATTGCAATTTCTGTGTATGCGACACCCATTAGCCCACAATGTCCTCCAAAATGTGTGATCTTGCTCCCTTATCCTCCTCCGATGCATTTTTATCAGTGCCATTGTTACTGCTTCTACTAATGCTGCTAGTGCAGTGGCAAAAGGGTTCCTCTATCAGACATTTCATTTTAGTTGCTGCAGGACCTCCACAAAAACCACTTTTATTTTAGGTACTACCTGATTTGTTAAGTTGTGCGAGCAGAGAATGAGTGAGCCCTATCTTGTTGCCTGCTGCAGCAGCAAGAGCTGTAAAACTTATAATTAATTTTACATGCACACCAGCAGCTAGCTAGCCTTTTGTCGTTGTCGTCGTTGTTCGTATTTTCGTAATAGCCCTCAGAAAGGCTCAAGGTTATGCCATTCATATTTCTTACTTATCTCACTACTCTGTATTGTTGTCTGCTTCTGCTGTCGTTCGTTCGTACCTCGACTTCATGTTTGCTTGTTTTTGAATGTCTCCTGTTCAGGTTTGTTTGTTACTGTCGATATATATCATCATCGCTCGTAACATAATCATGCCGATATGTCGAACCAAAATATCCAACAAATCCAAAACGAAAAAGTTTGTGGAGGAATAAAATGAATTGTTCAACAAAATGCCTGCATACAACACAGCTAAAGAAAGAACCTTGCATATCGTCATCATCATGATTCTCTGCTGTGTGCTCACTACAAAAATAACCATTATCCGTCTGTGCAGTCTGAACAATCATTTGTATGAAAATGCAACCCTTTTTCGTTAATCGTACAATAACAGCAGAAACAGGAGTGCTGCTGCTGGCTGCAGCTATTTATATTTTTGTTTACCAATAAAAATTATATTAATACTTTTGCTTTTTCTCTGCTACGGTAGCTGCCATACCACAATTGTCAATCATTATCCACATCCATCACTAAAATGGAATCTGATATTCTTTTAGTGCGCTTGCCTAATAGCAGTTTGCATTTGGAGAATATTATTATCAAAGACAAAAATAATATTCCATTCTCTTCTCTGCACATTTCTCGCATATATCATTGCTTCTCTCTCTCTATCTCTCCATCTCTCACAAAACATGCTACTCGCATATTAATTAAACAAAATGAAGTAGATATACGATACGACACAACAAGACAAAAGGATAAGCATCAGCATTGGCTCCTTCTGAGGGATGGACAAAAACTGACAACAAGGCAAACGAACGGATTTTGTGTGACTTTGACTTTTGTCATGTCGAAAAAGGAACATTGAAAAATAAAAATTGTATCTTGAGTAAGCATACAACAACATGTAATAAAGTTGGTATTGAAAGGACAAAGCTCCTGTTTGTTCGAGTAACAACTGAACTGCCGAAAATGATAAGCATAATTATATTAGCATACCACTACAAAATTGTGTACGTGAAGTAATAAAAGCCATGAAAAGATTAAAAGTCCCACGACCAACTAAACCAAAGTAGCGAGAGAGGCACTACCGCGGCCGCTGCTGCTGCGATTGAACAACAACTTGTTAGAAAAAAATCTTGTAATAAAAGACTGTCACTGTCACAGTTGATGCGTGAAGGCGTCTCATGTTACACTAATGAATTTACAATATTTATTTAGATATGCCCAGCGCTTTGATAAACATTTTACAAAATGTAGTTGGCTAGTTAGCTAATAATACCTACAATAAGTGGTCGAATGCATATATTATTTTGGCAAGCGACAACTTTACAAAGTCAGTAGGATGACAACTACTACGTGCGATATAGAGTATGAGTATTCAATTCAATCAATATATAGTCATCATCATCACCACGCAAGTCAGAACAAATAATCGTAAAAAAAGTTTGGTAATGAATCAAATGATTATTTTATTTTTTATTTTCGAACGGACGGATAATGAATGGCAGACGCATGCAAATTTTTTTAACGCCTACTGCAGCACACACACACATCACTCACGCTCGATTTGCGTTTGACAAGTTTATTTTTACATGCTCGCTCTTGACTTTATTTGTGCAGTTGAAATCAGAGTGGAATCAGGCGTAAGTGTGGTCCGTTTTTGAAAATGGAAAAGTAATAAAAACAAAAAGTGCATTCAGAGTGTTCAATACATCGACATCTCTCACTCACAACAATAATTAACCTATAAAAGGCCGTATACCGTTATTGGAGTAGCTGTAGCTGCTGATGAAAATATGCTGAGCACTTGAAATCTTAACAGTGCTTCATTCATTCTCAAGATGATGACCGTCATTCATTTTGTAACTTTTTTTGGTCAGCAGCAGCAGTGGTGGTGTTGGTGTGACAAATCTGCAGTGACTGCACTACTGCTCCTGCACCGGACCATTTACTTTTACTCGTGTTCAACAAACACTATTTGCTGACGATGCATAATGCAATTGATGATAAGCGCGACCACCCATTCATTTCACCTCAACATTATCATCAGCAGCCATCGTGCATAATATTCCAAGGAACATCAAATCTACTCGAACGGTTTTGGCAGTGGCTCACTTTTCAACTTGTAGGCATGTTTTGTTTCACCCCACTTATATTTTTAGAGGAAACCTTTATAAGGAAACCTATTGAGACTGTTTGTTGGTTTCTGAAGAGATTGCTCATGTATATATGGAAGTAGTGCACCAATGTTTCCCTTCTATTTTTTCCCTACGCAAAACTTAAGACCTTTTATAAGCTTTAAAAAATGCTACCTATTTTTTCATGCCAAACCTTGCTAAGAAGTTACATACCTAAGCACCTGTTGCATTGAAGTTTTTTTATAATCTTTTTTTAGCTTTGTTCCTTGCTTGTTTACATTTTACACGGCTTTCTTTTACTTCTCTCCTTGAGATTGGATGTATTTAAAGAAATGACGCTAAGCTTTTTTTTCGACATGATGCTAACATAATAATATAAATTACACCTTGTGCTTTTTGATTTTTCTAGAAAAAAATGTCGTGTGTAAAAAATGCCAACCATTGTCACCAGCAGCAAGCATCAAATCGCATCGCTTCTTCCAAAGCTGGTACATCAATTTGAATTGACACATTGCACAGTGACAATGCTCACTATCATAACTAGGTATGCTCGTAAATAAATGAACAAAAATATACTCATACATAAATGCTTGTTAAAAGTTGGTGGGTGGCTGACGAGTTATTTTTTCTACTGAATAGTTACACTTGTGACATGTCTTGTAAAAATACCAATAAAACACGAACAGAATGAATGAAAATTACTGTCAATTATACCATGTTTTATTCCACCATCGCAATTAAATTGATACTACTAGCAATTCTGCTTCTTGCCACCTGTAAAAATTGGAAAATGTTAAAGAGGAAAATTACCTACAGTACTGACTACTACCCCTCCCCCAAAACATATTTACCCTTGGATGGCTTATTATTCGACACAAAAGTCACCGTTTATCGACCTCATAGAATAAAAATGATAATAACAAGTGACGTGCTGTTATTAATACTATAATGGTTGGTATAATTAGTGATACTATAATTAAATTAGAGTAATGGCTTTATAGAGAGAGAATTTGAGTATACTAAGGAATTGGAATTATAATGATGATTGTAATGATGCCAGTAAAACAATTTATTGTGTGAATTATGATGACATTGATTAAGTCGTGTCGCATTTTCAGTAAAAATAAATAAACCAGTGCCTGTGCACAAAAAAGGGCATTTAAAAGTACTATGGATTCGTTGCACCCATTCTGTCAAACACGCAAGTGACATCCGTTATAAGACCAAGTCAGAAAAATATTATGTCATCACACGTCCCACCACCCACCACAGCATTTATTAGCATCATCATTGTTCTCATACATTCCAATTATCGTGTGGCATATAGTGTAGCCAGTGTGCTAGTAGGAACAAGTTCAACGCAAAACGTTTTGGTCTTTGTTGCCTTATTAAAAAAATAAAATGCCAAAACTGTCGCAAAACTATAAGAGCATTGTGATGATAACTAACCATGCCTTTATCAGGTTTCTTGTGACATTCACAAACAAAAGACACGCCAAGACAAAAAAATCTTTTTATCATGTAATAATTCTGGAATGCACTGTGCACAAAATATATTTGATAAAAAATTACAATCCAAACAAAAACGATTGTCTTGCAAAGGCAATAAAATCATAAAGACAACGGTTGATCACTGTTGATAACTTGCTATCTCATCCAATTATCAACTCGTAACCGACATGAATTACACATTAAGACGGGAAGCAACCGATGACTGATTGAAACAATTAACGGCAAAATTGATGCAACAGCGTGTCAAAATTGTGAACATACCGGACTAATATTGAAACTGAAGTAATATTGATTTAAAATGAGACTTACATCAGTATGAAAAGAAATGTTGCATCCAGCTATCCAATCCAGTGTAGTAAAGTATATGTATACTTTTGTCACTAGTGTTCTACACCACCACCTTCTCCTGTTGCATCCGTCTTTTTATGCTTTCTCTCTTTACTTACTGACTTGTAGTAATACGAAGTAAGGTAATTGGAACTTTATTTTTTCTGACGAAATATTTTGCAGTGAAGAGAAAATGTGTCACAAATAATACAATGGGTATATATAATTGTTATTATGTCGATCGTCGATCTCTGTGCTGCTGCTTTCTTCTCTCTTGACAAATTAAAAATATTAAAACTTTTTGAATACGTGCATTGCAATTTTGTGTATAACAAGTTTCCTTGCTTCTTTCCTATTGAATTTTCCTGGCTGTAGTCTTCTTTTGATTTTTGTAAGGTGAGATCAATTTTTTTGTAGCTTATGCAGAACAATTTGAAACCATATGTGGTTTTTTGTCAGTCAGTAGAAAAAAGGAAGAAGCTGGCTTCACTTTATTATGGCTTTCGTTTTCAAACAACTTGACTTGGCGATATATATACGTGAGGATGACGATAATACGGCGATGGTCTATTGGTCTTGTCCTTTTTTACAGTTGGTAACAAAAGTAGTTGCAGTGGTAATAGAAATATGCAGTAGTAGCCTCTGCTCACCACTGTAATGTAATTGGCTTGCGTAACTTAATTTTCTCTCTTTTGCTCTCCTGCGGTATTAGCCTTATTAGCTGCACTACTACTGTTGAAAAATTGGTGACGATGATGGTACTAGCTCCTCTTGTTGCTTCAGTTCACTCGAGTGATGATGATGTTCAATGTTCAATAAATGTAACAAATCTAAAGTGTCAAATCCGTTGTACGCTGTGTGTGCATGTATATAAGTGTGGTGTGTGTCCGTCCGTAGAGGAATGTATATTGGTAAACTAGTTTCTCGGGGATGTCGGAGAAATATAAATGCCAACAAGTGGATAGGCTGACGATGATGATGATGAGTTGATCCAAGCTTTTAATAGTAGTAGTAATGTAAGTACAGTGGGTTATCACGTAAAAAAATTATTATTACAGGTTATCATACAAAATATAAAAGACCAGCAGCAGCAGCACACTCAGCCACCCATACGACAAGGATGATATGCATCCACCAACTGAACTGATCAAGGTGAGGTGGATTGGATGTGGTATTGCTGCGGATGGAAAAAAAGCTGGAACTCTCTTCTCAACTCAACCAGCACACAACTCTCTCAGAGCAGCAACTTGAACAGGAGAACCAATAGTGCTACAAATTCCAGGAGTAAGATCCACCACTAACCAACCACACACACAGCAGAACAAGTGCACTGCACACAGAGATAGCGATGGATGATACGTGCGTACGTATTCTTCTATCCTGATATTCCTGCGATTCCTCCTGTGACGCGTTCTCTATTCTCGTAGCAGCAGCAGCAGTAAAGCAACAGCTTTTAGCACGCCACCGTCACCACCAAGAACTGAACAAACGAGGATGCCCAATAAATTTTTGTACTCCAAGTCGTAAGAGCAAGTAGTAGTGGTAGTAGAATCTCACACTCTGCTATTCTCACAAAATTCACAACTCAAATCACACATAAAGCTTGTTCCGTGTTCACGTCTCATCAGCAGAAGAAATCTGAGCAGCAGTCAGTTTAGCTGTTTTTAAGGTAGCTCTCTAGTTTAGAACCCAGACAAGTCAAAGTCTCAATCTCAGTTCTTGGTTGGACCTGAAGACGAGGTTCAACGATAAGCAAGGTCCGTGTGTGGAGTGTAATGGATTTCTTCGTCGTCCTGCTTGTCATCAGCAAAAGTTGCTATCTCTTGTACAAGGTTATGTTCGCAATGGCATAATATATTATATCGAAGAAGAAAAGAGATGTCTCGGCATTCATATGTATATGCCTATATTATGATGTGTGGGTAGGCAATTTGATATGCTCTCTCTCTCACACACACTCTCAATAAATAATAGAGTCAAATCAATGCAAAAATGATACGTAACATGTACACAATAAAACGAAACTATTGATTGGCATATAAAAAGGATTTTTTGTTTTAAGAGTTCAGGTTTTTAAAGGGTGGTGGTAGGGGCGATGATGATGATGATTGCGATCATGATAAAGGTATTCACTTTTACTTTACGTCTTTACTCATAGTAGTATGTAGAATAGAGCAACCTGTTTTCATCCCAAAGAAGGAAACAGGCTGACGATATGTAGGGAGTGAGGAGGAGAGGAATTAGAGGACCGTGAAAAGTTATATGGGGCAAGGTAAGATACAACAACCGAAATTCTGCAACTGAATATTATTGGAAGGGCAAAGGATTATCTCGAAAGCATATAAATGTGTGTGTAGTAAGCTTGATAAACTGGATTTTTTCGGGATTAATTCAGGTTATAAAACTGTTCTTTTTTCTGTAGAGACTTGTTTTGATTATATTATTATGTAAGTATGCTGTTCTCTCTCTGACGATGAGGACGAATGAGTATCAAACGTTGGTTTGCTTGATTTTATACGTATAACTGATAATAATTAGTGTGTGCTGCTATGCATGTATAATTTTTTTATCATGCATTAATTTATCAGAAAAAACATTGATAAAGCTGGAGGTAGAAAGGATAACTATACTTGGAAACTTTTCTGGCAGAAACACAGCTACATATAATATATAGTCTGCCGTATTCACCGACAATGAACGTTTCGTAGTAGCCCACTGCGGAGCGATTTTTTTATGGTTTCCACTTTTTGCAGTTTATAATAGATGACTTTGTAATCCACTTTGACGAATGATTAACTGTAATCTGGGACGATTAGCATCACGGGATGGAACTTCCAGGATGAAGCAATTTGAGTGGGGTGATTTCTGTTATTTTTGGATATTATAATTTTCTGGAATACCAAAAATAATAAGTATGGTGTGGTTGTGGCTGGGGCTACAGTGTACAGAGAATGGTGTGTTTGCGTGACGATGAACGATGATGACGGTCCAGAAAACAGTGATAAATATAGGAATGCTGCTTCTTCTTCTTTCTGTTAAAATTAAATGGATAACAAAAACAACAAGATAAGATGAGGGAAATCGCACGATAATCAACAAACATCGTGATGATGATGATGCTTGCGTGTTTGTTTGCAAGGAGCAAGAGCATGCCCCTTCTAATTCTTCTTCTGGACAAATATTTATTTACGAGCACAAAAACAAACAGCCAATTATCGGCATCTTTTTTGCATGGCTAATAATTTTTAACATATTATTATGGAATTAGTTATTATGTAAATTGCGTACCAGTCTCAAAGTAAACAAAGGACAAAATTATTCCTTTCAGAATCACACTTTTTTCATCTTGTTGATCAACACGAGAAACAACTTGAAAACCAATAAAACACGCACAAAGTCAAAAGTTGACAATCGAGATTAATTGAGAACAAAAAAAAATGAAAGCAAAAAACCAGATCTACATCATAACATAAATTACGCATTGGATACCTTTTTGGCTGGAGAAGAAACTGGAGATGAGAAAACTATTATTTATTTATTTTTTATAAATTAGACACTATATAATATAATGCTACTACACCTATAAATACATATCTTCCCCTCACACTTTACATATAATTATAATAATAATATTACATATATACACACTTTTTCTCCTCTCCGTCTTCTTCTTCTACAGAAACTATTGCTCTTATAATAAAAGTCTCCTTCTTCTTCGTTGGAGATTAGTGTCCGTCGTCGTCACTCATTCACTCTCCTCGCGCACACACACTGATCATCATGATGATCCTCCTCAATAATCGCCATGCTGCAGCTGCATACGCATAACATTGTTGCATATATATCAGGTACGTTAACTAGCAAATCCATAAGGCATGAGCAGACAAAGACGCAAACAGACGCAGAAAAACGTTAGAATATGAGAGAAGTCAATCAGTGTCAGTACCACTGGCAGTGCATATTATATGGCAAGCATGCAAGGCAAACACTCGCAATCAGCAGTATGCACAAAATCCTACGGGAAAGAAAGAAAGAAAAAAATACAAATAATAATGAAACTAAATATACGTTTACCTGTGATTGTGAATCAGTAAGCTTTAAGCAATATATACACAATTCGCATTGTAGCAAAGAGGCAAGGATAGGAGGTAGGCAAGCTGTAATAAGCCACTGTGAAAAATCATCATCGTCTTGGCGGTGGTTGGTGTTGTGCTGTACTACAACGAGTAAAGCAAGCTTTGTTCACTTATCAGTCAAGATAACATTGTAAATTGTATGCAGCAAGAGTTTGTAGGCATTATTGCATCTTGGCTCATTGTTGCTGCTACCATGTACTGCTTGCTCGCTGCTGTTCAACTGCTTGCACGCACACTGTGAGTTGAGGCATTTGTATTTTGTATTATCAGAACAGGCAGGCAGTTGTAAAATGTTGGTAGAAATAGCAGAAAATCTTTGGCTGGATATTGCACGAGCTCTTCATATATCTCATTTTTAAGCACAAACTACATACAACGCAACGTAGGCAAGCACACAATATCGTCATTATAATTATCATCACCTGGATGCGTCCTTTGTTGCCTGCACTTGCTGCAGCTGAGTTGCATGAAAATTTAACGTTATGTGTGTGATATGATGGCTACTGCAACAACATCCAATGCACTTACGGACGGAAAACGATAAGGTACCAAAATCCAAAAATACAAGCTACAAAGTAAACTTGATGATTTTCATGAATTCAACTGATTACACACGTGTGTGTCTGCATTAGCTGGTACAATTTCTTAGCTAAAGAGATTGTAAAATATAAGGTAGTCATTTTTTACCCAAAATGACTACTGGTGTATGATGAACATTCACTCGTTCTGTCTTGCTCAAAAAATCTGAAGGAACTTCACATGAAAGACACGTAAATGTGCAATGCAGCCTGCTGACGTTTGGTTTTTCATATGGCGTATGAATTCTGAGACGGTTTCCTCTAAGAAAGTGGTGGAAACATAAAACTTATTACATATTATTGATTTTGTCACTTCATGTCCGTCCGTCCAGTTGGCTTTTTTCTTCTCGATGATGTGTAAATTCACCGCATGACTAGAAAATTTTAAAAATGGACCTTCGTGGAATATTAAATTTGTCAATGAGTTCATCATATATATGTTGAGCATGTAAAAAAACATCTTTCCCAATTCTGTTTTCTGCCAAAATTCTATACATCTTCTCGAAGGCTAATGATTATTTTGTCACTCTTTTTCTCTTCTGTTCAATATTCACTATTCAAACAAGTCTATTCATCTCTAATGCTACTTGCCCATCCGTCTGCCCGTTTTCATCAAGCGCACTCACTACTCATCAAATCTGAGTGAAAACATCAAGGTAATTTTGTATTCAGAACAGAGTGCAATGAGTAAACCATCAAAATCCTATATTTCATGAAAAGCTTATATATTCATTCTTTCATTTTCCTACAACAATTTTTAACTTATCTTTAAGAAACATAATATGCTTATGCTATGCTTCGTCGATAAGGTTTTTTTTGGAAAAAATGAAGAGAACAAACATTGTAGTTAACAATAATAATAATTACTGCTATATACTATCGCAATATTTTTGGCTTTGTACAAGATCACGTACACCATGTCTGCAGTCCGTACAATATTTACCATTCACTGTTATCTCTCTCTCTCCCTTTCTGTCTTTCTTTAAACTGCATGTAATATGCGTTATCGTTCAAGATAAAAAATTTCTCACTTGAAAATCTTGAGCCATTTTCTTTTTCCACTTCTTTTTACATTTTAGTTTGGTCAACAATAATAATAGCAATCATGACTCATGAATATAATCGCAAACGAATACATCTTCCATCGGTACAACTTGGGTATGAATCATATCTTCTTATCAGTTAAGTTGTTCCTCTCTTCTTCTTCCCTGACTAATGCAGTTAACGATGCTATATAATTATGGCATTAACTAGGCGAGGATGGCAACAGGAAAAGAAATTCAATTAGTGTGTGTGTGAGTGTTGGTTGTTTCTAGATAGCAAACGTACGTAGATCATACAGAGATGCATGATGAAGAGGGAGAATGCTTGTGAACGTATCATTAAATAGTGCAGTTAGATCAACGAAAAATGAAAAGGTAATCGCTAGCTGAATGATAAAAAGAAAGGGTTCGATCGACCGTGTCGATTTTGTGTAAATGATGCGGTAATTGCATTGAGATTATTCCGAGTGGTCATGTTTGTTTGGCTACTCCCTTAACTGCAAATTTACATATAAACCAATTTTTTAGAGGAATATGATCGTTGCTTACTTGCTTGTCTTTGCTGGAATTGTTTTGACAAATAATATGGACAATAATCATAATAATAATAAGGATATGCAGATATAGAGACTGCAAAAAAAATCTGAAAAAATCTAGGCGTGCATTGGCATACATGGGCACAAACCTTTATTATTGTTTTTCTGGGGTTTTGGGTTGATACTCCTTTTGGCCAAGCCAGCCGCAAGCCTAAAAAAACGCATGCAAGCAGAACAGCAGCAATAACATCATCGATGATAATAATATTATGACTATAAAAATAAGTTTGGTAATAACGATAATGATAGTGATTGATTGATGATTTTAGGTCTTTGCTTTTCGTGGTTGACTTGACATGACTCGCTTTTGCCCGTCGCTCACACACTCAATAGTTCCAATAAATTTTGCTCTTATCTTACCTTTTGATAAAGTGCACTTATTTACATGGATGCATGCATGATGCATGTGTACAGTCTTATTTACCTGCGTGTCACGGCATTTCATGCATTTACGCCAGACCCAAGTAATCATTTTTTATCATTATCTCAACTTGTAACAAATTAGTGCTATGTTTAATGCAGAATCGGTTGAGCATTAAATACCAACCTGCAAAAAAGTGCAGCGAGCGACAACAACGGAGAACCCCAAGCTACATAATGGAAGGAGGAGGAGATGAAGACAAAAAATCAAGTTTTGTTCGGTCCGTCGATATCGATAAACCAATTGACACATAAGCGGTGTACATTAAGGTACAATCATTCTATTAATGTATTATCTTGCTCTAGTAAAAACCAACACGAAAACAAGAAAATGTTGGTTTCTTATTTGTAGTAGTGGGATAATGTTTTGTAAAAAAGTGCAGTACGAAACTACGAATAACATCATTACGATATGTAAGACGAAAAGATTCACTTTTGATACGAACTGATTAGCATCATCGGTTGAATATTTTTAGTTGGTTAATATGAGTAGGTACTTGATATTATTGGTTTGGCTGTTTGATTTCGTTATAATATTTTGCTGATGGTAGATTTATTTATTGATTCCTTTCAGTTTCAATGGATTAAGTAGTCTATTATGTACGCACGGAAAAAAACCACACTGGGTATCTATCACTTTGCTGTGTGCATGTATACATCTTGAGATGCAGTCTACAGCAGTTTTTTTTGCAAACTTTGTTACTTTACTGTGAATCAAGGTTTATGGCTTATTATTGCGCGATACCTGGTATTTAGTGCGTAGAATTGACATGGACATGGATTAACAGAACAGTAAGAACAAGCAGCAGCGTAAAGTCACTGTTACTTCATGATTATGATGATGATGATATTAACAAAGTTTTAGGCACAATGTATATTACATGTATAAACCAAGAGTGCAAAGTAGTGAGCAATAAGGTAGTATTTCTATCATCTACCTTAACTCTGAGTTGAGATTATCATGCTGCTTGCATAAAAGTGCAAGTGCTTTCGGCATCATATAATAACCAACAAGTAGATATATTGCAGGTAGGCTACCTCTATCTCCTGGTTTACATTAGTGCAAAGTGGTGGTACATAACACGAACAAAGTATATTATATGAAACAAGTTGTATTTTATTATAATAATGACTTTGCCATGTCATGCCGCTAGCTGGGTCGCTACCGATGCTTTGATGCGAGAATAATAAGAATGCAATAATTCCAAAAAAGGCTTCAAATCTAATTATTATTAACGAAGCGAATGCAACACCAGCACAAGTTTTCCACAATCCCTTCAGATGCTAAAAGCACGATTTTACAAAAATTGCCGCGGTCCTGGCAAACTTAGCAATATAAACCGAGGAAAAAAACTTGAATTAGTATAACAATAATTGCAGCTTGCAACAATGTAATAGAAATGGAGTAGGTAATGATCATGAAAAAAATCAGCATATTAACAATAAGCAATGTAAGAAGAGAAGGGAAGGAAAAAATGTGTGCTGTGTGATGTGCCGTGATGACGCTGAATTTTTGGGACTTGGACAGCAGCGTGTCTGTTTGGATTTTCGCTGACTGGCTATCTGTATAGAATCGAATGCAAATAATAAACAATTTGGAGTAGAGTATACAGACGGAGAGAATTGCGGCATTGTTGGAAGTTGATGTTGTAGTAGAGGTTGTACCTAGTCTACTATTAGAGATGGAAAAGAAAATGTAGGACTGCTCATTGATTCGCGTCTGCATCTCTCACATGCAGCCGTGTAGCATGTGTCCATATTATGGTAATTTGATGATCACTTCACTTTGGTTTGTGAAGGTAAAATAGCGACAAAAATGAGCAGCATTCAATATTATTTTTGTAAGGTAAGAATGAGAAGTGGTTTTGTAGAGTGGAAGGCCTTGCAGTCCAATTTACAATACAAACTATGTAAGTATGATGATTGGCTGGTAATGTTCTTGCTGGCCTGCAATAAAGCAAGTGTGACTTGGCTCTTCTAAAAACAAAATAACCACTACGCGCACTGCTTGGTTGCCTACTACTCAACGTTCTTCTCAAACGTTGTTCCCTTTTTAGCATATTATAGTTCTGCCGCTTATGTCTATTGAAATTTATGCCAGAGCCAGGATGTTATATTTTATTTTACTCTTTTGAGCCATGTACTGCATCAAAATCAAAATACTTTAAAGATGGTCTTATTATATAAGCGTAACATTGTTCGAAGAACTGTCCGTTTTTAAAACTCTTCATGCGAATTGGCTTCAAATCGATTGTTATTCTTTTCGGCAGTTGACTCTCTGTGTACAGAAAGAGTTAAATTGTTAGCTATGTGTATGTGTGTGCGAAAGCAAGGTAAGTAGCACACGGAGATGCAGTAGCAAAATAGCAGCAGTGATGATGATGATGACGGCAATTACTGTTGCACGCCTGCAGCAGGACGCTGGCAATAAAGTAAAAGTACTTTTGCTCTCAAAACTGCTACTATCCTCGTCTCTGACTCTGAATGTCTGATTGTTGTGAGAGTCAAGTAGGTAGTCTAATAGATCTTCACACAAAAACCTCTTCTCGGCGATGATGATGATGATGGTGACGATTATGCATTATTGCATTCACAAAAATATTATGCAGGCATTCATTCATAGACGTCATCATAATAGTAATCATAATAATGAAAATGAGTTGACTGTGTGTGCTGCCTTCAAAAAATGAATAGACGATGGACGCAGACACATACCCAAAAATACGTCACACAGCAGTTGTGCGAAGTCACTGAAAATCGTGGCTTTGCACACTCTCAATACAATGGCACCGCATCTTCTCGCATATCTCAGTGGTTCAATTCAGTACTTTTTTTTGGGTACGCGTGTGTCTGTGGTTGTATAGTTGTATGGTGAATATGATGGCAGTAAAAAACGCAACAATGTAAGCCTAAGCACATATACAAGCATTTTTGTTCCTTTTGCTGAATACGTTATTTTGGTATCTCTGTTATAGTTCGGCTTGGCTCAGTAACAAAGTAAAATATAAGTGTTTTGTAACAATTTTTTAATGTACGGCGATACCTAAGTAAAAACCATACGCAGTCTCCAACGTACATGACTTATTTAGCTAAAATTAAAGTATGATTTTTGTTGCTTGCAATAAATCGTAAAAATACAAACTGAATGGGAGCTGAATTCTGTATATATCAAAGAGCGTCAGTAGTAGTATGAACTATGAACAACTACACATAATATATTCATTGGAGACGGTGGCAAGAGTCTTTCTTCTTGTTCGTTCCATGGCTGACTAGATTTCCTATATCTCAATCTAGCATTATTTTTTTACTGTCATTGACTATTTTATTGAACTCCATCACCACATCACTGATCAATTCTTGAGCACACAGAAGGGAGATACACAACAATACGCAGACAAAACGATATACAAAGGAGACGACGATAGAAAAGATAAGAATTAAAAAGAGCTAAAGTCAACCTTGTACACACACTATCTAATTTACCTACATTGTGATTGTACAATGGACACAATGCGTTGTGGATCTCATTGTATTTTATTGAATCCTTTAAGGCAGTATACATTTTTGGCGTGCTTTGCACAATCAATTTTTTTTGCAATCACAAAAATACATTATTACCAATACACCAGAGCCACGTCATAAATATAATATGTAATATCCCAAAGAGCTATCAAATACATGATATTCAATATGTTGTGTATGATCACTGATCACAAAATAAGAAACTCTTTCAGCCAACATTTCCAATTCCATAAAATAAATTTATTATTATTCAATCGTAAACTGCAAGAAAATGTTAACAAAGAAACTACAAGAATTGTGCAAAATATTAATTCCAACTTGAAAGAAGAAGAGTCTAATAATAAGAAAGTTTGAAGAATGAAAAAATGTGAAAGAAACCTTCAGTTTCAAAGTTTAATTGTGTTTGTAAAGCCAACGCATAATATATTATAATCGAATCTTAAGATTATTAAGAAAGATTAAAGGTTCTTCTCTCAAAATATTTTGTTTTTTAATCTTGTCATGATATTTAAAAAAAATAGTTTAACGCTCGTACACAAAAGTATATAATATTAAGTGAGATATTTTTAGTAATCCACTATTTATGTTTGAAGCATGAATCTTCTTTAAATGAATTTGATTAATAGACGAGAAATTATGCTATTATGAATACATAAGATACGTATATTATCATAAAATCTTAAGACAAAGAAGTGACGCTCCACGCGTGCGTATCTTGAAAGCAAATATGAATAGGAAGATGCAAAAATGCGTACATAAAAGGTACCTATTGATGAGTTAAAGGCAGACAGGTATATAAACTTATAATAAAAGTACGCTGTTGGATTTTTTACTTTGGTTTTATTATCATTGACATTTTATTAGTTTGAATGTTAAAATCAGAATAGACCATTACGGCAGATTATGATAATCACGTTGTGCATGATCTTCATCAATGTAGTGATGCGCTGTGATGATAGTTAAAATAACAACAATAAAATTTAACAAAGAGTGACATTTATTTGCTTTTTGAAATGAGCAGTGAAACGTAGGTCCTTTGTGCGTTTTTGTGTCTACTCAACTGTTACAAGTAAACCAGGTAGATGAATATATTGTTTATTAAGATAAGCTGCAAATAAAATGGATGACCTGTTTAAAACAAAAAAGGAGACCTTGAAATTGAAAATATTTATTTTTATGAGACATGACATAGTTTGGAAATCTCCAATGTATTCTTTGACTGCACTGTAACATTCATTTAAAACGCATCACTTAATCAATGATGTATAGTGACACCTGCGTGATCGTAAAATAAACAATGGACACGGTCCTAATGGTGGTTTGCAGCTAAATGACAGCCAAAGAGATAATTAGTAGTAAAAAAAGAAAAGCATTTTCCCTCAATTTGCCTGTAGGAAATTTCAAGTGCCAAAAATACCCAGAATATAAAATGATGTGTACATTCTTTAAATAGGTAAATTAAATCTGTAGGTATAGCGTATCGTTGTAAGCATGTATACTCATTAGAAAGAAGGCTGGGCAATTCCGCCACTCTAAAATTCAAGAAAGGAGGAAAAAATCTAATTATGATGATGGTCAGTTCAGTGAGTATGTAAGTTGAGTGCTAACATAATCATATTACATACCTACCATGATGCCAAAACTTGACATGTGGTAACCTGCATATAAATGTACACATTATTATATAGAAGCATTGTACTAGGTAAATGGACAAAAGCCCACAAAACTCTTGGGATAACATCTCCTCTTTTTTGTAAACAACATAATCATCATCATAACCTCCACACTTTCGTATCTGCTGCTGCTGACCATGCTTGCTTACCCACCGACAGACAGAGGTGCCGTCATCATCATCCTCCTCTCTCAAAGTTACCTAATCATCTTCTCCTCACCACTACAAAAAAAATCAGCAGGAGTAAATTTTTGTCCGAATGCCAATTGCACACTCCTTTGCTCTTTTTGTCTAGAACGTTTTTTGTGCTCATGTGTGAGAGAGGATGATATACGATGCTACCTGTGTTATATTTTCTTTTCTTGGCTGTTGGCCTTACTGACTGACTGAGAGACGGACGATTAGATGACGCAGAGGAGAATGATACCGTCTTTTGGACTATCATCATCATGAGCAGCAGCATCCTTTTTCCATCTTGTTCGTGATATCCAATTTCTCAGAATTTCATTTCTGCGAACCTACAAAACAAACAATCAAAGTCGCAACACGACGGACATAAGAACTGTGATGATCCATATCAATGTAGTGGCAGAGCAGCTCGAGCAAAGAAAAACATCCTATTTATTTGCATATTTTTTCCATGATTCTTTTTTTTTCTTTTTGTTACAGCAGCTCATGTCTTGTAATCAGGTAATCTAATCAGATACACATTTTTCATGCTTGTTCCATCCTCCTCCTTATCATCATTTTATATTTTCACCGTCATCATCGTCAAAAAAGCAAAAGCAAACGTCACAGTGGTCTCATCATCTCAACTTTGTGGTTAATTTGAAACCCTCCAAAAAAAACTGATTATAGCATAGCACGACAGAGAGAGTCTAAAAAATGATAACAAAGTTTGTCATTTTCTTTTTCGTCCGTCATAATCATTATCATGATCAATTTAGACATTGATTTTCTTTAACATACCTATAGTCATTGTAGTATTCATCCTATTTCTGAATTTAGGTCTTTGCTTAGCGCAGCATAACAAAAAAATATGAAGCAAAAATCATCAAAATTGCTGTCTGCTGCGCGTTCCTATTTATTTACTTTCTATAATGTGTCTGCAATTTCAACTTGCTCCAATTTTCTTTTATTTTTACTTGTTGTAAACGATGTGATTGCTGACTAAACGCATATTTATCCCTCCTGCTGCACGCATTTAGCATCAATAATACCAATCATCATCATCATCATCACTCGTGAATGTGCTAGGATTGCATTTTTTCGCTTGCATTTATTCTCTTTCTGGTGCACTGTTGCTGCTTCTGAGTCTGCTTCTCGTAATTGTAAGTAAAGTGGCTGTATCTTTGTTGCCGTTGTTGATTTGTGTATGTTTTTCCTTTGCCTTTAACAATAAAAGTTGCACTATTAGTACTGACGTAGCAAAATTACTAATAGCTAATCTTAAACTTGTGTACACATTCCAACATTTCAACACATGTGTACTTACATGTTCACTACTACTACTACTATATACACAAATACATACTTTTTGTTCAGGTGGGGGATTACTACAAGGAGCACAAAACACTTTAAAAGTACAAGTGCGCTTTATGGTACCACTTGGTATTGGAATAGTAGGCAGAGATGCAGTTCAGCAGTAGTGTGCAGTTGTGTAGGCAAACGTATTGTAAGTGCAAGTGATACATATTTTTTTACGATTGTGTAAAGGTGTGTACGTAGGCGTTAACAGATCTTTCGTTAAGCCAAGCCGAGCAGCGCGTGCAAAAAATTAAAGGATGAGAAAGAAACAGAAGCCGCGCGTTGGTGAGATGGTGTGGCGTGGATGTAGGAGACGGAGGCATGAAATGTAATAGCGTTTAAGATAAGAAAAGCAAGAGTGTTTATTTTCATTTCTTAAAAAGGTTGCGATGCAATGGTAATTGCAGTCACATCATCACCACGTCAAAGTTTAATGTATGAGTGAGTGAGAAAAAAGACAGAGATGTCGATGGGTAAAAAAACGAATGAATGAATGAACGAAAATATTATTGGCATTGCTAAAATTGCAGCTTTTATAGAATGATGCTATGGGTCTGCTAGGACTCGTAATAATAGTGGAGGCTGACTACGAAAAGCAGCCAGACTAATTGTATATTATAGAGAGATAATTATTTTTATGATTATTTTAATGGACTTATGATAATGGCGGTGTGGTGATGTCTTCTAGTTGTTTCTTATGCTGCTACCACCTTGTAATTATAATGCACATAAAGTTAAAACACGCAAGAATGTATGTATATGCAGAGGCTACGCTGTGGTTTATTCGGCTTTGAAATAATGCTCATCATGATAGTGATGATGGAAAAGGTGGAATAAAATGGAAATGAAATCGAGAGTGACATGAGCATGGTGATATGATAATAAAATAGACGCTAAATAGGGGTGTATACGATAACGATACCATGCGATTTTATGAACGACAAAACAGACAATTACAATAAAAGGTATAGAGACAGAGCGATGAGGGGAGAAAAAAAGCAACTCTGTGTATTTACTAAACAACAAGTTAAACTGACAGATTAGATCTGGTTGTTTGCTTTGATTGTAAGTGCGCGTGCATCCATGCAATGACATTGCACTTTTGGACTTTTGTTCATCGATCGTTACAAATTAGAAAAAAGCTATCGTCGTGATTTGCCTTAAAGTCAGCAAAAGCTTTAATTATTGTTTCTGATTGAAAAATCGTGAGACAAAAGGAGATATCTGTATTTTTTTTACTAGATTTCTTCTAAATCGGCTCTATCAAATCCATTATTGTCACTGTCCAAAAACTGAATGAAAAGTCGTGATGTTAAATCAGTGACAGGGCTTGTCGACCCTATTCACCATTCATCTCCACTTTGTTCATTCATTTGCTCTGTAGTTACCGATTTGAACTTTTCCTTCTTTGGAATTTTTGAGCATGTCTGCTTACAAAATACAAACTTCCTCAATCAGTCTAGCCAGAAGCAGGGAAGCACTCTCCTTCTCACTTGTAAGCATCATCAAGTATTATCGTTTTACTTCTCCTCGAGACGTGCTAATTGAATCAAGAAGAAACAATGACATTTTTACTGCTTTCATAAAATGTAAAAAAAACTTTCAGTTGGAGTTGGATTCGTTTTTTATATAAAAAATGTGTTGAAACTGCGTAAAATGTAATGTTATGCATACAGAAAAGTAAATCCTCTATTTTTACCAATAGACAAAAGTTGCAAAAATGGAAAAGGAAGCTTCGTACAAACACACTAGGAGACCATGCATTTACTGTACAAATCAGGTGAATCAAAAATGTGTGCGTTTAGTTGTGTGTTCATTTTTATAACTAGTTAGTAGAATTTTACTACTACAACCACACAATGATTGAAAATGGATATTTATTACCCTTGCTTCAGTTTTTATCGCTTTTTCACAGAAAAAATATGAAATGAATGAGAGGTGTTTCATTTTCATTACCGAACATGTGTCGATGTTCTGCCTTTACTTCACAAAAGTAACATTTTATTTTGCCAATATTTTTTTGTCTCTGATATAAGATTTTTGCAAACAAGGTATGTACATATTATTCCTGATTGCCTGCCGGCTATATAAATAAAGTGGCTTATAGTGGCTGGATAAAATAGAAAAGGATTACATGAAAGCGTCGTGCAGTTGTCTGTCGATCGATCGATGTGATTGGTTTTGTAGTTTGGCTTATTGCTAGCTTTTGTACCATCTCTGCGATCGTCGTTGTGGCTGAGACATTCCATTACATGATTATTATATGCAGGCAGAAGGCAAGCTACACATAGCATGACGGGATACGCCAAAAAAAGTAGCAATAAAATGCAATTTGATGGACACTTTGACCACACTATATTGGCTACCTCATAATACAAGCTCATGTTACTAGTGATGACGAAAAAAACTGAACGCAGAGATAGTTCCTGGAAGTCATTAGCTTCAGCTTCACAACCAGTGTCAAACTTCAAACGAATTGAATAATGTTCAGAAGGTAGGAGGATAATAAACACGTACTTTGTACTCGGTACTCCTAATGTTAGCAGTTTACCACACACATAACATATCCTCACACTTTTAGCTGCGCTGCTGTAAAACAGATAATTAAGTTAGTGGTTTTAGCTGTTGTGGCTTTTCACAGGGATGGATTGGATGGTTACGGGGAAGTAATGATGATTATACTTACGGATAACCGACGACGTCAGATCGTGATAAAAATATGAAAAAACGTGCGCTATGTGATGGATCATCCGCATCCGCCGTTTGTCCGCAGCTTTCGCATGTCCTATCCTGCTGTCATCCTCCTCCTCCCACTCTTGAACAACGGCAGTGCTTATACATATATGGAATAAACGTCAGCAGCGTCATCATAATAATTTTATAATAATGAGATTTGCACGAAACGAACGGCAGCGTATCAGTCGAGAGTTGAAAAATTTGCTGTGTATATATACTACTTGATGCATTTTGAGGTAAAATGGTGTGAGAATATAATTAGGTTTCGCATTTGCTTGTCATACATGTCATAATAATTATCATATATGATGATGTTATCATGATGATGATGAGCAAGAGCAGTAGCCAAGTCATATTATGCACAGCAAAAGTAAACAGGACGAGTAATATTATAATTATGTGTACATTTTGAGCTGTTTTTGGATGGAAGGAGGATGATGATAAGTTTTGAAGTGTAGAATCTACAGGGCAAAAGATCAAAATGCGCCAGTTAGAAGTGGTTAACCAGCTATGGGACGCGGCATAAACGATTTACGTAATCGGCAAAATTATCCTGCGTAGACTTTTGTCCTACAGGGGCAAAATACAAACACTAATATTCTCTTGGAATTTTCCCGTAAAACACGTTTCATTTCTGATTTAAGTTTAACAATGCAGAAGCAGACAAGATGTGATGGGATGAACTGGAACAATTAATTGCAGGAAATTAATTCTATTCATGGAAGATATTATGAACAACAAAGATCCAAAAATGCAATACTTTGTCGGTAACATACGATAACATAAAAGCTGTGGGAGTCTGACATTTCTGGAGTACGGACAGAGATAATCAGGTTATTAAAGCAAACTATATCAGCGGAAATAATCCTTCATTTTCAAATAACCGTAGTTGTTAATACAAAAACAAGCGAAATGACCTAGTAGAGTAGAACAGAGTGTTACAGGCTTATAAAGTATAAACATATTACATATGACTATTTCAAAATGCGAATGAACCAATTTCCATCAGGAAAATATTTTACACTTGATATCCTTTCCCGCTGTGCTTAAACAATTATAATTGTCTGCAACAATTACGGTATCACATTCATCATGACACGACTCTACACACAATGGCCAATTTATATAACATAATTTTTGCACATCATGCTATAAAACGTCAAGACCACCGCATAAGCAGATATGCCAATAGATAGAAGCTGTAGCAAAATTCCCCAAAAAGTAAGTCAATTGTGTTGTCACTGCCAATAAAACTGAACAACTTTTTCTCGTCCTTCATCCTACAAAAACGCACATGCAGACCACTAGTTACACATCCATCGACAGAACAACTAAGCTGACATACATGTAGGTACCTTGTACGTTATGTAAGTACACAAGCAGGCAGTAAAATATTTTGTACAAATAACATAAAATCCCTGAAAATTGTAAACAAACCCATTCAAAAGCAAAAATGGGGAAGAAGAAGCAGGCAGTAGAGATGAACGAGCTATAAAAATTCTTACTTTTTTACAAAAAAAAATAATTTCAACAATTTTATTATGGATTCTGTTCATGTGTAAGTAGAGGAATGATACGATATTACATCTTTACATAATGTATCAGATCAGTCAAAAATGTTGCTAACTAGCCGATATCATCATCATCATCCGAGTAGTATACCAACCTTAAAAATTATAAGCACTTTTACATCAAACTCATGCAACTTGTGTGTGTGTGTTTTATTGTAACAGGAAAAATCGTTTAGCACATGTTTGGTTTGCTCATCAACTGTTTTCTAATAAAATATATATATTAATTATATGTTTTATGATAAATGAGTGGTACATTTGCGTTTGGTAATAGTATGTCATCTCCGTGTGTTCCTTGTTGACTTTTAGCAATATAATTACATGGATTCATTTTTTTATTATTTGCTTTACACTTTCCACAATTTTACATAAATAATACGCACCGAGCACGTATTTATTCTTTGTACATTTTAAGCAATAATTATTTTCGGCAATGGCTAAAAAGTGCAATTTTTTTATCCAATTACCACATCATTATATATTGCAATTTTACCGTTGGTGCTACAAGAATAAAAATTGATTGTTGTACATTATTATCTCTGACTATGTGTGTGGTTTATTGGGTACTTCCATTGCTCAATTGTCTCTAAAAACCTATTAAAAGGGCACACGCTACAATTACTACAGCGGCAAATACTTTTTAAGACAAAAAAAGCAAATCAATGATGAGATAAAATTTTATAGTGCAAAACAAAGTATAGCAACACTAGTAATTTAGCAAGTTCTTAATGGCCCTTTAAACCCATTGCATGGTTTCAATTTGTCCATTCTCGCTATAACATACCCACACAAGAGTGTTTACGTTTTTACATAATCAATTTAATCCACTAAAATTAGCACCTTTTAGTTCATACGCTTCATTCAATTTTCAGTCAATCATTCATGCTATTAACAACAAGGCAACTTGTAAAAAACTAGTACTACTCAAATCACTGCATAATAATAATTGCATCTCGTACAACTCGTACCACCATGCATTAGTTCATTTTTTTGTATTTTTATTGCTTATTTCATTTAAGCAAACTTTAGTTTGATTCGTGGCATTTTTACTCTTTTTGTCCTCATAGTGCACTCTAGAAGAAATGATATATGGTACATTGTACTTTTTACACCTATTAAGCCAGACAGTTACTGCTTCTACTTACTTATGTGCATTACGTCGACTACGTGCTCTCCGTACATCACTTATTGCCTTTGTTGCCGCTGCGCTGCTGTTACTACTGCTGCACTGTACACTGTTACCTAATAGTCCTGCTATAATGTCGTCGTCTTCGTCATCCCATATTTCACACTGGTTGCGTGCATTGCACAAATCAAAAAAGATATTATATAAATGTATATTATTATACCAAGAAAGAAGAAAAAGAGTCAAACAAGAAGAGCAGCGAAAAAGAAAAAAAATACTGCAGAAATACGCGACATTCCATCAACCTCATTCTTTCATCTTTTTTCTCTGCTTCTGCGATGTTGTGCATGATGCGGTGGTGGTGGTGGTGTGATGATGACGATATGCTGCAATGACTTTATAGGTAACTTACCTTAATGTAATAATAATAGCAAATACTGCGAGAGATGTGATTTGTGATGTGTGTGGGTGCTCTGCTCTCTGTTGCTGCTGCTGCTCTCCTCACCTTTTGCCTTCTGCTGCTCATTGTTTCCCCTCTCGTGTTGTGTTTTTTAATTGTTCAGGAAGGAACTTGATGTTTTGACTCAAATATGCTAACATTTTTTCGAGTGTGTTCTTCTCTTTAAAAAAAAAGTTGCATTCTTATTATTTTGGATACCTCTAATACGTACGTACGTGAGCGCGTAGAAAAAATGCAGGAATCACTCAGGTGTAATATGAACAACGCTACAGTGTAATAAATACACGAGTGGTAGTAATAATAATAATAAAAAATACAAAGACATACAGCAAATAAGTTGTGTGTACATGGATATTTTATTACAGATATGCAGAGTGCACACGGCGGCAGGTGCGAAGGAGTATGGATTTTCAGTGAAGAAATGGGATTCAATGTAATATTTTATTTGCTTATACCTATTCATCTTACAGATCATCTCAAGTATGCCTATTTAGTGCAATTATATAGCAGAGTGGTATTGAAAGTAAAAACAGGATAAAAAATGGGTAATTTCAGCCGAGATGGCAAGATAAATAAAATGTATCTTTTGGGATCTTAAATGTTTTCATCATTTCATACTTCACGATAACGCAATGAGGTGCATTTTTTGAGATTGAGTTAAATTACTACAACACCGAAAGAAAAACAATAGGAAATTGGTGGTGGATATAATAATATTAATTTATGCATGCATTATTCATAACAGGCTTGCTTGCAGCGAATCTGTACTAAATGTATTAATCAATTTCAACATCATCGAAAAAGGAAACAAGAGAAGCAGAAATTATGCTTAATTCCAAGAAGAAACAATACACACATATAGAACTAGTTAATATTGTTATAAAGATTATTTTGTATAATAACTGAATTTATTAAATATTCATTATTTTTTACACGTGCTTATTTGTTTGCTACAACGTTTTTAGTATTGGGCTACTGCCTGTACTTAAAAATGCAAAATGTTATCATTACCTATTTTAACAGTGTTTTGGTAGTTTGTTTTTCATTAGCCATGCGAAACCAATCCATTCCCAAAAAGCCACGTGCACTTCTTCACAGGCTCAGGGAACAAGAGTTAACAATAAGTTTATTGGGAAGTACGGTAATAATGATGATTATATTGGCCATTATTTGATTCCATTAAAAGTTGCAGATGTGTTTATTACATTTGTACACATATGCCAACGACTGCATTCACGTCCTTTATGTTCTCATCATTACATATTATCATATTTCACTATTAGGTATTTACGATGTGGAGTGTCCTTTTACGGAGAGTAGTTAAGCCTAAATTTAAAAACAAAACAAGCAATAATGCAGTGCTGCACAGTTTATAACGAATCATTAGAAGGATCCTCTCGCTTCGTCTTCTTGAGTAGTAATGAGCGAGGCTAATGCAATAAATTTGATATTTGTTGTGAAGTAAAAAAATATATAATATGCTTACCTATATGCTTGTATTGAGATAAAATGGATGATGGATAGATTTGGTTTAACTTATGGAAATTATAAGCATCTCAAGAGATTCTACATCTGCCTATCAAACGAGAAGCAAAAACCATTGCTGATTTTTTTATTTGTTTTGGGGCAACACAAAGCTGGTTAACCTGGATTGGATTGTTACATGATGATAATTTTTATATGTATGTATTAGATCATAACATAAGTTTTTTTCTTATTTATGCGTAAGTAACATCGTACTATCACTCACTTTCAACAACAGGAGATTATTATTATGCATCATAAGCTGCTTTAATTGCCGTACTTACTTTGCATTTTGCTCCTTTTGTTTAGAGATGCAATTACCAAGCCATGTTGCGCCAGCCACGCCAATCCAAAAATAACAAGTCAAGTGAAGGAGCCACACCATTTTCTTTCTGCTAATATTTCAATCGAACGCAAACTAATAGGTGGATCTTGTATGTCTTTTGTATGAAGCTATTTTCAGGGTGATCGAGTACATGCAGCTTTTTAACTTAACGTGTAATTAATGCTACAATTTTAGAAATCAAAACAAAACTTTTTTTCTCAAATTAGAACACAAAGCTGAGTTTTTAACATCTGGAAATATGGGTGGAGTCATTTTGGCTGCATCTGAATCTTTAAAAAAGTATTATTATTATTATCATGATCGCAGACCTTCTTTTGTTTTTCCTCAAGAAAAGGTTTGCTTGTCATCGTCATCATGATCAGCTCGAACATGCTGTGCCATAAATAACCACAAATATATTACACTCGAGTTGATATATCATGATAAATGTATAGTGATATATATTGATAGGGATCAAAATGCCAGTAGAACCAAATCAATTTGAGTGAAGGGAACATTCACAAAATATCTGTGACTATTTTGTCCTGGGGTTGTTTTGAAACGAGGCTTCTTCAATGTCAGCAATTGTGAACGACACCTAAAATGCACTGGCGACGTGGTATTACTTTTTATTGGAACATTATTACATGCAGATGATAACAATCCAATTAGGTATGTAGTACATCTTTCATTTCACGCTCAGTTTTTTCCTGCTCATAAATTTTCCGATGAAAATTGCATGGAAGCAAAAATTACCATTCGCCTTTATATAGAATGAATGGTACATCATTATTGGTGTTACCAAAGTACATGCTCCAAAACTTAATAAAAAAACTATCATCCAATTCAGCAAAGATGGGACCAACCCGACTCGATTCTCTGCAGCATTTAATCGTCCCCATTCATTCGCCAGCCACCACATTCATACAGCTTACAGTTTCCAAAAACTAAAAACAATAGAGCGACAAGATGCAAATCAATCTTTTCTTCTTCTTTTTTTCCTTTTTTTGCTGCATGATTTCCCATCACAATCGCTCGCTGCGTTGAATACAAATGATCATTGCACAGCACGTTTCACCACAGGACACTAAAATCTCAAGAAATTGAAACTAAAAAACTGTCTTTATCTTTACTGCAACGTTAACAATTGGTGTATCTTGTCCCGTACCTTTTGTACTACAGCTCTTGTATATGCGCTCACAAATAACCAAATTGTATAATCTTTTCATAAAAACTGAACTAAAATGTCTGCTGGATTCCATTATTATTTTTTCAGACATTAATTCAGTCGTTTTTTTCTAAATAATGAGCAAGATAACACAAGACACTTTAGACATGCTGCGTTATGGTTATCAACAGCAGAACCAAGACATCAGAAAACGACTATTACATTTATTATAGTATATGGCTAGCATGCTATATTAAATATATAGCACAACATGACATAGAAAAAGATGCTTAATAACTTTTTTAATGTTTTCACAAGGTCTACTTGCAAAAATACTAACAACATCAACAAAACGACAATAATGCATTATTATAACAGACTATAATAGTGAACAAGTGACGAGATGCGATTAGGCATATTATCATTATCAGCCAACTTACAGCATCAAGCAAATGGAATTATGTAGTATAAAATATGCTGCTTTTCTTGTCGACTTTGATAACTTGCGATTTTTTTCTTTTCTCTTGAACATGATCATGATCGTTTGTACCATTGGTTTGGCAGTGCTTCTGCAACACCGCATCGCGTCATATTTTTTACAAGGTCCACTTCCTTCATCATCATCATCATCCCATCATGATCAAGGAATAAATAAGGCGTCAGTCAAAATCACCATTATCCTCGTTCAGGGAGGTAGGCAGGCCAAAAGCAAAGCCCTTTTCCATATGGAGACACTATCATCAGAGGAATCGAGAAGTAATAAAAATTGCTTAGAACAATTGAATAAAAAATGAAAATGCTCTCTGTCTGTAGTACGATGAGAGGATGAGATGACATTGGCTTCGAATGGATTTTCTTCTAAACGAGCCATTAGGCTTCTTGATAGTTTATACGTGTATATTGTTGCATTAATTTTTTTTGCATTGACGGAGGATGACGGTCATTACAAAGTGCACTTTTGCTTTTCAAATAGCGAATGAATGCTAAAATAGCAGACTAGACTTTAGCAGACGGATCCAAGAGCCAAAATCAATTCTTATATGACGGTCAACATGATATTCGTGAAATGTTCATTTTAACTTGTGTCCATTGTTTTAGCTAAAAGGGTGCAATTATCATTACCATCATGCCCAAAAAAAGAATAAAAATAAAATGAAAATAAAATGCCTTTCTGATAGAAAAGTGCTCCATCATCCAGCTCACAGTGTTATGATTGAGTGCATAGACATTTTTGCGCAAACGATCTTCATCATCAATCATTCTTCATTCAGGTTAAAAACGAATCAACAATTTGCCCGTATCGTCACAAAAAGAAAAGAGCAAAAGAATCGTGTGATTTTATTGGATGATAGAGAATCAAACTGGACAAAGGCAAATTGTAAATAAAGTATCAAGAAAAAATGTGAAAAATCAAAAACCAGAATGAACAAATCCTTTTATAGTTGTTCTTACACGCTTGTCTTTTCCTGTTATATTCTGAGACGGAGTTAAGAGATCCAACCCAGAAGCCTATGTCAATTTATTCCTTGTACACACCGTATTAACATTTCTTATAGAGATTCATCTGTGGGACATTAACTATAAATGGAATGCACATTGAGCCTTTTTACATTTTCCATGCTATTTTTTTTCCTGTGCAACAATCAAGAAAAATGAAGCACAAGAAGGGGATAAAAGACATCAAAAATGGATGTGATACACCACCAGCGTCCCTCCATGCTCCTCTGTACGTGCATAGGTAATTATGACTGCTTGCCTTAAAATATACATGCGTACCTATCCAACAAGCATTTTTAATTTCACAAATTCTTTATCAGTTTATTTCCATCAGTATCAACATCATCAAACAGAGAACGTCAGTAAATTATTCATCTTGTATTTTTATTATTTAAACAGCAAATATAAGCTCTCTATTGCTATTTACGTATACTCAACTATTTATGCATGTCTATTCTACTTGTACATATAGAAAAATCATATAATAAGTGTAATGCACAGAGAACTATATATGTATATTCTTACTTCGTGTATCCTTTATATACAACATAGGTATACAGTAACCTGATTGACACGTTATCGTATATCGTCACGATTTTTATTTGGCTGATCAAGGTTGCCCTCATCATCATCATCAACATCAGCCATTTTTCCATTGTGTGCTCCATCCATCCATCCATCCATGCATACTCATTATTAACCATGATGATAAGTTTTTTGTGCTTAGTGCTTGCTTACGCAGGCAGACAGACATAAAATGAATAGGTTTCTCTATCCACATTCAGTCTTATTCTTATTTATACACTTCATTTAATTGTAGTTTATGTTACACTATCGGAGCAGCAGCAGCACTAAGAACAGAAGAAATTATTATTGTATCACATTTTTATTCTAGGATTCCTCAGGTGTGCACTATTTTATAGAATGCGACTATATGATAGCATATTCGTCTTACAATTAAATCATAGATGGATGGATATACACACTTATAGTGCACCTGGGTACAGCGACAATGATTATCATTTATAACCACCATACCACCGAGTCCTGAAATTTTGCTGAGAGGTTTTTCCCTCATTTGTAGTTTAGTAAGCTAACCAAGATAGATAGATGAGGCGGCGGATGGATGATTATAATAAGGCTTGAGCAGGCGCAGCATACGCCATGTACGAATCTAATCGCACTGGCTAATTGTTGTTATTGTATAGTGTTTGCTTGGAAGGAGTCTCAACCAACAATGCTGAAAAAAGGATTGTTTGGATGGAGAGAGAGACAGGGAATATATAGTAAGCAGAGAGTTCATTACATATTCTATCAACATTAATAATAAAATGCCCTTGCCTTGCCACTTCACCTGTTTTATTTGCAGGTGGATTCATGACATTCTTTTCCTTTCTATCTCTCCATGTGAGTAACTCCATAGGTGATGTTATATAGGCAAATAAATAATATGGCACAAACATATCCTAGCTAGGTATAAAGAAGGGGCATATATTCAAGTATTGTGTGTACTTGATTAACTTGATGCTTTTACTACGTCACCTACAAAGGTGAATTTGTCTGTGATCAGCGTGCAATTAACTGAAAATGCGTGGTGGAAGAAGTTGGCTCTTGGTTGTAGTGTCCTTCTTCCACCAAAATACACATTTTTTACTTCCGCCCTGATAGTGCGGTGATGATGCTGATGGCAGGAAACAGCTCTATTAGACTGCGAGTAGGCATAAAAACAAGCCCACAGAAACGGGAAAACGGAAAAGCTGTAACGTTTTATAAGAACAAAAAAGAGGAGTATGGAAATTGATATGCGGCGGAGACGAGTAGACAGGGATTCTGGGATGATGATCAACATGATCATTACCGTTTGACATTGACTACTGCTTGCTAGTAGAAAGAATATGATTTGCATGCAGCATCCATAAAATAATGGCTCGCATGCTCCATCGCCATCATGTCTGGAGTCTGCGAAAGAGCATCATCATAGCATGACATAAAAACACGTGGAGTGATTGACTGGAGTAAAATGGAAGGACGACAGAAATTGGTTTGATGCTGGACAGCTACTGTGCATGCACAACAATCAATATCATCCTCGTATGTACGAAAATGAATGGAAAACGAGGAAACTTGTTGTGTTGTAAACGTCAACGCTAAAAGGGGACTACCATTATGGGTAATTATTTTGCTGTAAAAACTAGACATTAGGGGTAGTAGCAGTCAGTCAAATTGTGTACATAACTACATACAACGGGTCTATTAAATAAACTATATTTTCAAAGAGAAGTGTCCAAATTGCTAGTAATTTAAACTTGAGGCAATTTGGCTGGATAAATCAGAGGAAGACAAGATGTTTTACACTTTAAAGTTAACATTTTAGAACAAAATTGTTTCTTCTTCAGACAATCCAATTTTCTAACCAACAAAACAATTAAGCTTCTTGTAGATAGGCATTTTAATTGGTAAAAATTAAGCAATTTCTGCTAAAAATGTCAATTTTTTCCCTATTACAATCTACTCAGCACATTCAAGTAGCAGACGAAACCGGATCATAAATTGTGGTTCAGTTGTCAAAAGAGAAATGCCTACTGACAAAATAACTTTTTGTACTGAGCATCGCCTCGAGTGCAACGCGCATGGAACCAATTTTGGATTCTATTCAAATTTTTACATGCAATTTTTATGTAGGGATTTTCTTCAACTTGGCCATGCCCTGCCCATCCTGAAACCTGTCTTGACTTTAAAATAAAAGCTACAACCTTGACAGCATTAATTTGAGTATCAAAGTCACAAGCAACTGCCTGAAGCTATAAAACGAAATGATAGAACATGAGCATGGTGCGGATATTATATAGAACTGTATTTGAAATCTAAATCAGATCTCTGATGGCATCAAAAAAATGTATCAGCTGTATTCTATCATTATCAATGTCATGATTCCACTGTCCTGGAATGGAATCGGTTTTTGAAGAGGATCTGCTAATCTCCACTAGTGATCACTTTCTGACTTGATGATACTGGTTATACTGCAACCTGTTATCTCAACTTACTTCAATGCGGTCGGGCTGAACAAAACGTGCTGCCTATTGCATTTTTACTCTAAGTGATTGTACGTACATTCGCCGATATTTATAATTTTCAACGTGATCCTGGTTTGACCGCAATTTTTCCAACAAATTATCATTTATTTCCTTCTGTACTACAAAATATCGATAGATAGCGAATATCTTTTGAAGTATGTCTGTAATTCTGCACATTAATGGTGATAATGGCGATTTGAATAGAACAGGATGCATCATGGAACAGGAGAACAGTGTGTGTGCGTGATACATACATAACTAGCCACACAAAGTTGATCATTTATCATGATATTTTGAAGATGCATGTTTTTCTGCAAACCACTTTTTTTCTTTTCTCTTCTTGGCCTTTTGTACCGCAACCGCATAAATAACTTTGAATTTGACAAGTGTAAAATTTTTTTTCGCATTATCCTGCGAAAAATACTTTTTGCATAGCTTATATTTACTTTGTTGAATACATTTAAAAGCATTTTATTTCTTGATAATACAATAAAATATAAATTATTTATCATCCACTCATTGTCAGTGATTCTGTTAGACGGACTAATGCGTGAAATTTGAATTTTTGACGTTTTTTATCTGGCTGGTCTGTCACTGCATTGCTTGCTTTGACTTTGTCATGTTAGCTTTACATGACAGGCAGCTTGCAGCTGTGACTGGAATTACGGATATCAATTTTTGCTGCAAATGCGCTTGTCTGATAAGATCAAGATTCTGTGCTAATAATGAGTTAAATGCAAACCATTGCTGAAACCCGTTGTACTCATTTGCAATGTTGCAGTTTTCTTTCATGCCATTATCATAAAAAATGTTTCAGTTCGTCTCAACTTTGACAAATCACAAGAATCACAGTTTTTTCTGCATTTAGAGGATCGAGTTGTGCAAGCACTTTTAAGGCTATTGATCCATAAGTCAACTTATCAAATCTTACCTTTCATGCATCCATGAAACGAGGAGCGTCTGTCTGCATATTCAGCAGAATTCGCCATTCCTTTAATCTCGCATTTAACTGCTATCTCATGGTATAAGCGTGTGATATCTACTTCACAGTAGTCTCCACTTTTCTCATTTAAAAATCAATTTTTTCTACTTTAAATGCCTTTTTTCAGCAAAACGAGGATTATACCTGCGAATAATAATGTAACGCAATAATGTGAGCATTATATTATAACGGGCACAAGGCTGCTTTTGTTGACTTTTCTGCGAAAATCGTGTTTCAATATTTTCATACTTTTCAACACAATGTTACAAACAGCATAATGACATTACTAATCGTACACACAAAAGCTATCATCATTACCCCTATTGCTACTTTACAATCGTACTCCTTATACCTGCCTGATCTTGTGCAATTTTTATTCAACGGTGATATTTTATATTTTTATTGCTCTTCTTTACATATTTTTATTACTTTATTATTATCACCATCACCTACATACTTGGTGCTACAACAGTATCATGTCTGCCTGTCTGCCAGTTTTTTTGTGTGGAGTTGCTCCTGCTCCTTTTCTTTTTCTGTGGAATTTCGCCTGCAAAATTTGCAGCTGTCAGTGTCAATATGCCATTACACGGATAACTGTACTCGGGACTCCACCATTAAACCATCATCATCAAATTTTACGATCGTTCTTCTCTCCACTTACTCTACCTCTCTCTCTCTCTCTCTCA
The DNA here is from genome assembly GCA_004115045.4 of Sinella curviseta. Lineage (NCBI taxonomy): Eukaryota > Metazoa > Arthropoda > Collembola > Entomobryomorpha > Entomobryidae > Sinella > Sinella curviseta. The sequence goes on from CM023199.3 coordinate 65,747,294, forward strand.
AATTCAGTTAATCAGTTCAAGTTTTTATTCAGCGTGGCATTAATTAGCATACAATATTCCATTTCATTTTTCCATTGATCCATTACCTTACCTGGAAGTTAAACATGTTGTGGTCGTGGTGGTGTTAGGTTGCTGACAGACTCTTAATTAGCTAGTACGATGCACATGTAATCCAATCAGATCAGGGACCAATCATAATTTTTATTAACCAATAAAACAAACAAAAGATCAGCAGAGTATTTTCTTTGGAATTGAAAATTCCTTATAAGCTCACTCTTGTCAAAGGGCTAAGTTATTATCATTCCTACTCCTGTCCCTGCCTTCAATTTCGTCATCATCCTCTCAGAAACACAGCCTCTTCTGCTGTCACCGTTTATCTATAGGTTTTCCGTGCCAAGTGCCATGCCATGATGATACCATGCCAGGCGATATGCATGCACCACGACGGAGGAGGTGGTGTGGTTCTTTGGTCTTGCCTTCAGATCATCATCATAAATCATGAAATAAAGTAAAGCAGAGTTGATGTTGTTATATAAAAAACTATCTGTCTGTCTAACTGACTGATTGTAGCAGAGTAACTAACCTCGATACATATTCATTAAACATTCAAAGTTATACAGAGACACAGATAAGCAAACACCATCAAACATCATGATCATCATCCCATCTTGCAGTTTCTGATTACTTCAATGGCAATGGCAAAAAAATAAAATGCAATACATACAATCCATATAGCATACAGAAATCGCATCCACTTCCAACCAGGTATGCAGTATACACAATATGTATTCCCTTTATATTTTTTATTATTATTGTTAATCTTCATTTCACAATCGTCATCATCGTCAAAATCATTGACAAAAAAGTGATGAAAGGAAGGTGACATATTGTACATGTTTACCTGTAATCTCTCAAATTTGTATCGCAACTCAACACTGCTCTGCACACACATTTTACTGCTTAACTCGTTCAAGCTTTTACGTATGATTTTTTTTGCCTTTTGATGAGACGACAAGCGAGCGAGCGCCTCCATAATCATCATCATCATTCTTCCTCCACGTTTTCATCACACTCACCATCAACATTTTTTGGCACTCGTAAAGATCCTCAAAAAATTATGTTATACCTACATGTGCTTCATATAACATTAAGGTAAATTATAAAATCATGGCAAAAAAGGAAAAATCTGCAGGTGGTACATGACGAGCCAATGAATTAAATGATATCTGTCTAATTTTATTATGTCTCCATTTAAAATTACCACTATGCAAACTGCACTGCAGTTTAGCACAAGATTCAGCATTGGTGATGCATGGGCATATAAACTTGTACAATGATATGGATAATGTAATTACTGCCAGTGCAATAATATGCAACAATGGCTCACTTTCTAGCTCTGGCTTTTTATTAATGCTCAGCTTTTTCTAGGTTTTTCATCGTTACAATAATAATAAATGTTGATGAACTAACATTTTTATAACAGGGGGCTATAACAATAGAGAAGAGCTGTTTTTGTGGTTGTGTGGTATACCTGCTCCGTTCTGTTGTTAGAGTTGGCCAGGCCAGATTTGATGGTGGTTGCACCGTGCTGGCAATGAAATAATAGGTAATATGACATCTCTGAAATGTGAACCAAATGGCAATCAATTCAAGGTGACACACTATACTGTTATGGGATAGTCGGTGGCAGTGTGGTGATGGTAAAAATGTGTAAAGATAGTTAAGAAATATTCCACCACAAAACATGGCCTGCCTTAAAGGGATGTAAAAATGCAAGGCAATATAATAATGCAGATATTTTTATTGCACTACAATGTCGATGTCAAACATTAAATATTGTCGAAGATATTATGGTATGATGAGGACGATAATGGTGACGTTGATGTCGGCTTGTGCCTGCTGCCTTTTTTGTCATTTTAAATAACTCATGAAGCCTTTTGCAGTGAACAACAAAATGGTAGGCAGGCACTTGAAATTGAAACTATAAAGGCGTCAACCGACACGAGTTTAAAATCATTGCACAATTTTCGAGCAGAGTGTGTGGCAAGAATATCTTGTTATGATGATGAAAAACTATCCATTTCTTTCAACAACTTTGGGAACAATGTAACCATTTTTTTTGTGGGAAAAGGAAGATTAATTTACGTGTTCACAATTAGCTGTGGTCAGTTTAAACATTTCCTTCCTCCTTCTTTCGTGCAAGTACATGCTTGAAACGCAATGATCGATGAATAGATGCATTTACAGAGCACACAAAACGAATGCATTCTGCCGCCTACCTTAAATTTTTATAGCCTATTATTATCATTATCAAACTGTAATAAATTGCATTAAAATCAAGGTAATTCCTCAGATTTCGTGCATGCACTATGCACTTTATATAAAGTATGCAATAAAAGAGGAACTTGGAGCAGAGATCAATACTACTTTTTTTGTTGCAAAAGCTTATCATCGTCATCACTAAAATATATTATAGCTGCATGACGAGAATTGAATTTGTTCCGTATTCTCTTCCTGAGACACGGTGGCACGGAATACATCATTTTGAGATTTTATAGGTTACCTTATTAGGTATAGTGACACTAGATAAGTAAAGGAAAACCAAGTGGTACATGGTGGCGGATTACATAATTTACTTTAAAATCTTGATGAAAATTTCCAAAAACACTTCCATTTAGCTACTCTTCCTCCATTCCATAAAGTACAAACGTGCTCTAGGGTATATCTGCCAGTCACGGTGGGACAAGTGATTAAAAAGATAAAATTCACATATTCATAAGATCATCAAATGAATCATCTCTAGAGATTGGTAATGGTGGTGGTCTGTCTCTTAACTTTTTTTACCTGACTCATCATTAGTAGTATCGAGCATTAAAGAAAGGTAATCAAAGCGCTTTACACAAATAATGGGGAGGCTGTAATAGAGAATGATTAACATACTGTAATTGTATTTTTTATGTGTAAAATACTTTATTTTTTGTTAGGCATTTTCTGCACCTATTTGTACATAATAGCATCTTATTCGTTACCAGGTACGCCTACCTTTCATATGTGAAATACATAACAAGAGAGAAGTGAGCATTTTTCTTTCTTTTTCACAAAAATAGCAAGCTGTTTTAACAATACATGTATCAAAGTCAAAAGTCAAGATGCACACACAGTTATGTAGGCATTTGAAGGTATTATAATGAGTAACTGCTATAATCATTCGAGCACACCATTATCCTCTTCATCATCATTATAGTAATCATCATCTAAAGAAAAAAGGTATTTTATTTCCTCAAATAAAGAATCTCCACGAGCTTACATCTAGTTAGTCATCCAAAATAAATCAACTGTTACAGTGACCATAAAACTACGTAGCTGAAAATAAAATTTTAAGTTATCATTATTGGTTTATTACTATTATGTTTTGCGTAATGTTTTACCGTTCCTTCCACTGGAGGGAAGAAAGAGGAATGAGTAATGGCGGAAAGTAGTAATTTGCTTTCGATTGAGAAGTCACGTGCCACATATTGCGACATTGAATTATAATTCCTTTTATCACCTGACAGTTACACTAGTCTAGTGTCACTAGGGTAGGAAAATCTTAGTAATTTCCTTAAGATCTTTTCATGCTTTCTCCTCACATAATCTATTGGCCAAAACTGGAATCTTCTGACTAGCATCAGTATTCATGAACAGACCGACGGTCAGACAATCTTAACCTGTGTGTAGTACAACCTCTACAAAAGTTTACGCACACTTTTAGCTACGAATAAAAGAAATTACCCATGCATGTTGTATAGATACTAGAATGAATCGTTTAGGAAGATCATTCTTCTCACTACCATCAACATTAAACAAAAAGTGGGTAATTACATGAGTAAGATCAAAAGATAAGATCCATATAAAAAAGAAAGTGAAAATTGCAAAGACGACAAATGATGGTAAATTATATGTACATAACATAAGATTACATTTTGTACGAGCTGTTTTTTATTGAAAAAACTGGAAAGCCAGACAATATAGGTTTTTATCATGGTATTTAAATTAAAAATGCAAATCCCTTTGCATCTCCCGCACACTTATTTTAGCCGGAGGAATATATTTGGTACAAAATTACATAAAAATCAACTTTTTACAACATTGATAATGAATTGATTTTTTTCATTCTTGAAAAAAAACGATGTTGTATACACAAAACCTTTTAGTTTGGATTGGAGCATCAGGGTATGAGAAAATCATGGAAAAGACACCACCCAAATCCCAACAACAAAACAACTTTGCTTGAGAGCTTCATTTTCATCTTGTCATTCTCCCATCAATAAGGCAAACTGCCCATTTATCACTTTTGTCAGTCATCACATCACCAAAAACAACCGTACGCCAATCAGCTTGTCGTGTAAGTCGAATTGCAGTAAAGTTTGCTATCAGCTCTCTGCTCAAAACTTGGAAAAAGGTTCTTCTAATCTTGACTTGTTCTTGATCCTTCTTTACTTAAAGCAGCAAAGCAGTTGTTGAGAAGAGGAGGATTGGATGAGTGAAATGAAAGTGGTCTTGGTGTTCTATGTTGTCTTGTCTGCCGTAAAAGAGAACTTTTTCAAGGTCGCTTGGTTTGCTGTTGTGCTCGCAGACAACAAAATACAAGTTGAGTGAAGAAATAGACATTTCTTCTTGCTTCGAGCTATCTCTTGGGAGCTGTTTTGTTGGCGAGAAGGATGGAGATGAAGTTGAAATGCAAAAATGAAAATCTTAAACCTGTATATATGTTCAACAATATATAAGAGACACCAACTAAATCGTTTATGTAAATAAGTAAAAAAGACAATGTAGTAATACAAAAACCGTTTACAACTTTATGTACAAAAATCTTAACATTTTCTGTCTGAGCCGAACAGAATGAAAAGCATGCCCTTTAAACGAGACTTTATCACCATCATAAAATGGAATAAAAAGCAAAACGGACATTTTCCCTGTTTTTTCTATTCTTTTTTAATTCTTTTAAAGACAGTCTGTGCTCACATTAAGGGACATTTGAAACCAATTCTAGTTTAAAAATTTGTTCTGGAGGTAAATTTCCAAAATTTTATCGTCCAGTACATACACACAATCAGCAGTATGGTTACTCTGACTGGGACAACGTCAATTTTATTTAACTAGCTAATCAATGTGACTTAAACAACACCTTGATTTTGTGGTTTTAGGACTATAGATTTAGAGTCTGTGTACAGACTGTTGGAGGATTAACATAAACAACACTAAACGGTTCGTAATGATGAAGAGAAACAAACAAGCAAATCCCATTCAGTAGATCGTAAAACATACTTTTTGGCTCCACATTCATAGTCTGACACATTATCTAGATCAGAGCAGATTTTAGAAGATGATGGTTAAATCACCTTTCCATTCATAGTTGATTTTCTGCTTTCTAGAATATGTACATATTACTGCAAGAAAGCATCATCATCGGATCCGATAAAGAGAAAGTGTAAACTTGGCCTGCTCATAAAGCAAAAGCGCACTATTGACTTTACCTACATTTTACATTTCAGGCAAAGACATTCGCGTCTAAACTATTCATATTGTCTTTTGAACTGCCTGCGCTTCTATTTTATCTACCCTGGGTATATGAACCCTTAGAGAGTATCAATGAATAAAAACTTCGTATATGTATAGGTATATGTAGAATTTCAATTTCCCATTTTTACCTTTTATTCCTTTACGTTCTTTCACTCAAGTGTTAATAAAATGCTTTACACATTTTAGTAGTTTCATTGAAAATGTAAGGCGAAACCAAAGGTCAAGGTCATGCGCATTAATGTATATTACCAGATCACATTGTCACATTTCGCAAACTTTACTTAATCACATTTCATTGTAAAAGTTTTTTGGTCCATCTGTTCATAGTTTGTTTGGTTCAACTCCTCACTGGCAGCGTTTTCTCCATTTTCCCAGTTGATAATGTTGTTTCGGTGGAGGCGATGGAGAATGATGAGTGAAGGACGGTGGCGATTTCGTTTATTCAAACGCGCTATATAATTTGCTAAAAAATAACTTACGTACTTTTAGGCATTTTACAGTTACACTCTATGCATTTTTACAACAGTCGACCTGAAACACAATTCACAAAAGACAGTTTACCCAATCAGTCAATTTAATTGAAATGTTTCCGTATACGCTTACGCTCAGGTACGCATAATTGGAAGAATTTTTTTTGAAGAAGATTTAAAAAAGTGAGTGAAATAGAGAAGAGAAGATGTGGTATAAGATTTAAAAGACAAGAACATTAGAAAAAGTTGATTCAGATTGAGAATTGTAATTACTAATTACAACTACTGTTATTAAAATGGATGTCAATCAGTAAAGATTATTTGAGATTTGTGTTTGTAAATAGAAAAGTGGTGGTTTTGATGAAGCGAAGAACATGGCTGGCGAAGCGACGCTGAAGATATTGAAAACTAGTCTACATTAGGTGCTTGTAAAGTTAGTTTTGTAACGTTGAAAATTATTGCTACTTATCGGAATCTGTATTTGTAATTTGTATACCAGGCGGAATGACGGGGAACATCATAACAGGACTTGGAGGCGGACTCCCAGCTTTCTCAACGTTAAGATTATTTGCGGATCCCGTCGTTGCCATTGGAGGGAGGGGACTTGTGGAACTGGTGGAAGCTCTCCTCTGATTCTCATATTCTTCCACCCATTTCAACTGATTCGGGTGAGAATATCTCCTCCCAGAAGCATCCTTCGTTTGACCGTAGTAAAATACGGACAGTTGTTCCTGAATACTGATGTCATCAAGTTTCGAACTCCCGCTTACTCCACTCAGCGCTATACTTGGCGTTGGGGATCTCAAATGTTCAGGTTCAATGGCATTCTGCTTGCTTTTCTTTCTTCCTGTATTCAAAGTTTGCAATAGAAAGCACAGACACGTTTAATGAATTGTGTACATTGATGTAATTACAGTAATTTTGTTTGACTTTCCAAACAGGTGAATGGACATGTTACATGTTAAGCAACAACATAAATCCAGCATTATTTAAAGTACACATTGGCATAATTATACCTTGAAAGCATCGGTAGAAGCACCCAATGCAGCAGGAGCAAGGCCACCACCCCATTTTCATTATAGCGTCTAGTCCAGGTAGGGAGGGATAGTGGTTTATTCAATCAGTAATTTCCAGACTAGTTGAGCTTACAAGAATAGGAAAGGATTGAATGTGGTGTAATCACGCACGAGAGAAAATAATTTCTCTCTTTTCTCTTTATGGATAATACCAGGAGAGAGAAGTCTTGGTGCTTGCGTCAATGTTAATTCAATCCTGTAATTATCTTCTCTGCATTTCTGATTGTTTCAGATCGTTAATTCGGCAACAGCAACAAGGAAAGGAGAAACAATTCATCATAATGATCATGTAATTAGAGCGAAATTGCCGGAATAACATAAAAATATAAGGAGTCAACGATTACTTATATTGTTCTTAGGAGAAACGCGAAAAATTGTTAGACCTCAGTTGTGTTAAAGCCGAAAATTTCAAAGGTCAGGTTCAGGTACTAGTATTCTCTTGCCCGGCAAACTTGTTGCAACTCCCGTCGTGTTGTAACTTTATCCTCTTGTTATTTCAAGGTTGCCTTTGTGTAACCCCTTTGGAGCAACAATATACATACATATTTATTGTTGTTGTTGTTGTCTCCTGATGCGTGACCATCATGCATTGTTCGTAATTGTACTATAGCTAGAATTATTGTCCAGTTGTTGTTTTGTTTGAATGTAAAGCAGACAGACCCGATAAATACGTCGCGTCATATTTCGTTGCGTTGTCGTCGTCGTGAGTGCATGACTTTTCTGCGTGGACATTTGTCATCATTGTTATTGCTCCTGGAAAAAATAACAAAAAAACGTGATTGTATGAAATCAGTGGGACTTTACGATAATGCAATGCATATTATGCATGGACTTATTAGGTAAATGATGATGACATGCGTGTTTTTATAACAAGCTTATCCTTAATAATGGATGGTTCGTAAAAAATAATAAACTCTATTTGCCAAATGGTGGTGCATTCTACTTTTAGACAATCATATTTGATGCAAAATATAGTTCTCTAGTTCATGGTTATGGCTCACTGATTTTCACTAACCGCTCACGACAGTTAAAATTGCGAATTGCTAAAGGTCAAATGAATTTTTGCGCAGCATGTTCTATTATGCTAATTAACAAGCAAATGCAACAGGGAGTATTTTTTTGGCATATTGGAAAACACGACCTAATACATACACCTACAACAAGGTCAAAAGGACAAAAAAAGTGTTGCGGAATTTGTGTTGTTTTTGTTGTCGTTGTGCGGGAAAAAAAGATAATTATATTATTGTTTATTGACGTTGTATGCCGTTACACGCACACGCTGTTCTTGTTGTTTCAGTTAGAAATGATTCTGCAAGACCTTCGTCGTTAGATTTGGTAAATATATCTGGTGTAAATACATTGTCCTTCCTTATACCTTACTATAATATTTATCTACAGTTTGGATCGTATCCAGCCAAACAAAAACTTTTGTTTTTTACATGATGATAAGATTAGATCATATCGGATAATCAGTCAGTGCTACTACTACTTTACCTAATTGCGCGCATATATACAAGTACAAGACGTACATTTCCAAGCAAAACTAATCTGTCAAGTCTGCTGCCATCACTGTCTGACGGAATAACGACAGTTTGGATTCAGTGGCAGTATTTTGACCTGGCCTTGCATGCACATATTACAAGTATGTATTATCATGTACTTCGGAACGAGTGCTAAAACTGTTTATTTTCACGATTTTTATTAGATAATCATGTAAAATGTTTATGCGTGTGTGGAATTCCCGGTTCTCTGTACTCTCAAGTTTAAATATGCAAAGTACATTTTCTGTTTGGTGGTATTAATAAAATCCACACTTTTGTTTTCCCTTCTCTCTGCGGGATATCCCAAGTTTTCTACGATATACTTTACTGTGCACGTGAAATGTATACCGAAATCTGGTGTTTAGTTTCTTTCGGATAGACAAAGAATAAGTTGCTGAATCCAAACAAATAAGTCACTCCACTTTTCTGCTTTGGTCATCATAATCACACTGCTCCGATGCAGATCCGCTAGTTCATTTCAAATGAATAGGAATTAAAAGTAAGGAAGTAAAGGGTGTTTCACGTGAACACCACACCATCGTATCATTGTACTACTGATTATAATACATAATCATTCCATTATTGCGAGCAATGCCAAAACGGTAGCATTTTTAAACCCGACAGTTTGATGTTTGAGCACTAATGAACTCCTCTTTCATACTGAAGGTTGGCAGGGCATTATGCGACTAGAGCTAAACGTAGGATTTTAAAGGTATGGCACAAAGATTCCAAGTGGTTTGAGGAGATCAATTTTATTTTACGACTCATCGTATTATACTTATAAATGACAATGGTTACACTTGACTGACCCACCAGCAGAGTAGAGAAGCTGAAGTATCAAATTTTCATACACGAAAGTAGGAGAACTTTTCTTTGTCATCATTGGTTTATCTGGTGGGCAACACCACTGATACTGATGCTGTCACTACTAATACACTAGTAAGACAGTTCATTGCTTTCGTGAGGAACAAAAGTTGATTACCTAGATTGCTTTTTGGAAATAAACATTTTTACAACTCGAACTGCGTGAACCCAAAAAAGGTCTCGCTCGCAGTAAGGACCTTTGTCATTTGTCAACCGATAGAGCTCTCAACTCAACCTACCCACACGAAACTTTTGTCTCATACGACCTTGGCGAATCCAAATAAATTAATATCCAATGTTATGTGTGCATATAAGATGTAAACTACAGCATCTTGGCTTGGTAAATACTTGGTTACATTTCAGGTTGTGTTATGCTTGCTGGATATTTGATATTTCCGATATCATCAGCCTATCTGTGAGATAATGTTTGTTTGTTACATCGCTATACCCTGCTCCTTACAGAAAATTTGTCAGCATCCATTCTAATAAGATGCAAACGTCTGTGTCTAATGTCCTATGAAACTCAAATGGGAAAAACATGGTCTGCACTGGAGAAAAGAAGGCGATGACCTTTAAATAAGGGTTGAAATGGATTTTTAGCAGATTTTTACGCAAGGAGAAAAAGGGTTTGTGAACAACAGCCACGGTGGTTTGCCAGCTTAAAGGGAAAATACATATATTATATATCTATGCTGTGACCGAGAGTTCAATAAACCACAAGGCAATGTCTTTCTTTTGTCCTTTTAGTGCTTGGGTACCATTTATGCACTGATTGAGCGTGGCATGAAAAGGGTAAATTATAGGTTTCAATAAGGATTGCCTTCTTTCTAAATTAAAGCCGACGTCTGTCTGGCGAGTATATTGACTTTGATTTTAATGTCAAAAATATGTTCTATAAACGATGCAAACTTATTAACTCAAATCGGGCAACACACAAACGGTATTAATTATTTTTAGCTTAAAAAATGGACGATATTTTTAACAGTTGACTGATTTCAATGAATGAAAGGAAACCACGACAAAAGGCAACATGCTGCAGATATTAGATGTTGTGTAGTTGTGGATCACACTAGTGACACATTTTAACAATTAGGCTCTTATATGACATACAGACTAATGACCTCTGATAAAATGTACTTGTATTAACACAGTTGTAGCGAAACAATCGATCGGAATTGGAGTAACTGACAAATTATTAGTATAACTACCTTGATTGTGAAAGGTTCAAGTAAGAATTAGTAACACTGCTAGATCATTGTATCACAGCTTGCTAAATTACTGTCACTGTATTGGTGTAACTGGTGTACATAATTTTAACTGCTCAAAGTTAGCTTACCTGAGCTCGCAACGGTTTTCCTCTAAAAGCGTGAACATGAGATGGAACAATGATGTGTGAAAATTAGCACTACAGAGACCCTGCTCCCACAACCCACAACTGAGTTTCATTTTCGATTACTCGTGCAGATTTATGAAAACACTTGACATTGTTTTAATAGATTTTCGTTCGTAATTTTCAGCACGTTCACAATGGTTTGCTTTCTTGTAGCCGAAACTGACTATTTTGTTTTGTTCACATAATTTGTCTCTTATCGGTTAAATACTGTAACTCCATGCCCCGAATTTTTTACTATTCAGTCCAAGGCTAGTTCACTCCTCTCATTTTTTCAGTGTTGACATGAATAGTCACTGGAATTGTTAATGGGAAAGGCACATTTCGTTATTTTGGTTCGACATTAATAAATGCAATGAATGCCGCTGCTGCTGCGGCGACTGTTGTTTTTCATCTTGATAAAAAATAGATTTTTTATTGACTGCACTATTTTCGTACACTACTGCTACCACATTTAGAATCAGAGCTCAGATTCCATACGCAAGCACAATAGCATTAATAGTTTTTCGAGTCCATGAGTGAAAATAAATATGGTTTCCAACAGTCATTCACTTTTACAACACCAAGAACTGTTCAGAAGTAGGTGAGAACAGCAATTTAGTTTGCACTCTAAACTTGCTCGCAATTCTTGTGTACACGCACCACTACTTTCTCTCACAGAAAAGAAAAAAAATCTTGAAAATGAAGTGGCATAATGTTAAGACAAGAGTTGAGAAGGTATGAATTTAATGCAGGATTAGAGCCCTGACCCGGAACTCAGAGTTTTATGTTGACTCAGATGATTTGTGGAGACAGGGCACACAACACAACTACCGACCACAACACAACAACCGTTACCGTCATGATCAGAAGGAAAAATGCGAATCGTTTTATTTGGCTTAAAAGTATTTTATACAAAATTGTCACATAGGTATTTAGCCTAGTTTGTAGGTAGACCTATTTAGGCACATGAGAACCTAATACATGGGTTATGAAAGCCAAATGCTAGCCAACGGCATCTATAATAAAGGTTTCACTATATTTCCGGATTAACTTACATATTTTCAATCCAGACAAAAGCAAAGAAACGCCACCGCCATTGTTACAACCACTGCATGATTTTACGTTTTACGTATGCAGTCTAAAGAACCAGGAAAAATAAGCGTACGCAGTTACAACCCACGATCGTAAAATCTCGTCCAGCATATTTGATAATTAGAACTCTTACCACCGACAAAATAACATGGTGGGTAGTACATTGCCCGTATCGCTGATTAAATTCAACTAAACACTGTTTACATGTGGACATTCGGCATGCATAGAGGAAGTAAACTGTGACCAGTGACCATCCAGTATGCATACTGACTTTGTAATGAGATGAATAACTGTATTATAACGTTAGCGTTAAAATGCATGACACTTTGGACATTTTGCCGTTTGAAAAAGAAGGTGGAGATTCAAGAAATGTATTACTTTTTTGTATGGTCAATGCAGTGGTACGAGCTTCACATACACACGATAGTATATCGAAAAAAAGTAACCGTACTAATCCTGCCATCTTAACATGATGCATGCAAAAATGCAAATTAGAAAAAATGACCATGCACGCATGCAACAAGCAATCCATGTTTATTTTCCACAACGGCTTAAATGAGGAGTTGATGAGGATATGATGTGGAAAATAAAAACGATTAGAAAACACCACACATTCCATGTTATTAACCTTTCCCGTAAGCATAATCGCGGTTTGTAAGCCAACTTCCATACGTTGCTTTAAGATTATTTAGCATTTCCTCCACTTTGTTGTTGTTTTATCGCATGAAACGTAAAAACACCCTTGCTGTCTTAAAAATCCATGTAATTATTCACTGGGGGAATTCACAGAAATTAGCCGCAAAACAACCATGACTTCTGACCTTAAAAAAGTTGTGTTGGCGTTATTGGTTTTGCCTGCAGTTGATCTGCCTTGAGATTTTTTTACAAGTACCTCAACAAAGTGAAAAGTGTGCGACGAAAGTCTTGGAAAAATATATTGTTTCTGGTGAAGTGGCGTGTTGAGAGGAAGTAGTAGTACATTGAAATGGGCATAGTGATGTTGTCAAATTTGACATTTAAAAAAATGTTGCACATAAAACGTGAAACGGTCATTTTGAAAAGCAGGGAATTGCCCATTAAAAATGTCTTATATTAAAAAGGGTTTTTGTTTATGGCTTATATGAAATAAAACTGAAGTACTTAAAAGTATAAAACGTATAAAAAGATTTTTTCCGTAATTTTGTGATTAAATATTCTTATATTGATATTAACTTTTTCCCTTTGAGATAAGTGTGCAGAATGGGCTGTTATTCTGGTGTAATGGCTTGTCATACTTGACTTATGGGCGGCAGCAAGTTTTGTGACTTTTCGCAAACCATTTGAGTAAGATGGAAAGCGGAGAAAGTAAAAATGTTGCCAGTTATTTACATGAATGCAGTAATTAAAGCAAATTTTGCAAAAGATTCGTTTTCAGAGACCTGAAAGGAAACAAAATTCAGTTTTTGCAAAGCATCATCCTTTATTTCTCTCTGTTAATGACTCGGCACTCAGCAGGAGGAAAAAAGTACATTTCCCACTCCAGACATTCCACTGAGTTGAAAACGCCTCCGTTATACTACAGCAAGCTTTTGTTTTATTTACTTCATTCTTGATGGAGGTTCTTTCTCTTGAGTGCACGCACGCAAGAAAATAATTAATCAGATCAGGTGCACGCGTTACATGAATGAAATACGATAATGCAGTGCATAAAAGGGGAATTTATAAATAGTAGGAGTAGTTGTGCCGTTGTTGAGCTCTAGATTTGTGTACGAATGCTGCAGGCATTTCCTTCTTGTCTGAATTACATTCTTTTGTGCCGAAAGGGTTGAGCTGAGCACGACCTAAGCCGATCGACAAATATAATATGCAAGAATGCATGGCGTTTGGTTTGCATTAGAATAATATTATCTAAAAGTTACTGTGATAATTATAATGACTGTTATAAGCCACTGTTGTCGTCATCACTGGTGATGACATTTTACTGACGTACTTGTGCCATTAGAAGTTCAAATTTAAAAGTTCATCCATTTAACGCATGCATGCATGTTCAAGTTTTAATTTTGTACCTATTCCATAAACCAACGTTCGTAAATAGGTTGCGTGCTCCAGTATTATTTCGATCATTTTATTAGCAAGTTTTAAAGAACATATTGTTTAATATTGTAATGAGCATTGACATTTGTTGAATTGATGCATAAAATGAACACTGATAAAATGCATTAAAGTAAATGAATTTCTGCTGGAGATACTCTAGGCTTACGTTCTCCTTAATTACACCAGGCCAAATTAAAAAAAGTAAAGCTGCGTACATACCTAGTTCAGTTTGCCAGATTGACCCTGACAAACCCTCATCAGACATTTTACGATTTTTACAGCAACGGGTTTACATTATGCTAAAGTTAAAAAATCAAAAGTCTATTATAACCAGGAATTTAATATATATTCCTATTAAGTAAATTAGTTTTGTTGTAAGGTTTAGTAAATATGTAGTTTTTATACTACAAAAAATATCAAAACATTTACACTTTACGTAGATTAAAAACATGCAACTATTTGTATTGACAATCAGAAAATCTACCGAGTACAATGACTAATATTGTGCTACAATAAAACAAAATATTTTTTGCAAGCATCGTTCATTCAATCATCGATAATTCCATGCACGCTTCTCCATTGTTTAATTTCTTTGCTGAGGGCTTCGATTATATTCTTACAGAGAAACAAGGGCATTGACTTCCAAAATTGTTCTTAGCGTTAGATAATTTTTGTGTTGGTTTGCTGCGCTTCAAGGAAGTGCGTTATGTCCATTAGCCCTGCTGTCAACTAATCAAGTTAAGAATATGATGAATTCAAGGAAATACGGACATGTTGTACAGATGCGTATATGCACTGCTACTGCTACTCCTCTTGTCTTCCTTCCATCATGATCATTTCCATTTATGAAATTCTGAACACGGAAATTGCGTGCCTAATCAGCAAGAAGCCGCAACAGTACAAAGTACAAAAAGTAATCACTTATTCCAATACTTACCAACATCTTCGGCTATCTTAAAATTATATAGGCAGCCAATATTAATTTACAATCTTCCTTTTATGCTGCAAGTTGCAATTCTTGTACATATGCCATATTACAAATACAGTCCAGAACAGAGGATCGCCGTTTGCCATAATATGCTGTACACATACATACATTCATTTTAGCACTCCACATTCAATTAGTTCACCACGATTTTTTGTCGACATATTCAGTGACTCAATGATGACAATGGTAACAAAGGCGAAAAAATTAGATCCACTCTTTGTGAGTACCTATGTTTTGCATAATGGTAAATTCTCACATTTATCTTTTTCAGTCTTGAGCATTTAAAATGGACACGGATGTTCTTTTTCTCGCTTACCTGTCAAAGCATGAGTCAGCAGTCCTACCACGAAATACGACGAAAGAAGCAGCAAACCAGTGTGATATCAAGCGCTGCTGTTGATGATGACGATGACCATGAATTTGCCTTTTACGATTTTTCATTTTCTTCACTTGTCATTCATTTTTGGTGATATGGACGACCAGAGAGTCTTGTGTGATATTTGTACTTGTGCGTTTGTTGACGACTAATAAAATGAAGAGATAATATGCAAATTACTTGTGCGCATATGCCATTTTTTATTTATCGCTCCAGGAATCAGTGTAGTTCATATTGTAGAATGTCATAGCTTTTTTATGATGACGTGCGTGTTTATTTTATTGTATACCAAAGTACCTACCTACCAAAGTGAGTATAAAATCAAACGCTTGTAAGTTGGAGTTAGGCCTGTAATTTAGCACAAGAAAACGTAAATATTTATCAAATGTCAAATGCAATAATATACTATACCAATGCCAAGTAATTCCAGGAACTTTCCAAGAACCAGCGTTCATGGTTCATTGTATACTCTGCTTCACTAAAGCTTTGGTACGCCTTTTTCAAGACTATGGTCTGGAATTCAAATTCTCTCTGGGCAAATAAACTGAATGGTGGTACTAAAATTGTTATCTTGGTAAGTGATCCCTCTTGGAAAATACTTTCATTAAGATAATGGAGTTCCTTAAAACACATATTTTTAACTAATTGAGCCGTACTTGCCATATTAATATTTTCCTTGGTTTGCTCATAGTTGTACATAGGTATACTTCGAAAAAAATTAATGTATTTGGAGGTATAGATAAAAACTCTTTTACTGTGGTGTTTATTATTGAATGAATGGCCGAAGATGACGACATCTTCGCTTTACAGACTGTCCAGTAATTCCAGACACACTGCTTGGTTTGACTTAGGCACGCGTACGTATTTTGTAGATCGCGATACCTTAACGAATAGTTTCATGTAAAATTATGTATCTGAGATTTGTTTTGCTTGTTTTGTATGGCTTGGTTCACTAGGCTGTTGAATGAGCAATACAGATCTTTTTAATGTAACATCGATAAGGCGGTCTAAATCACATATATGCAAAAAGTAGTTATTATATTATTTTGTCGTATGTGTGAGGTAATAACGACCACCACTACCACCGCAACTCACAGTATTGTACAAGTACCTGTAAAACGAATGGTAAAAGGAAAATAACAGGCACAAAGTGGTTGCTACTTGTCACTTGCAGAAGACTGACTTGAATTTCATGGAGAAAATTATAGCTCCGGATAACAGCTTGACATAAACATACAGATGTACGCTGCTGTTTAATGAATTTTGCCACTTCATCATGTGCATTTTTATAAAATATGTTGATTTAAAAAACGACATTAACCCCCTTTTCATCATATTTAATTACGTTATATAAACCATTGTAGTCTCGACATAGTTTTTAAGCAAAATAAAAGCCAAAATTTTTATTTTACTAGTAATAAACGTATCTGGCATTTCGCATTTCATTGGCATTTCAGTAGGTAAGTTTTGGGAAATCTTTTTGAGCCTGGATCAGTTGATATTCATTAAGCATTGTCCAGCCAAAAGCCTTAACTGCCAATGTTTGTAGGTTATGATGCGTAACACCTAAAAACAAGTGTAAGTACATAAAACTTAGGAATTATATGTTCTTGCTCATGTAGGTAATTTCATTATGTATGCATTTGGCACAAAAGTATGAAATGTATTCTATTAACTGACCACTCCAGAAATGCACAAATTCTCCCAAATTCATTTGGAGTGGAACCGCCCCGTGCTCATGCTCCAGTTCCGTTGTCACGTTAAAATGTCTCGTCGCGGATACAGTAGGATAGTAGGCCGCACTCAGTTTCAAATACTTTCTAATAACGTACAGCTCTCCATACCCGTTGTAAATTGGGTAGTACCAATCCCTAAACCAGTTAACTTGCTTCTTTTCCGTTTCTCCAGAACCAGGACTCCGGCTGGTCAAGGACTTTCTGAAAAATCTCTCTTGCTCATGGGGCAAATCTAACGCTCTGTACATGTCAAACGTTATGATTTTCACAAATTCCGCATCATTTTTATCCAAGTGAAGAAAAGTTGGGGCGTCCTTGCCTCCTCTGTAGAGATAAATAACCATGTTACCAAATTGCTGGCTAATGAGGTCCAGTTGATCGCCAGTGTTGTCAGCCCACGTGCTATTGTTCATAGACGAAATGTCAATGATGTTCCTACACTCTGAAGACGCGTCAAAGTAGGTCAGTGCCGAGGAGTTGTAGCCCATGTACGCTTTGCCTGAGTGGAATATCACGTGCAACTTTTCATTTGGTGTCAGACCAGCGATTTGGTCTAAATTGTAGTTTCGCTTGAGATAGCGCCACGCATCTCCGACAAACTTTCCAGGCCATGTCACTTGCTTGCTTACATCCGAGTCATAGTAAATTACTATATCATCATCCGCGAATACCTTGTCCAGTAATTCGGAATGATTGAACCATCTTTCTTGAAGAAGTGAAGGGGGTTGTGGCGAGGAGAAATCGCCGCATGGACTAATAGAAGAAACGACATCATCAAATTCGGCGTTATAAAGGTCTTCCGTTAGCGGGGATCCAGCTGGGAGTTCAATACTTCGTCCCTGGCAGCATCGGTTTTCATACAAACGAACGCAGTTCCCACGAGAATCTATGGAGGAAGCTTTGTCATTGAACTCGTTGGGAATATTTTGGCAGCCTTCAAATGACAAAGCTTGAGAATCACCTGAAATTGACGAATGAAAATGTAACAAACTTGATATATTGGAGATTTTTAAATTGTTGCTATTGTTGGAATTGCTTACCTTTGAGGTGATAATCTCCGTACAAAATTGCCTCCTGCTTTTTTCCTTGTGCCCCATTTTGCTCCAAAATTAGGGCCACCACCACTGCTCCTGCCACCAGCAAATCTATGAATTTGCCAAAGTTGCTAATATTTGGAATCATTTTTTATTTATTGTGGCACAACTTCTGTTAATGAGCACCATGCGCCATTAATGGAGAAAATGGTTGAGAATCAAGCAGCTGGAGGGGAAACCGGTTCCATTGATGTATTACCATACACGTGTAGCCCCTGTCAAATATTCACCCTCAAAATATTTCCCCTGCTTACCTACATACCTTTACATTGTTACAGGTTGTTCCATTCCATGAGTGTGTTTAGTGCAAAAATTTGGCATATACTGCAGCTGAACACAAGTCCGGAAATACGGTCATATGTATTTCATTGTCATACAAACATCGATTAATTCATTTCTGACAAGGCATTAACCTAGATCCTGGAGGCGTACACCTACTTTTTTCATTTGTTTGATTGACAGAAAAAATCCATTGCCTCCCTATTGTGTTCTGAACTCTTAACACTACTTCACACTCAAGTGGTGAGAGGAACAATGTCTAACTGTAACCATTTCCTTATGGAATTCAATAAATTCACGAGATTGGTTAGCAGAAAATCCTCCCAAGTTCCAAATCTTTGCCAACACAGACACAGCGTGGTTCCTCTTCTGGAATCAAGCATTGTTTCATATGCAAATTAAAACTGCATTCGATTGTTGATTCTGCAATTACGCTTTTTGTACTAGACAGTTTTTTTTACCAAATCAAACGTAAAATAACGTGACTGATAAGTAATAATCAATTTTCAACAATGTATAAGGACAATGAACTTGACTGACAAGTATTTTTTTTATCCTTTTTTGTTGCTGTTTTTGATGTTATGCGTGTTTTTCATTTATGTACCTGACATTATCTCTTGAAAGTTTCTCCATCTTGTATCAAGGATTTTCTTTCAGTTTGCAAAAGTTATAGAGAAAGGCAGCAATTCCAAATCCACGCTAATAATAGTAATTATTGCGCTTTACAAATAGTTTTAAATTGAAATATTACCGTGTACTATCCTCAATGGGCAAATAATGTGTTGAAATTGTCAGAGTACTTTCTTTTTATTACCTGAAAACAAAGCGCTGAAAATAATTGGCGTATTACAGGTTTATAATTGACAATCCCCTTTATGGTTCTTAACGTAATGGGTTTACTTATTAAAATCTTTCTAAAGGTGTCGGTTTCTTTACAATACTGTCTATTAGAATTAATTTCCTTTTCCCTATTTTTTTAAGTTTCTCACTATTTCTGACTTTGACATAATCCAGACATAATATGATGATTTTGATTTATCCTTATCTGCTACGTGTGTGTAGCTAGTTTGTTGGTAATAATGAGATATGGAAGCATTTATATATGTATTTTGAAAATTAAAATCAAATAGCATTGACTGATAGAAGCCGTTGTTATTAATAGCAGTACAAACAGAGAAACTTTACATTTAGGTATGTAACATGATAAACTGACGACATCTCATTGTCAAGAATGTATTGCATTGCATTTTTTTGAGCTAGCACACTTCCTTTCCCTGCACATGATAATACTAATGTAATGCTTAATGCCTTCTTTACCTACTTATATTACATTGCAGATTGTGAACATTATTAGTTCTATTGTTCGCAATATCATGACTGTGAGAAAATTACAGACCAAGCGACAACAAAAATCGCTATGTGATTTCCTACTTGTAAAAACTTTTCCCTTTTATCTATTAAAAATAACTAATATTGGATTCACCGCAATTCGATTAGTTTACAAGTTATACATGTTCTGCATTGGTCTAGTCCAAAAAATATGCAACTCTCTTATTTTAATAATGCCGATCTAATTGTCCACTTACACTTGTGTGTTTCGCCTCGTACAACATATCACTGTGTCCCATAAATCGACATCTTCTCTATAAGCAACAACTACTAAAGTGAACATTGTAGAGTGACAATTTTAGTATATCTTTGCAATTTTGATAATATTAATATTCTTGTGATTTTCTACATATATCAGTTCAAACGATGATGACCGTCACAATCACATTATAGGCCTTTCTCAACAACTTGATACGCACAAGTTATATTTTTAGTAAGAGGAAGCTCTTTATCATTGTTTTAGTTGACTTTATAGTAACAACATCTCTGCTATTATAACAGACTATAATAGACCATCATTCTTTCTATTATGCATATTTTGCAAGCGTATAACTTTTATACCGTAATACTATGTAGGTACGACGTTCAATGATGATTGTGATACAGACGAAGAATGGCACTTGTAGCGTCCTCCCACTAATAATAAATTTCTGCTTTGTTGTATACTGTAACAAGTGTTCGTTTCCGATGCATGACTAGATTTAATTTTCTGCTTGTTCTCCTTCTGACTGCTGCTGACGATAATTCCGACATCGTGATTCACCACCACTGAAAGGGAAATATAGGGAATTATTCGTCATCAATAGGGAATTATTAGAAAATAACGTATTTAGTTCACAGAGAATAGCAATGAATAAGATGATGATACCAATACGTTGATCAGTAAAGCTGCAGTTTTGTTGTTTTTACCATTGACGTCTTCTTGACAGAGAGAGCATACTTCACTGCCATGTACTACCTCAACACAAAAGGTAAATTGTAGAAGTGAAGAGAAACTGCTCACCTTTTCTCGCGCAATCGAGTAATCATTTCAACTAGGTATACAGAATGTGCGAGTGCTTCAGTACGCAAGCAATACGTCATTATGTACTTAGAAATGTACGGAATTAAGCGGTAAACGAACAGTTAATACTGAAGAGAGATCATAATAATACGTAGTCATTGAAGTGTCATTCATGAAATCACGGCAGACTTGATGATGACGGAAGTTTTATCGTTTTTAACGTAAGCTTATGATTAGGTACATACGTATTTATTTGTAACTAGAAGTAGAAGGCCCGTTGAAATCAACGGGCTCTAGCAACTTGGAAAACTGGTTGAAAACTTGGAACCACATTTTAAAATGACTTCCCTCTTGGGGCACGACTTTCCCCTCTGGGGCACGGCTTTCCCCTCTGGGGCATGACTTTCCCCTCTGGGGCACGACTTTCCCCTCTGGGGCACGACTTCCCTCCCTGGGGCACGACTTTCCCCTCTGGGACACGACTTCCCTCCCTGGTGCACGACTTCCCTCCCTGGGGCACGACTTCCCTCCCTGGGGCACGACTTCCCTCCCTGGGGCACGACTTTCATCAGTCCACAACGATATATATGCAATTATGAAGTTAGTGTGATGAAAATATGCATACCTAACTTTTTCATGCTATTCTATGCACTTTAGGCAAATTATGACGAAATCACCTCAACTTTAAGGAAAAAATAACGATGAAGGATATTTTTGTCAAATGTCAACATACGTTTAATACCATCTGTGACACCTACTTTACAATAAAAACGAACAATTTTTCAAAAGAAATTGGTCGCTTAGACGAAAAAGGGACCGGAAGCTAACGAACGTGTGGATTACGTAACTCCTTGGAATTTTATATAGTGATGATGATGAGACTTCATTCCCCCGTTCCCCGTACATTGTTGGCAAAAATTACTGATTTTTAACTTAACATTCCGTTCCTGGCCCAAATGAGTAATTTTTAAATGAACAGCCCCGTATATAACCAATTTTAATTACATGGTTCATTTCTGACTCAAATAACTGATTTATCATATTAAAATTCAAGATCGCTTGCTTTGAATCCTTGTTACGAAATTTTAAATGTTTTGCATAATTTATAATTCTGGAGAAATTAAAAGGCTTTGAGATATTCACAGAATGCATTCATTTCAATCCTAATTACGTAACGATATATTAATATGGCATACGCGAAGCGGACTGGGTCGTCAAACGTCATAGTATGGAAGGGTATGCCCAATAACGTGGAGAGGTATAGAGACTCTTCAGAAAAAAATCTGTCAACTTCAAACACTTTTTAAAATATGAAGGACATTGTCAATTTGAATGCGAAAACCGTTTGGGCAATCTACAACCTTTATAGTTGCTTGCTGAAAAAATTAGAAGTCTTGATAAGGTTTATTGGGAGAGTGAGAGGGAGTTTCCCGAAAGGTGTTGAATGCCATGCTAAGCATAGACACCCAGCTAATTTGCATATTATCAAAATATATAGATAGATTCGGAAATCTGTAAACATAGCTCACCTATTCACGTTTCCTAATGTGATTAATTTTATACACCTTTTGAAGCTGTACACAAATGACGTGTCTTTTGATCTTTGTGCTTTCCGATACGCTTCATTCATTCATTGACTTGCACTTTCATTGCAAGTACGTAGGCATTTGCTGATCTAATTTAAACGATGCAACAAGGAGCTTTATATCGGCCTTTGATTACTAAAGTACACAATAAAATGCATACGTGTAAAATATGAAGTCACGTGCCCTCGGTTGGAATTACACTTTGCACTTAATACATTCCAATTCCATGTAAAAATTCAGGGAAATTGAAACAGGAGTGAACCTGTACCCTGCCATGACGAGATGTATTTGCTTCAGTGTGTTGCAATGTATGCCGTAAGATAAGAACGTGACACATTTTTCTTTATTTGCTCCAATTATAAATCATGCTATTATGCATATTGTAAAAGTTGACACATTCATGCTCACGTATGTATACTTGAATCGCTCTGGTACACGTTCATTAAATTAGTAGATGCGTTACTTTGCTTTCAACACGATGTGTTAAAAATTGAGCTGTGTAATAGCTCTTGGCGAAATTAAATGGCATTATTTTCACCAGGACTGCATGGAAATGCCCTCAATTATCTGATACCGTGTTAGAGTTTCTACTACCAGTAATTAGAAAATCATGAAGTTAATAATTAGTCCTTATTCCTCTTTAAGCATTATGTCAGTACACTTATCGTCATCATCCTATTAATTAAATATAAAATGGGTAAGCATTTAATCGGACCTGTGAGATGTATTACAATGGCCAATTACATTTTTGGGTCACCGACTTAATTGCAAGGTTGGTCTTAAGCTGTAATATGTTGGAGGAAGGGTTTTATAAAAGAAAGCACTAAATAATATGTATTACGAACGGATGTTGTAAGGAAAGGAACAATTTATTAGGCCATTGGCTTGCAAACCAAGAAGCAATTTATGCTCACGATCTATGGATTATTAGACAAATGCAAAGCTAACTAAAGGAATATATAGTTAAACAAAAGTGTTTACATACATATCACAATGTTGTTGTTTTCAATGACATAATATACAACATAGCTGGACACAAGTGGACACGCAGTCTGCTCCTGCCGACTTCCCACGACTACAGATATGTGTACATTTTGAAACCTCGTATCGGGAGTATTATATTATGTCATACGTGAGAAATCAACTGGTTATTTTAATTTTAACTCTTAAGCACATGGACATTTTTATATCTCTATATCGCTTACAAAAAAGAACCTTCGAGTGTTGATGATAATAAAATAAGCACATACCTATGCACACGGCTCCGCTGCTCTTATAGGCGGACCGATGATCAGGAGAGTTAAATAAACTTTACTTTTATATAAATTTTTTATCGATTTAAGTATCTTTGTGTCAGCAGAAAAGTAAAAACATTTCAATACAAGTACCAGTTTTTTTGTCATGTTTAATTCTGTGCAAACAATTTATATATAATATATTATAGGTATTATAGTTAAAAAGGACCTTACAATTTCATGTTATCTCTCAAGCATTATTTAACCCAATGGCAAACAAAGAATTCAGGAAAAATAAATAATGACCAAAATGATTGTCTTATGTGAGTAAACACTTTTATATTCTACATCGCACGCACGTGCAAATAATACACTTCTGGATTTTGTAACGTTTTCAAGAAGCGTCGCTGTATGACTAACACTTATTTACAACGGAATACTACGTGGACTATGCAAAAAAAATCAGAGTGGGTTCCAAAGAACAAAATATGGCAAACGGACTTTTTCAACGAAGATAAGTCGCACATAATAATACATTGCATTCTAGACAACCAATAACGTATGTCCAAGTGTACTATGCAAGGCTCAAAGAATGGAACTGGAAAATGAAACCGTTGTCGTCTCATTTCACCCCTTAAAATTTATACGTTTTGATTCTAGCAGCAGCCGTCAAGCGACATGGAAATTGAGATGTTAGGTGTGTGATCACAACACTACCGTCCGATTTTTCCCAAAATATAAATGACTTATCATTATCCGTTGGTCCGCTTTTACGGTTAATGTGAAAAACAGAAGCTAATTATAGGAGCCTGGCCGAACAGACCCTCTGATCAATCGTATTAAGTATCGGAACGAGTATTCGAGTGTAAATATAGGTACTCAATAAAAAATGCCACATACCTTATAAAAATCCATAGTGTTATAAAAAAACAGGTACTTCAATATTTTTTATTTCATTATGAATACAGACAACAAAGCCACTTTAAACTGTGCAGGATATGATAAACGGATTGATAGTTGAGATTTTCCAGGAATTGTTTTGTCCAATGTTGAAAATCAATTTCCTATCAAAGGAAGCCACTGAAAAATATGAACTTGTTGGGTAATATTGAAGAAAACAGTTTTGCAAGCCCAAACGATTTTGTTGTCAAATGTCAACTTATCAATGATATCAAACTAGTTCGACAGAATACGGATACCCTAACAAGGTTGTTCCCTGATTATTAGTAACAATTCGTACATTGACACTTTTCTGGGGTACTTGTGCAAATATCCGGTGCGATTGCGATACCGCCTGGTCCATAGACCGACTTCTGCGAAAACTTAGCTGATCACGTGATACCTGTAAAATTATATATATAATATAGATAAGTCTCTCTGGGGTGTCTTTTAGTCATTCTGGAGACTGCTTATTGCTCGCTGGAAAAAATACACACCATTACTTACGTGTTGTTATACATAAGCCATTGTAAAGTTCAAGAGTTAATGCCTACGCCAATCTGTTATGCATCCGCACTTAGTAATTCCGACGCAAATGAATTCTTGGTACTCCTTCTACACTTTTCCACACTACTCATTCATTAATGCTCAAAAAAGGTGATAACGTATCACTTAAATCAAATAAAATATGTTTGTAACTCTGTATCTCTATTTATAATGCCGCTCAATCAGAGAAAGGAGCTCATAGGGCTCATCGAAACTGCGCAGTTCACAGTTGCATCCAACTCATCACGGTAGATAAATGTGTAGCCAGTACAAATTCTAAAATTAATCATTTTAAGCATAGTCGCGTGTTCAAACATTGGCACTTTCATGTCACCGAAAATGGCAAAATTCAGGGAAACCCTATCCATCGCTATAATAGCGATAGTTTTACTGACGACAACGGTGTCGTGTTCCCCGACGCACATCGAAACTGAAGCAGAGAGTGATACAGAAACGGGGAACGCAATTGCGCCGATTGGCGACGACGACGCTGCTGTTGCACCGGCAGCGCCTGTTGATTCAGACATTGATTCCCATTGCGATTGCGAGGATGAGGACGCCCTTTTTGATAAAGTGGTACGGAAGCTTATTGACCAGGAGTTGATCACGGGAAAGAAGGAATTTTTGAAACGGTTTCCGATCAAAAAAACTTGCGGCTCAGATGGGAAATTTTACAGCAGCGAGTGTGAATTCCAGTGCGCTCGGATGAAGCTGCCTGAAAAAGCAGGTATGTTAATTAAGAGTTCAAGTGGTTTGATATCTATCCTACACTAAATACCACAAATGTCAAGTGTCAAGGGCAAACTCACGAGCTGGGTTGACTAATGTGTAGTTTGCAAAAGTAAGAACTTTAAAATAATGAATTTTGGTATTGGTTTGCAATAGAGCTGTATCGAGTCAACCGTGGAAATTGTAAAAGGATAGGGAAAGGACGAGTTCACAAGGGCAAGGAAAACACCAGAAATGTATGCTATCAATATAACAAATAATTTAATTATTATACTCTACCAGATCATTCACAACCTTTCCTTTGACTTTTTTTTTGTCATGTAGCTGCCCAAGTCACAAAGTCACCAGCATCAAGAAAAGATTGCACGCATGCAGCGTCCACCAAACGACCCGGAAACTTTGATATGTATTTGTCCCAGGAACTTTTTCCCAGTCTGTGCGTCCAACGGAATCACGTACGGAAATAGGTGTGTCTTTGAATGTGCCAAGAAAAACCTCTTTCCAGGTAAATACATTTTTATTCCTTAGAAAAGTTCAAATTTTCAGAGCATTTTTGTAGCAATGAAATGAGCATACCTAACTTTATTGTTTGAATTTTCTAGAGATGACTATTGTAGAGTCTGGAAAGTGTAATGATGAGGATAAAACGGTAATACACAATAAATGAATTGGCCAGCCAAAAATGGAGGATTGGAGTTGGGAGTATGAATAAACTATTATAATAATTCAAGAGTGCCATCTTACAACTTTGTCTTGTCATCCCCAGTATTAACCAATTACGCATGATTTACTTTAAACTTACATTAATACATTTTTCTTTCCAATTAATTTTAATGAACACCAGATAATAATATACATTCCTCCAATTTATTCTGTGTAACAAAAAATAAAACCAATTACAAATTTTGCTCGTTAAATTCCTGCAAGAGGAACCCAAGAGAGAAAAGAGCCAAAGATGTACAAAAGATCAATAGCCTAGATCTGAAATAACATACCTGCGTAATTTACTAATTACTACCTTAATATTTATTAATATTAAACTTAATACTATTTTCGAATCAAGTAGCAAAGTTGCCGTTTAAAAGCAGGTCAACTGACAACAGAAACTGTTATCACTTGTTCAAATAACAAATACACACAATCCAAACGACAATTTCTTTTTGAATATTTGCACACGCATATTTGTAGTTCATACATAAATACCTACGCACCCATTTATTATCTCAGATATGTCATTCTAATTGCAGCTTTCAAAGTTCTCAGCTTGGGGTCACTCTGATAGTCTTAATTACAACTCACAAAGTCATGTCTGCACTACAATACATCCAAGTCATTTAAATACTGACCTAACTTCAAATTTATCAGTTTTCTTCTGTTGACACAAGTTCCATGTAAGTAAAGCATGTGTACACACATTTCAATCTATGCCGCATCAGTCAAAGGAAAGAAAGACAACAGCTAGATACCTAATCATAATAAAAAAGGAAATTCTTAATCAAACGAAATGCACTCTAAAGGCACGCTTGCAAAACAAAGGGTTACTCATACATTTATGGATCAACAGTCTCATGTCACATAGAAGACAGTCACCGTTGCAGTTGACCGTTGCGCAATTCCAAATTCTCATTTGAATGAATGGAAGTCGCAATTTTACAATCAGCAACCTAATACCCAATCGCAATAAGTAAAATATATTATCTCTCTGTATTTGTATTTGTTTCTTGATTAGCCAAGTCACAGTCATAAAATGCTTCAATAAGCTAGCGTCATCTTTTAACCTGCTAATATCAAAACACTGAACAAAATCGTGTTGCAATTTTGTACAATTAAAACAGCAGAGCCATATAAAGCCGGTAACCCGCCAAGAATAACAGCGAATAGTTGTCAGGTAATCATAATTGGAAATCTTTCTACGATAACAACATTTTATTCGATATCACTGTACTGTCCTTTTACGATAATATTTCTTGTTACTTTTGACTTTGTGTGTGTAATTTTAGAGTCTGTCTCTATGCGGTAATTGTCATAATAAAACTATGTAAACCTATTACGATGCCATATTATAGTTTGTAAATTTAAATGTCATGGTGTGGCACAGGCTTAACAATGTATACATCGCAAAAGCCAATTAATGTTTAATGACACTGGCTTCTAAAAGCTGGCTTATGTACAATTATTTATTAAATACAGTGCAGTTATTGTGTGATTTGATTAGAACAGCAGGTAACAAATCCTATCGAAGATTGAGCATTAATGTCTTCTAAAACACAGAGTCTACTTTTCATCAGTGATGAACTATTATCACATTTTTACTCTTTTTATTACTGTTAATTATAATGTAATAATTGTAGAAAAAATAAAATAAAAAACTAATAACAATAACCATCTGTAAAAAAGTCTTTTGATTTTGTTGGGAAACATTTCGAAATATAGTGTCTTCAGGATATAGTTTGATAGCGATGAAGCTTATTGAGTAGGCACTTCAGGACAAATAAAATCCCTGAGCACAGGAGGCAAACGAAGAAGCGAGGAAATAACATGAACTAAATTAATGTTGGGCTGTACCGGTGGTAAACATAATTAACCAACCAATTGTAAACAATAATCATAGAAGACCGTATGAATTGCTGTTAAGTGAAGAAGCTCATTAGGGACAACGTGTGCTAGAAGTTTTATAATACGCATTTATTTTTTATTTAATGAATCTGGGCTGAGACTTGCTTCTAAAATAAGGAGGAAACTTGACTCGTCTAAATAAACAATGCAAAGTAAATGAATTTTATGTAGATTTATAGATTTTTCACACACATCCAACAGTGACACATCTGAAAACAATGTGATACAAAAAAAGTTGATGACGATGAAAAAATGGAAACATGTAATGTGTGAAAAAGACTTGCTAATTTGCAGACAACTGAGGGACTTGATTTGCAAAGTTACAAAGCTTGGATTCGATTTCCTGCTTTTTGCAATGCAATGTATTTGTTTTAAAGTTTTATCATCGTTTATGCAGCTGTACCATTTAGTTGATTCATTACAGGAGATACGAAGAATTGTGTTTTCCTTATTATTTGCCACTGCCGCCGCTCAATTATTTGCATTATTGCTGACGATAGTTATTGGCAAATTGGTTATGTTTGATGTGATGATAGTCATTGTGTGGGTAAAGGTAAGCAGGGGTAGTAACAGTGGTTAAAAGAGGTAAGCTTATCAACAGCAGTATAATCAGCAATTTGCTAATTTTCCTTTAGTTTGATGCATGGATTTATAAATAGAATTCTACGAAGGGGGATGGAACTAGAATGTAGTTTTGTGGTAATTACTGAAGAATTCTCATCTTAAAAGCTAAACGGAAGATTCAATCAGTCAGAGAAGTATGCGTGTTATGTAAATCTTTGCTTTAAATCAGGTCGCATTCCCACTGTCATAATTTGCAAACTGCTGCTTGAATAGCACAAGACAATGCAAAAGTAACGCGAGCCTACAACAAGATGAGCTGAGCAGACGCGATAAAGCCTACCATTTCATATCTCAAACAAGAATTGCAATGCACTTGTTCGTGAGTCGATAGGAAAGGGTGACAAGATGGTGTCAACTTGGCAAATGAAGTGACAATTTCTTATTGTTTTGTGGCAATTTTGCAAAGTTAAACGGGAGTGGAACAAACCCATGCAACAGTAAAAAATGTGATGAAAATTAAGCCATAAATCTTAAAGCTCATAATAATGTCGTATTGTGATACAGCCAAATACGTTTGCATAGTTGTCAATTAGCTACAAACATATTGCCTGCGGTGCAAAATTTTTATTTTTTAAAGTACAGGGATGTATGGGATTCAGTTTTTGAACACTTAATTTAACTATAGAAGTAATAATTATTGTTTCTTTATTGATTTGTTTATGGTTTTCAATTCACATAATTTAATGCTATAAATTCATTTTTAGTTCCTTATTTGTAAAATACATGCTGCATACCTACGTGTAGCTATTCATACGTACTAATATTTCGCACAACTTTAAATAATAATTAATTAATGTGTGTCAATATTTTTCATCCCAGCAATAATCTATGTATATGTCGGCAATACACCGTTACGGGACATAGGAGGTGTGGCGGAGCTTAATGAAACACACCTAATTTAATACATAAAATCAATGATACGTAATACATTTCAAATTCTTCAAAAACAACTCTCCAATATTCGACTCTGAAAACTCCCATACAAATATTTTTTGATCCTCTTAAAGTTTCTGAATTCAACTGGAGGTATTTTGGGTTATCGAGTGGCACATCCCAAGTTTACACATGATGTTTAAGAGAAGCATCTATGTGCTTTTATCAAAATCGTTGGGTTCATTTTTTAACAGACACTACTTTCAACATGATTACAGACACAAAAACTGATTTCTGCATGTATCCCTATCTATTTTTTACTACAATCACTATTTTGCTGTAGGTTTGTTTATAACACAATTGTCAATCTTACCATTACATTTCAATTATGGTTCAATAACATTTACATTTTGCAAAAACACGCGCATCATTGCATTTTATACCCAACAAAGTGACCGTATGTTCACATTAAATGTCTTTGTAAAAAGTTCATCACAAGGAATGTGACGTGTCGAACAAAAAGTTACTGTATTATACGTAACTAATGCATGAAAATGACATTGAAAAATTGAAATGAAAAGTGAAAACAATAAATCCTAGTGTAACACACACTACGTAGTTTGTCATTTTGCAATGAAAGTGAGTAGCAAGGATAATCCACATTACAACCTACTCTCATCATTATTTTTTCATTTCACTAATCCTCCACCATCGACAAAGCAGCGACATTGAACACGACAACAACGCAGCAAGTTAAGCGAAAAGCACAAACAGTGTATATATTACGTACACATATAATAGCCATTTAAAAATGGCAATAATAACAACGACATTATACCTAATAACATTTAATAAGCAGGTCGATAGCTTTTACTTTTTAATAAAATTCCCATTGTACTTCAGAGAACATAACCGTTAATCATACTTCCCTGTGAAAACATTTTAACGTGTCTAAATAATCATCTACGTATATGCATTCACATTTTATAACTTGCATTATTGAAAAAATTACATTTATTGTGAAAAATTGCTCTTGTTGTTGAAGACAAATCGGGGGATGTGTGTTGAAGGAAAAGCCTACTATATTTTTAGCTTCTTACAACTCATTGTTTGTTTGTAAACGGTGGCACAAGAATAATTCGTGCGGCTCGTGCACATACATCCCTCAGATTCTGAGGCTCAGATCCTTCACCACAAATGAAAGGGAAGACGATGGGAAAACTCGGCGATTCTTCTTCCTCTCGATCAGGTTTTTCTTCGCCTTCCTCACACTTGGTCGTTGCTTGTATGTACATACCTAGGTATAGAATCTTAAGCTGTGAAAGAAAACTCTCCGCTGACACATTTTTCTGTTAAAAAATACAAACACCTACCTACAACCTTTGCTTGATAAGCCACATTCACAATGTCATATAACGTATATCGTGTATTCTTTCATTTACATATTATGCGTCTATCCGTACACTGTACTGCTCTTAGACAAACTAATAAACCTTTCCCCTCCTTCATCGGAACAGTATTGTAATTGTAAATACCTATCTATTATCTACAATGAATTCATCATTAACTCAACTTTTTTTCCTTTCATTCTTTCTCTTTGGCTGCGATTCATATGCACAGGCTGGTCGATGTATAGCATTCAATGTAGCAATCTCATCGTACCTACTTTGAACATCATATCAAATAATTTTTCAGCTCTTGGGACAGTATTCAAACTTGAGCTTGTCAATTCAGTGTATAAATGTATTTATGTGAAGAAAATCTGACGTCGATTCATTTCCGCTCAAAGTTGTCGACTTTTCCCATAATATCTCCTGCTCGTCCCCCTTCAGCCTTGCCAAGATGCCTTACTAACTGACTGAAGAATAAATGAAAAAGATTATTGCCACTGGTGGCCCAGATTCGCGTGCAACGTCGTCGTTATATTTGTTTTTATTGAAGAGTAAATAGGTATATAACATGTATAAAACTTTTTACAATTTTGTTGTAATTACGACAATGATGATTGTAAAATGCATATTGATACGATACGCTTAACGAATGAACAATATGTTTGTCAATTCTTTTTTCAAGTTTTATGGCAAAATAAATTACCTACTTGGTTGGGATTCATAGACACGCACTCAGGTTATCAGTTGATGCCTACACTATTGCAGTTTGAAACGCGAGCACTTCACACTGTAGCGTCGTCATCATCCCATCTTCCTAGAGAATGCACTGTGCTCACCTTTAATACATCGATAATGATAAGAAAAACGACAACGGTAGAAGCATAAAGTAAGTTCCTATGTATCATTTTTGCAGAGGTTGTGACCTATGCGAGAAGGCAAAGACTGAAAGCAAAAGTGTTTGCGAGGGAGGAGGATGCCTCATCAACTCATCCTCATCATGAAAGAGGTCTTGTCTTATCAATCCTGTCATGTACCAAGTTTCCCAATGCAATGAGCCTCAGTTCTAGTGCCTTCCTTGATCTAGTACAGTGATCAAAGAAACAAGGGATACTGTTGTGAACGGAATGAAAGTAAAAGATGACCTGATCAATACGTAGTTTTTTATTGTCCAATCAATTGAGTTGCATTAGTAGCGGAACACTATATACCAAGTATCAGCTTTACCATCTTTCAATACCCTCTATTCATAAAGGAATATTTCACAATAATCCACTCTATAATAACGCCATGTCACTTACGCCTCTGACCTGAGTTTCTCGCAAAGTGCAGAGGAAAAATGAGTGTTGTGCTCGGAGACTGCTTGAATATGTGATATAATTTGTGGCTAAAGTAAATGTAAAATTTATTTAGGCATTGGTCCCGGTTCGGATTTTTTGACCTCAGGGAATTGTTATACAATGCGATTGTAACAGAACAGTGCTAAGTGATCCCAAACTCGGGTGGACTAATATTTGTTCGGATAAAAACAAAATCAGTGTGGAAAAATAATAAGGTTGGTTTAAAAAAAAGTGTTTGTGAGACATTTCTTTAAAAAGAAGTAAAAATTTGATGGATTGCTGTGCAGTAAAAACAGAGTTTAACATCTTTCTGAGGCCTGCTTGGCTGAACTCGTTTCCGTGCATTCAACTTGAGGATTCTGGTACCGCACAAAAAAGTGAAAGTTGAACAAACGTGTGAAGTTGCGCTTGTGTAGCAGGCTATTGCCAAGTCCCTTTTTGTGATTATGCTTTCTGCGTGCACGGTATCGTTTTTGTCCGTCTAAATGCCTCGTTTCGGTGAAATTCCCTGGTGTCCCAATGTACCTACTTTTGCACTCAACGACGGATTTTTGGAAAAAATTGGATGGAGGAGGCACAACCCCTACTCCCAAAACAATTACTCATGATCTTGTTAAAAAGAATGGGTGGGAATCTAAAAAATATGAAGACAAAAAATGTGACAAGACTGAAGAGATTTCTAGTGTGTCATCGTGTACTTCTTGTGATCATAATTATAATTTCTCATGTGACCGAAACGTCGCCATATCTGGCCCGGAGGCAAGGGGTAAGTCTGAATAGCTTGCAAATTCATACAGTTCGTTAAAATTCATACAAAAATATTTTTATTTGTTCCAGCATTTCCACGTCACATTCCCGGCCACGAACCACTTAGGCAAGGGTTTCACGCGACACGTCCAGCGCAGAGCGGACACAGTTGGCAGCTACTCTAGCCCACAAGCTAGCATCCTCATAAGTGGCAACACAATTAACAAAAATACTTTAGGTATGATGACACCTCCCACCACAAGTAATGAACCTCCAAGCACACTAAATAGACTAATGACACCACCTCCGCCTACCACAGGCACGAGCTCGAGTACTAGCACAAGTCTGACGGGTTTCACAAGTAATTTTTACACAGGGTCCAATTACAATAAAGATCAGCGCTATGCCATGAACTTTCACTCGGGGAGCGGTAATGATTTTGAGAGTAACCCCAATAAGGCTCATTTCAGTAAAAATAGTCACTTTTCTGGTCTCCACGCAAATTCACACGATGAGAAATCAGAAAATAATAGGCGATACGCAATGAATTTTCATTCTGGAGCCAGTAACAATTTCAATAGTCATTTCCTTCATCCAGAACACCGTCATGACGAAACTAGTACTAGTAGCACCAACATGAATGATTATACGAGCAGTAGCTCTACCACCACCAACTATGAAACTACAAACAATAATAATAATAATTACTTTGGTCAAAACACTAACAATTTTCATAATAACAATAATAATAATAACTTCAATACTCATTTGTCAGGGAAAGGATTCACTAGTGGTACAAGTAATACAGCAGCCAATCACTTAGGTCTTCACACCAAACAGCAAAAACATCCCCATCACCTGCATAACATAAAACAACAACTTTTGCATAACACTGGAATCTCGAACAATTTCAAAACTCAGCAGCAACATCATCATACAAATCTTGTGCACACCAATAACTTGGGCACTGGAGTCAGTAACACAAACTTTCCCCACCACAATAAACATCTTCCCACAGCAAGTCTAACGAGTAGTAGTAATCTAGGCCTAAGTACAATTCCTGTTGGCACGAGCTTTGGAACGCGAAATAACGCTGCAACGTTTCCAACGACTGCGTCAGCCACGGTGGGCGCGTCCATACAATTTAGCCAGAATAGCGCACAATACCAGCACCAACCTCCAGCTCAAGTGCAACAATATAACAATAATCAAAATAATCAGCAGCAAACTAACTGGCAGTATAATAATAACAATAATAACAATCAGCAACCTATTAACAATAATCATCAGCATCAGCAAGTTAGTAACAATAATAATAATAATTTTCAACAACAACACCAGCACCAACCCCCCGCCCACACGTATCCCACGGGGTTTGACCCACGAACCCAAAACAAGCTACCGTGGGGTCATAACCGCTTTCCCACACAATATCGCCCACATTCGGGTGGAGGTGCAAGTGGTCCATCAGGTGGCTCGGTGCCTTTTGCTCATCATCACATTCATCATCCCAATCGATACAACCATCATGGTGCAACGGGAGCCACGGGGACAGCCGTAACGGCGGTAAGACCACCACCAGGCTATGCTCCGCCTGTGACGCAATCTCCCATTACCCCGACGTTTGGGTTGGGCACAACCGGAAGTCAGTACAATGGGGTGAGAGATCCTTCGCAAATGCCTACAGAGGGAAGACAGGAGAAAATAGTGACACCAGCGTCCGTGTCAGTTCCTCCGGAGCCAATACAACACCAAACACCGCCTCCACCACCCAAAGTGACAACAGGAAAGTCAACGACTGCTGGTTCGTCTACAACGAGGCGAATAGAGAAAATACAGGACACAACAGAGCCCTTGGCGTCTGCCTCTGAAGCTGCAAACACTTATGTGGAGAGCTCGACGAGTCGTTCTGGGGGAGGTGGATATGGATGGGGACCGGAAGGAGAAAAGGAAGATGGGGTAATTCGAGACAAGCAATTTAAACGAGAATAATAAAAAACGGAATAATTTGTTATAATGAAAGCGCTAATGTTCTTTTTTAGGGTATCGCCAATGTGTTCGTCGACATTGTCACAACCAAAATCAAGTCGATCCAGAGTACCATTAATGGGATCCAAACTGCAATAAAAAGTGCCAAACGGTCAAGTGCAAGGAAAATTGCGAATAAAATTGAGGGCATTGGCCAATTCGTGAATGCAGTTACAAAAGGTGTCTCTTGCTTAATTACTGGAATAGCTAATGCACTTTAACAAAAGTTGTGTGAAAAAGTAGATTGAAAAAGTAGACAAATGGACAAGAAGAAAGCGCACCGTTGATGAATGTGGCTGACTTGAACATGAAACTTATTTATTTATTTATTTGTAAATTATTGTCTGCATTTTACGATAGACGGACAAAATTGATAAGGCATGTATGCTTCGTAAATGGAGATAACCGACTCAGTGGCCTTTTTAATTACGCTTATGTTTGGCTATTTGGTATTTAAGAATGTAATTTGTTTTTGATTGACCTTGGAAGAGGAGTTGTGAACCAGTGACGCAAACTGAAACTGACATTGCACAAACCAGTGACATGCTTCATACGATAACATTAGAAATCGTATATTTATTTTATTTATCCGGTAGCAAAGGCTACACTATTTATTTATAATTTTTGGCCGCAAATTAAAAAGTTGGAGGGATGTTTGTTGGAGGTACAAAACGGTAAAGTATCAGTACGTTTTATCTTTACAATGTTAGCTTTTTGATTTTTTGTGTCTACTCGCATTATGCTTTATTTATTTAACGCTTAATTGACTCATGACATAACGACTTTTCAGAACTTTTTCCTCTATAAAATTAAGCTACTCTAGTACTTTTTGCTCGGATGATTTTGGTAATCTTTTCGGGTCTAATTTTTTTTACTGAAGATTAAATTGAATGGAAAGTAATTGAAATGATTATGTGAATAGGTGTTGGCGGAATCTTTGAAGCAAAGGCGAATAAATACAATGACAAAGGTTGGGGCAAAGGTTCCGGTGGCTCGGATGGGGGAGGTTGCTGTAATGATGATGGAGGAGATGATGATGACAATGGTGGTAGCTGGGGCCAAAGCTCAGGAGGAAAAGGCCGTGGAAAAGGGAAAAAAGGAGGGAAATTTGGTGGTGGGGGTAGTGGAAGCCTTGGATCATCTAGTGGAGGGAATAGACCTGGTGGAGGAAGTGGAGGTGGGTGGGGGAGTGGAAATAACGAAGGCAATAATGGCGGAGGGTTCGGAAATGGGGGAGGTGGATTTGGAAACGGAGGAGGGGGTGGTTTTGGAAATGGAGGCAGTGGTGGGTTTGGAAACGGCGGGGGAGGAAGCTTTGGAAACAATGGTGGCAATGGACTTGGAAATGGAGGAGGGGGCTTTGGAAACGGCGGGGGAGGTAACTTTGGAAATGGAGGAGGAGGCGGGTTTGCCAATAATGGAGGTGGTGGATTTGCAAGCTCCGGGGCGTCCAATGGAGGATTTGGAAATGGCGGAGGGGGCGGCTTTGGCAACAACGGTGGTGGAGGATTTGGGACTGGCGGTGGTTTTGGCAATAGCGGAGGGACTGGATTTGGGAGTAATGGAGGAAATTTCGGAGGTGGATTCGGAACTGGTGGAGGAGGAAGCTTCGGCGGGAATGGACTTGGAAGTGCAGGAGCAGCTAGTGGGGGTAACAATGTTGGCGGATATGACGGTGGAGGAGGAGGTGGGTTCGGCACTACTTCAGGAGGTAATTTTGGAACTAGCAGTGGATTTGGTGTGGGGAGCAATCAAGGGGGAACCGTTGTAGGTGGAGGTGCCGGATTTGGAGGAAATTTTGGAAGCTCCAACATTCCTCAAAGTTCATCGGCCGCCAGTTCGTCGTTTGGGTCTTCTGGGGGAGGTGGTAATTTGCAAGGAGGAGTCGTTTCAGCTGGAAATCTGAATCCATTCGAGGGTACATCCTCATCAGGTGGAGGTGGGGCTGGAGGGTACAGTTGGAATCAAGGATGACGTTGCCTTTGACCCGAGCTTTAAAAAACGTTAATATGGTTAATGAGCTTACCATGAAAATTTTGTCAACATCATGACATTATTTTGAACAAATTGCACCACGTATAATAGACTGATTATTAATAATTATACAAAAAGTACTTTTGTTATAAGTCTAGAAAATTATAAATGATTTTGCATATCCGCCCTAGATTTAGTTTCATTTAATTCATTTAATCAAATGATCGTCTCAAATAAGCTTTCATAGAATATCATGATTTTAGTTAGTAAAATTAGCTATTTTTTGTTTCCGTTCATTCTTGGAACAATCAATTCAAGCTGCCAACTATTCCGTGTGTGTCCCATTTCATTGCTATCAAGAATATCTGCTTAGGTAGTTTGATTGAATAATTGTCATTACTTATGTAGTTAGTAATTTGCAGTTTAACAAATTGTAAAAGAATGAGTGTTGACAAATTAACATCTTTCATCTTTAAATTTGATTTACCAAAATGCAGTATTGGTAATTTGTAAAAACTGGGTGATATTTAGATTATTCTGAAAACTTCCGGTGTACTATGATGGTTGTTGGGTAGGTTAAATATGAACTATAAGTTTTGACTACGATTCCACAATTAAAATAAGTTTTAAAAATATTTCGTATGGCAGGTGAAGATAAATGTCGTTGTTAGAATTGTATAAATTATGTAAATGTGAATAGAATTCATTTTAGTTTTAAATATACATGCATAACTGACCAAACAGGAAATTGTTAATGAATTTATGATTGTTAATTTAAAATTATGCAAACGATTTATGAAAACTAGTGTTGTAAAATTGTTAATAAACAGAACTATGATATGATAAATATTGACAGTTTAAATGAAATGCCAACTTTGCATTGCTTTACACAATGGAACATATTCCGAGGAATTTGAATTTATTTTTGGAGCATTCAAATCACTTCTTGACCAGTGGGCAACATTAACCTCGCTTCATCCGTTAAATATTCGCCAGTTTTAGGTACATCCGTTACGAATAATAACGAACGTTGAGGAAGAAACGATAGCTTTTTTTGCTGGAACAGGAAATATTGCTTAATTTACTAATTTTGCATGCATTTCCGCTGCACACTTTCACTTCTCTCATATTTACATGAAATGTCGCTTCTTCCGGTGAAGTAGCATTGTCTGGACGTTTGGTTCAAAGTTCGATTTTATAATCTTTCAAATCAGTTCAATAATTAGGTAATTTATCCTTATTTGAATGATTTCCATTTCCGGACATCCA
Organism: Sinella curviseta; assembly: GCA_004115045.4. Classification (NCBI taxonomy): domain Eukaryota; kingdom Metazoa; phylum Arthropoda; class Collembola; order Entomobryomorpha; family Entomobryidae; genus Sinella; species Sinella curviseta. The sequence continues at coordinate 65,786,103 of CM023199.3, forward strand.
AAATCTGAACAAAAGAGGTCCCGGGTATAAAAGCGGACGCTGCTTCAGAATCGGTATTCAGTTTTTGGTTGATCTTCTTGAGCAACACTTCTCTCCTGAGAAATAGTCTTGAGCAAATCAACTCTCTCATATCTCTCATCCAGATACCACTCCAGTTATCTTGTGGAATCTTACAAATTTTGCACAAAGTTATTTTTTTGCGTTCTGGTCCGTTTTTGGTTCTTGATATAATTGTTACTGTCTCGTAACTGATTGGTAAGGTTTATTAATTAAAACAATACAAAATGATACTAGTTAGTAGGTAATTAATTATTTTATATTGAATTCAAATTTTAAGTGGTAATATTTTTTATTGAATTTCAGGGGCATCAAAATCGAATCGAAGGGCAGGTTGTAGAGAAGACGTGGGTCTGACGTTCGTTACGGTTCCGTAACTGACTGGTAAGTAAATTAAAAGTATAATATGAAATGATACTATACTGTACAGGTAATTTATTATTATTTTCTATTGAATCACAATTTTAAGTCGTATTTCTATTTGTTGAATTTTTCAGGTGCATCAACAAAGGGGTCGTTGCAAGCGTGCCTATCTGGGGATTCTAAGGGCTTGAATTTTGGGGGAAATCCTTTGGCAAAATTCCGTCCTGTAAAGTGCATTTTTTTGCATTTAAAGCTGCTCTATAACCGACTGGTAAGTTTGATTATAAATGCATAAAGTAATATAGGTAATAATTAATTTGTAGTTACTTAAAATTATCATTCATATTAGAAGCAAAATTACAAGTAGCAATATTTTTTGTTCAATTTCAGGTGAATCAAAATCAATCGAGCAGCAGCTACAATCGAACTTGGGTTTTGTGCCTTGAAGGACGAGAAAATGGCCAATTGCATTGTGTGCCACCGGAAGGGAGTCGTCAACGTCGCCGGCGTCTCCACTTCAACTGTAGATCCAGGGAAAGTTGGACGCTTTCTTCTGGAGAAGATTTTCGACGCTAGCGGACGCGTGGTTCGTGCTGTGACGAAAGCAAATGTTGAACCGCAACTGCTTTACCAAATGTGCTCACAATGTAGTAGCACGGTAAACTGCGCTGTTTCACTAATGGAACAGAACCCGGGGGCAGCTGAAGCTCTGGTTGACCACCTCAAGAAAACAAAAGAGGCGGCAACTTTTGTTAGGGAGGGATCACCTCCCGTACCATCCTCGTCATCCAGCATTCCGTTTGTCGAAAATGCAATCTGGATGGAGGCATTCAACCCTGTTGAAGTGGATTTACTTCGGAGGGTAGAGCATCTCAAGATGCAACAGAAGATGATGATGGAGGAACATGAGGAGCCAAAGCAAATGGAGGAGCAGGCCACGGCCGAGATGTTTGGGCTGAACGCACTGCCAATGCCTTACTGTAAGTATTTATATTTAGATGAACTTTTTACTTAATTTTTAATTTTCTTTCTAATGTTTTTTACATTGATTTGTTTTCATTTCCAGATGTCGAATTCCCAAAACCTGGTTTTGCACTGGAGACAGCAGTCAGGTCACCTGCACTGCCACTCGATGACCAAGTCCTGATGCCTCCGCCTCCTCCATTGGCTCCTATTATGGTTTTGTCCGGAGACAGAACCATGAAGAACAAGAAAAAGAAAGGTCGCCGCTATGAAGACGATGCATCATACAGATATGTCGGTAAGCGAATAGTAAAATGTGTTCTAAAACATACGTGTTATTCATTACTTAAATATATAAAAGAGATCTGTAATATGTAACCAAAATACCTTTGTCACATTTAACAGGCCCTGAGGTTTACGGCGACCTTAGAAAATCCTTGCGAAAACGAAATCTGGAGGAAAATCGGGATGCGGACCAAGGCGGAGTGATGCCAGCCCCTCCCGCCAAGAAAACCAAAGCATCTCGAATCCCCAGAAAACGACTCCAGAAGGGTGCTGGGGAGCCTAGCTTGCCAAAGGCGGCTACAGAAATTCCTCCTAAATCAGATGCCAAGAAACGAGGGCCAAAGGGAAAGCGGGACCGAAGCTTTCTCGATTCACTTGAGGTCTATGGACCTCAAGTATTGGACATGGCCAAGCTCACTGAGGTTGAAACTGCCTCAGATGAGCTGAAGAAACTGTTGGAGGCAGCACCCGGGAAGTATCTTCTTGCCACCAACAAAGAATTTGGAGAGAGGGTTTCAAAGGGCGATCAATGTTCACTCTGTAAAAAACATTTCGCCAACAAGTATTGCTTGGTCTACCACATCGACAGGGTTCACTTTGGAACTGTGACGCCTTGCAAATGTCCGGTGTGTGGGAGGCCATATACTGATTTACATAGGGCTGTGGAGCACGTGAAAGCTTGCATCCAAAAGCAGAACCAAGTAGCAGAGAAGAAGGAAGAGCCTGCAAAGGACGTGGAAAAGCCATCGTTTGCAGACTTGAAGCAGAAGTTTCCAGCACTGAAAGCAGCACGACTTGTGTTGCACAACTTGGGTGTTCCTACGTGTTGGATTTGTGGTGAAAAGTTTTCAACTTTTCCTCCATTTATTGATCATGTTCGCAGGGTAAGTAAATTATTGTAAAACTTTATTTTGTAAAATTAGTAGAAAGTATTTGGACATTGAACGCTATTAAGGACTTTAACTACTTATTTAATTTCAACTTTTCAGCATTCCTTGCAATGGAAGGATGAGGACACCTTAAAATCAATCATCATCTATAGCGAAAAGGTGAAAGACCCCAGAAACGGGAGCTCCGAACAGAGTCTAGAGGATGATTCAGCGGAGAATGTTGAAGAATCCTGCAAGAAACCCGTGGCGGAGCCAGAGCAGCCGGTGGAACAAAATGACGGTCTTGGATGTCCACCAGGCGAAAAAGTATGCACGTTTTCGCCACTTCAGGAAATTATCACCGGGTCTGGACAAAGGCAGATGATTCCGGTGGAATGGGCTATGGCGCAATTTTCGGAGAAGATTGCTGTTCCGACGTACCTAGATGAACCACGGGGGCGGTCTGAGATGGGAAACCAAATTTCCGCTCAGGTGGAAGACACGTTTGTTTATCCGATGGAACAAACGCCAGAGGCTCACCCTGAGATGGATGGCAAACCTGTTCAGAAGGACACATCTGGACCGGAGGGGCAGTCTGAGAATGGTCGTGAGCTTGCCGTTTTGATGCCCGTTCTCAATGTCCAAAATGATCCTGAGCGTCAGCCCGAGATGGATGATCTTAAGATTTTGTTGGAAAAGGCCCAGATGGATGCCCGGCTTGCTATTCAGATGCAGCAACAAAATCCAGACGGGCAGCGAGAGAAAGTCGATAAGCAAGAACAACAGTTGGAGACGATTTTGGAGGAGGAAGGCCCAATGACTATGTGCCAGGAAATGCAAAATCGTCACATCTGCAATATTTGCGACGCAGAATTCAAAGACGACATTATCACTCGGTTCCATAGGGTCACAATACATGGAGCGGAAGACGTGGATGACCATTTCCCTGTCTGCAAGCAGTGCGGACAGGTCTGCTTAAATGAATTTTCCTTATGCATCCACGTGGCTAATTTTCATCCTTAAATTGTCATTCCAAATCTACATTTTAGAACGAGACAACTGATTACGTTTACCGTGTAGTACGTACTTATATCGACAGTTAAATAGTTAAAACAAATATTTTTGTTAGTCTTTTCAAAACTGTCTGTTTTTTGCTAGATTAATACTGTAAGCCTGTCAGTAATGTTCGTTAATCTGTAAGTAAGATTGTGATGTAAAATGCTCAATTACATCTTCACAATAATAAATTCTCGGACGAATTTTCCTTTTCGTCATTCAACAAATATGTTTTATTCCATGTTTATTCTTGAAAGCATTGTATTTTATGTGCTCCAAGTTTCATATTTGAAATTGAACACATTCTTACCATACTACTCGTACCAATTCGGTCTTAATCCCAAAATAGAAAATTCGTGAATTCAAACAGCATCTTTAATTTCAAACTTACGATGTTATAAATCTTTAGGCTTACCCCTTTCATACTTTTGTTGCGCATACATATATTATACTACACATCATCCTTATTATACCTCTCAACACATTCATGTGCGCTCTTTAATTTTTCGTACCGCTGCTGCATCCATCACTTATCGCGAACGCCACAACCCGTTTTGCACTATTGTTTGAAACTGAACAAATCTTATGTTGTAAATTGTAAATCCCTTTGCAATACTTATCTTAATTAACTCAATTATTACCTGCAGAATTATCATAATTACCTGCATGCACCGACTACTTGACCATTTTACCATGCTACTAGTACTACTTATCTTGTTGCTTTGCCAAGCAAATATTTACAATGAATTCATCTCTCTCTCTCTCATTCTGATGATTCTGATTTAAAAAATACTTTAAGGAAATTAAGCATCAGTGCGGTAGATTTACTTATTCCGCATTCTTTGATCAGTTATTGCTTTGAACTGTATGAGATGAACGCATATTATTAAGCATACTAACTAACAACTTATATGTACCTAGATATGTAGCATTTAAACTTTTTGAAATTTACTATAGAGCAGCATGTAGAGCGCTATCTCTGATCTGTACGCTCTTTTACTCTAAAACAGTTTTTTTTATAAATACGCATTTAAGTGCAATTTTAAATTAAAACTTACAATCAACCCCACTGATACAGTTAAATGTTGGGTGTGTACGGACGTAGTTGTGTGTTCATGCCATTATCGTCATCATCAAGTTCAAATCAAACATATTTCATCAAACCTTAAAAAATATGTAAATGCATATTATCTGTGCCAGTGCTGTAGTATTATAGCCTTCGAAAAAATCAAGTGACAAAAGTCAGTCAGTGCAACAATCACGGTATTATCATCAACTTCCACTTTCTTTATTTTAATTTTTTTGTGCCGAATGGGATTGCAGTTTTTTTCTTTCTGCTTTGTTAATTTTCTAATACTTTTTATGACTGTTTGCTCCTGTAATTTACATAGAATGGACTACAGCTTCACATCGTCATTGCAAAAATTTTCAGTAATTCTCCTTTCCTTAAAAGTTATAGTACGTGCAGTACACTGCAGGTTACGATAATTATAGCTGATTTTGGAGAAAAATGAATAATAAAAATCAACAATGAACTGCAAATTACGCCGTGCCTACTACCTACTTATCATAAGTGCAACTGTAAAACCCATTCATTATATAAAACGTGGCTGAAGCAATAAATCAACAAATCGACGGAAGTGTTTCAATCGTACCGTCAACACTCATTCATTCAAGTTCATAATTTATGTAAAAAATGTTGAGACTGTTTCACCCTGTCGATCTTTCTTCTGTCAACATACTTAATCACCCCACAGTTAGTCAACCCTCAAGTTTACTTTGCTAAAAATCAAGCTAATCATAATTAATCTTTTTTAAGATAATCGCCGGAAGTGTGAACAAGTCAAATGCACACGTACTACCTTGGCAAGTTCAACGGAACACTGCAAACATTATCATTGTTGGCTGACACAGTGACATAACAAAACCTATGCCAATAAAGGTATCGAATCCTTAAATCCTGTAACATCAACTTGGTTCTTGTTATCAACCTTCCATGAAATGCCGTGCCTCAAAATTTTGGTGCTACTCATTCTTATGCCATATTAAAATACTTTTTTTGTGTTTATTAAAATCACAAGAAAAATATGTTGTGATTCTTGCAAAGTGTGATAAATATCCGTGATATGTGGTTTGATAAGTGAAATGTATTGAACAGAAAAAAATGAATTTATAGTATGAAAATACAGGTAACAATAACTTGTTTTAGATGTTCGTACAACAATGCCTATGAGTAAGCATTGATTCTACTTGTCATTGGCCGTCGTAGATTCAAAGATTTCATTGTTGGATTTAATGCATGCAAAAATCTAGAATAAAAATGTTAAGAATTATCATTGTATTGAATCTAAACAAAAAAATAGAACTCCTCCGCAAATATTGTATTTATAATCTATTAGAAGAAATCGAAAGTTTACTTTAAGAATAAAAAATATTGAAGTTTAATGTTTCAAATAGTTTCTTTAAAGCATTTTATGTGATTATCCGCTTCGCACTTGATTTTTTTAGTCTTATAGCTAACAATGTACGTTTGAAATTTTTGTTCACATAACTTCAATATAATATCTAGAAATGATAACTGCTACTATCGTTTTCAGTGGACACCTGTGTGATTGTTGTCGTTTTGTTGTGCTCAACAATAGATGTTGAATAACGTTGACATTTAATTGGCACTTTTCCCACTTTTTACTGCTGCGTTTGAATGTAGGCAAGCACCTATATTTTAAAAATGTAGAATTACATGTACAACGAAACGATTAAAGCATATCACTATTTATTAAAAGCAGTTGCGTTTTTCTCTCTCTACATACTTCTATAACAATTAAACTGTATTTCAATTTTGCTACTTTCATTCGTCATCGTTAAGTCATTTCATTGTCATTGTTGTGCTTCTGGCGGTGTTATGCGATCTTCTATAAGAGTGACTTCATTCATTAACTGTAATTATTAGCGTTGAAGAAGATGACGGCAAAATATTAAGGCATCAAAACTACACGGGTGATTAGCAAATAATTTGCTTCAAACGGAAATCATTATAGAAGAAAAGTGGAAACGTGTAAAGTTTCGTCGAAAGAAGAATAATATACACAGCGACAATTGCGATAGTGTCAACATCTAAAATAACCGTCTTCTCGTGAACATTGACGAACTGAACGCGAAACTCCAAGGGGAGGACATTTGCGCTTAACTTCGTTCCTATTGTTTGTATACGCACTGCTATTACTACTACCACTAGTCAACAATTGACAGTCCAACAGCGGTCAACAGATAGATAACACTAACTCTGCAATATAACGATAAGCTATGCTTCTGCTTCGGCAGAGTAAAAGCTTGTTTCATAGTTGTCAGTTGTGTATGATGTGAACAATTGATTTTTTTCATAAAAGCGTTATAAATATTTCACCCTTGAGTGATTACATTGTTAAAACGCAGTTTATAGCGCTGTTGCGTTGCTTTGACTTGATGTTATAGTTATGTGATATCACAAAAGGGCTATTACCTATTTATAAGTCATTATCAAGTTGTTTGTGTAGGTATGCCTTTGCGATTGCCGTGATGTGAAGCGGTCGTTTTGTTATGAAGTAACGTAAAAACGTAACCCTTTGATTTTTTTGATACTGTTACAACGTGCCGTTCTAAACAGGGAGACAGTTTCAGTTATATCCTTAAACTGTCAACATCGTTAAAACAACATAAACCTCACTGATAATATTTAGGAAGTTATTCCAACTTCCTATTTGATCATACTATTTAAAAAGGAAATATCGGACGCAAAAGTAGCATTAATGGTTAGGATCAAAGTGAATTTGAGAAAAATGTTGAAAATACAAAGGGTTTTGGGAATGGCTCCGCTAGCCATCTTCTACATTGTTTGTAGTGTCTTCATAAGTGAGTGTTCCAGCAGTAGTGGGGATCAATCAGGGTACTTTCTGTTCACACCACCTTTCGGAGGAGATCGACCACCACAGGAAGTAGCTGCGAGTAAACGTAGTGGTATTGGTGACAGTAATGATGTAAGGCTTATATACTAATTCCATGTCCTTAAATTTGCATTGCGAACATGGGTGCACTTTTTTAACACTCTTCCGATGAATATGACTTTGTTTTCCAGATTGTGCCTATCTCCCGTGCTGGAATCTCTCCAGCCGCGTCCCTGTGGGTTGGGTCTCACAAAATAAACTGGAGTCCCCTTCCACTCTTCCAGAAGTTCGTCGATCATCATCAGGAGAAAAAGCAGCAACGATTGGCTCAAGCGAGAAAGTATGATGTAGAAGATCAGCAGATACAAACAGTAAAGGGCTCATACTCTATCGGCGGTGATCCCATCAAGGATAACTTTGGTAATCATCATCACAAAAAACATCTTTTCCACAATCCTCATCTTGACTTTTCCAAGAAATATACTTCTGGAGGATTTTTCTCTGGACTTGGCGCAGCTTTTGGTAAAAAGAACGCACCCCAGGCACTTCCATTTGCGGAGGCGCGTTCCTCCATTCAACCCGACAGAGATTATGCTCTCCCCCCAGGTTCCTTGTCCCAAACCCAAACAATCAGTCAACCAACTACTCCCCTTCCCCAGATCCAGTACTCTACCGGAGGAACAATTCTAGTCAGTCATCCTGGAACAATTGTTGAACTTTCCACGCCAGGACCCAGCATCAATCCGATTATTGATCGCCTCCGGCAAATGACAGAGTGGTCCAACAGACAAAGCTACAAGCCTAGCCACCAAGCCAAGAAAGAAGGGAAGCTGAGTGCCTTGATTGAAAAAAAGTTGCTTCGTCTGCAAAAGCGGTTTAGGGGTGAACCAAAGCCGCACAAGCACAACATTGAAGCTATCATTTTGTCAAATGACGACGATGATTTCAATGCCTCGGTTCCCACTGAGCGCAGCAACCCACCAGAAATTATTAAGGGCAAGGGAAAGAAGATATCATTAAAGCTGAAAAGAAAGTCCCGTGGAAGAAACGTCAATAAGTATCAGAATAACAATGGTGGCGGTAGCAGTGAAGAAACAGTAATCACCCGAGCCATCCAGATCCCACAAGAAGACCTGGTCGCACTCCACCCCACAAACGCTGCTTTCTTTCCTGATCCCTTAGATGGTCAACAGAGTGCTGTTAAGAACTACTCTCTAAAGACGCTAAAGAGAAAGGACAAGAAGATGACCGTTTTCAAAAATGAAAATGCCGTTGTAAGCAAACCATCGACGGTTTCATTCCGATTTGGTGCTGAGGATGCCAAAGTGAATCCGTACGCACATTAAATTGGGGAAGGGTTAATTGTTGTTACTTTAAATAATAATAATAATAATAAGGATTTTTTGCAGCAATTGTTTGCAGCATATCTGTATGTAGTCATTTATAGAATGCAATACGCAATTTAACCAACCATCTTTTTTTATAGCAAGTGTGTATTTCTCCAATAATTTATTAATCCCTTGTCCTGAAAACAAATTTCTGCGAAGAAGAAAATGATACTCTCATTTTCGTTTCAAACATGCCTTTCACAACCAGTAGATAAGTCATCAATAAGTGCATGTGCAATGCGTTTATTTTATTGTTAAAAATCCCATCTCGATAAAATGATATAAACAAACAAAAGCAACGCTATATTTTTATATTTATTTTTGAAGTTTCCGTATTTTAAAGTTCACTGACTTACGAAAAAAATTATAAAAATTAGTTACATTTGATAACAATAAGGAATCTATCGCACGCAAAACACTTCTTTTTTGTCTTCTTCTCTTCAAGAAGATTAACAGATCGTGAGAAGGGGTAGTCTTCTTGACTGCAATAATGATTTGATGATATCATCGGTGCAAGGTGCTAAATAATAGCTATATTTTGTAGTTATTCGTGCAAGACAGTATAGCAAAAAATATTAGATTTAGTTGTCTTGCTTGTCGGTGTAGTTAGCATGTACTTTTAACAATGCTGATGCCTGCGATCAAATGTTTGATAGCAAACTTGGTATAGATAACGATATCGCACATTAAAACATTTTCCAGAAGAATGAGCATCAATGCTAGCGAGCATGTTTGTATGATTCGACTGCAGTCTCTCTACAACAATGATTTGCTACCTCCCATATCGTACCATCAGCATTGTTATGAGTACTACCACTGCTACTTGATTGTTACAAAAGGTTTTAGAATTTTTAGCCACTACCGCTTATATAGTAGTTTAGTATAATAATTCATTAATCGTTGTTTATTATGAGTCGTACAATTAATATGCGTTTCTGTGTTTTGGCTGCAGCCAGCCGGCTCGTTTCCATTATTACTATTATTACAGAAATAGCACTGTCTATGTTTTAGTCGTTTTTTTACGTGTATAGGTAGATAGATGTAGTTGATAGTACCGCTGTTACCCAGTTTAATTACGATACGGTTAAGCTTTATTTTTGTACTATTGACTGACTGACATATACATACTTTTTTCGTTACAAAAATCAGCAAATACTAGGGATGTGGGCACACTGGTTACTTTTAGATATTTTTTCTGAGTTTTTGAATGCTGAATGTCGACGGAAGGTAGCATAGCATGTTTCTGTAATTTCATTAGTTTTGGTTTTTGTGAGAGTGAATTTTTATTCAATAATCATAATACCTAACGTTGGTAATAATAGCATGTAATTTTTTTTACCAAACTAAAATATTTTGAAGTGGGAAGATATTGTGTGGTAGTGAAATTTTTCTGTAAGCCGCTCTGGTATAAATGTTTAGGACAACCCAATATGCCTACCACGACTACCTGAAAAACCGCAAAATGAACTTTTAAATGGTAATGATAATGTTCGATGTTAATACATTTTTATGATTAAATTATACTTACTTGCCGATCGTGGTATCGATAACTAACCACCTATGTTAACTATTATACTTTTGTGATACTATGGTATGTATTTTATAAAGACATTGTTTCGATCAGTTTTTGTGGTTTTCAGGAAGCACGAAAATAAAAAATGAGAAAAAATAAGAATGGTTTAAAAATTGAATAATTGATTTTAAAAAGTTCTTGTGGCACGAGCACACGCAACGTAAGCACGACTGCACAATGCATCATCAATAATTTGCAAAAACTACAGAATTATTGCTTCTGCTGTAGTTTAAAAATAATGTTTTCTGATTTCCTTTTCACGTCATCTCTCTGTGTGTGTCGCCTTTGACGCGTTTCGTTTCATGCATTTTCTTTTATTACGAAAAATTAATGTCACCCATCCGGTTTCATTTTTTGTGGCTGATACACGCACCAAGGAACTCGGAACTGTTCCTTGCATCATTTTATTATATATTACTTTACAACACGTGCTTGTGCAATAGGTGCTTATAAACTTTTGAATTTTTCGTCGAATTTGCTCTGATTTTGCTTTTAAAAATTCGAATACAGCCAGCATTTAAAACGATTAGTACGTCAATTAAAATATGAAATGGTGCAATTTATTATTATTATTACATATATTACCCATTGCTACTTTAAGCTCATTTACTCGGTAGCGTCTTTCGCACACCCATTCAGAAAAGCATTTATCATAATCGTGGTGCCGTTTTTTGTTTAAAAAAAAGGAAAGGGCTAACAAATTTAGTGCGTGGCACAAATTATTATTAGTATTACGGCATCATGTAAATGTACTTTAAAAGTTGCACGCAGTAGTCTCAGGCGAGGTTAATACGCACGATAACAGTTTTACTGCCTTATTTGAGTTGCGTGATGGTGTACCAATTTAGGTACTTAAAAATTTGTCTGCGAAACAAACATCGGGATAGATTGATTATCAGACTGTGTTGCAAATAAATGCAACAAATTAAAGCAAGATATTATATAATAATTTTGCATTTAGAATCTTTATAGGCATTTCTTCTTCCTGATAACATACATACACAGACACATCAAAGTTGATGATATCTGCGGGGGGTGGTGGGCAGTAAAAATAAATAAAGTTTCTAGATGAATACGTACGTAAATAGTTATATTGCGAATGGAGCCACCGCACTTTTGTGTGCGCATTTTATGGCGTGGCTGCACTGTGAGTTCAGTGGTTACAGGGTGCAATTTTAATGGCTTCCTTGTGAACAAAAAACGGATTGCTTTATTAATTCCATTTCATTTTACATGCTCACATCCTTCATGTTGTTACAATGCTCCTAAAAAGTGTTGGAATCGGTTTCAGTCAGTCACGGGAGAACTGTGTCATGACACATGTTGAAAATATTATTAGAAATGGATGCCTTTGATTGTAACATGTTATCGTTGCAAGTACTCTGATACCCTAAAATGAAGCGTGCCCAAAGCAAGGTTTGTCTTAAACCCTCAAAGTCATCTCAAGGCATACAATAATCAAGCGATATCAATATAATTTATTGTTTTTGCAATACTGCAATCGGGATTTTTTTTTGTATCGGTGACCATCTTAATGAGTCTGCAATTCTGCATTGTGGTAGGGGTATCTAGCTTGTATGTATAGGTATCTTGACTAAAAATTAGACTAATGACTTTTCTCACAATAATATTTTTACATTGACATATTAATATATAAAAATGCCATTTTAATTACTCTAGTGTTCTATAAATTATTACAAAAACATAATAATAATTGTTATGATGACCTGTGGCAAGAATTTTAAATCTGACAGTCATTTTGTTTTCTGCTACACAGGTCTTTTAGTGCTGTACAAATTATCGTGACAAAATGGTAACATGATATGAAACATCGCAACACGTATCTACAATCCACATCCTATTTACTGGTCATCCGTAGACATGCATACAATTCAACTACATAATTAGTTTAGGTGCAAGTTAAAGTAGTATCATGAACGCCATGCACATCTGCTATCAATTTATCACTTTTATTACTGAACAACTGTCATGCATGCAGTTTGCACTATTGCTCCTTATCGTTCACCGTTCTCAGAATTCTATTCCGACGAGCACAAATGAAATGGTAAGTTATTATGTCACTCGTCTTCCTTACATGAAAATACCACAATTTGCACTAGTAATCAAATCAACAGAAGAATTATTTTTCAATTCTGCAATCATTGTTAAGATAGTCCTATTGTTAGAGCTGAGTTGAGGTTGAGTTTTTGTGGTGGTGAACCTACTCGTTTATCGCTCGCGACAAGCCAACAACTTTTGCAGTGACTTGGCTCTGGCTAGATAACATAACGCATTATGCATTGTCGCCGTGAATCGTGACTCGTGGTGACATAATATAAAGTACCACTCTGCGATAAACTATCGTTGTAGCTGATGATGCGAAAATGCAAGAGTGCATAGGTAAGTTACAAATAAAGGAGCTTTTTGCAGTTTCTGAATGCAGAATGCACACAGGGAACTTTACCCATCACCATCTTCATTAATATTAGTTAAATGAATACTAATGATAATGATAGCTTATGCCTCCTCCATCCCCTATTATGTATTATGTAAAACCAGAGTCCTTCTTCTTCGTGATATACTGATGACACCGTATTTGCACAGTCCCTAGAGTTAAATGGGTAGACATAATGATTTTTATCTTTTCCTATCGCGAAATTACTTCCTTTCCCTTTTTAACAGCTAACAAGAGTATGCATGCAGCAGTAAAGTTGCATTAAACTTAACACGATATTCCACTAATTCTAAAACAATGTGTAACAACATATCAGCAAGATATCAAAACATGACAAAATATATAAAAAACAGAACCTCTTCTACTGAGAATCCTACTGACTGACATAATATGTATAAAGAAAAAAATAGTGTTTATTTTAATTTTTGCTTGAAAAAAAGGAAACGTTTCATTTCACTTGTATTTCATCACGTATCGTGTAGTATCTCACGTCTCCAACAATAATACCAGACCACCACATCACACACACTCGCCAAAAAGTTCAAAAAATATCACTGGTTTTCATAATGAGGCAGTGAAAAAATTAAAATTTGTCTGTGTTTATTATTGCTGCGGTGGTGGTGGTGATGATGGCGGTGACACGAATGATAGCGTGTGCCTATGCTTCATTGAACTTGTTCGTGTTGACTTCGTAAAGTCATCCCTCATTTTCTTGAGCGATTATTTCACTTTTCGTAGAAGCCATCATGCGACAAGACGCTGTTTCTCCTCCTCCTTGTTATATAACAATTTGCATAAGTACACACCGTTTTTTAATTCACAAAAAATAAGCGAGAAGCTAAAATTTGCTGGTTTATAAAAGACATGTGACCATTTTGAAAACACTCGAGCAGTGGACTTATTGTCGGTAACATGTCATCGGTATCAACATCAAGTGGTGCGGGTGTTGATAGTGGAGGAGATAGAAATCAACGAAAACCGAAGCGTTGCATTGAAAGGGTGTTTGGTAGTAGTAATTTTAAAACAAGTGACAATAGTAAATTTAAAGTGCCAAATAAAAGTTCGACAAGATTTCTCAGGAGAAAGCATACAAATTTATTAGTTTGCTTGGTGCTGCCGGTAGCTATCTGTGTACTTTGCGGTTTTCCCGACGGATGTCACGCGGGGAAGGCAAAAAAAGACACTGGGAGTAAAAATGGAAACTTTTCACAGAGTCCAACGAATCATGTAATTGCATAAACCTACTTTTGCATTCTTCTCTTATTTGAATGGTGGTTATGTGCAAAATGACAGTTTTAAAGAAATTTTGCCATTTTGCAGGAAGAAGTATTATCACGAAAGAAAGAGAGCTTTTCGACCGCCGACACAGAAGACGACGACAATGACGACTACTGGGTAGGATCCCACAAACTGGAATTTAAACCCCATCCCCTTCTAATGCCATCCACCCAAACGCCATCAGCTCAAATACCTATACCCATCATTGAGCTGGGCTTGCCTCCCACCACTCTCTCACCTTCGTCCCTCTCATCCAGTAGTGAGGGTGAAAGGTTTGGGGGTGAAGTGGAAGATCTCTCTGAATCTGCAAGTACTGCCAGTGAAGACGAGGTAAAGGAACCGACGAAAGCGAGGAAAGGTCGAGGAGGCAGGAAAAAGAGTCGGGATCAGAGGAGAATGGCTCATAGAACGCTTTGGCAAAGGCAAATGGCTGCAAGTAATAACAGCAATGCGCACATGATGAGACCTTTTCATCAAAATCCTCACTTTCTCCATAATCATCATCAAATGCAAAACCAGCAGTCTCCAGTCATCCTCACGGCTGGAAGCATGATGATGGGCTCACAAAACCCGTTATTGATTCCGCCCCTGAACAATAGAAATGGGCATGACGATACCTTTCACGGCAGTGCAACAACTTGGAATATAAATCATCCAGGGAATGGAATTATAGCCCCGAATATGATACAAAGCTATCCCTCGTCACAGTCAGGACCTCACGGTGGACAGACGAGCAGTAGTAGTCAAGAAACAAGTCAACACCAACCGCCACCTTTTCCACCCGGAAGCTCCTCTTTTCCTCAGTACCAATTTAACTATCCTCAGTTTCATCAGACTCATCAGCAGCAACAGCTCCGATTAGCGTCTCAATTTGCTCCACAGCAGTCTCAGCAGATTCCTTTGCAGATTCCTCCACTAGCTCAACACGCCTATTCAATGGGACCTTCAGGACCAGAGTATTTGTCCCAGCAAAGTGGATCCACGCCTGTGATTGTAGGCAGCAACAATGGACCGGTGCTAATGTATGTGGGACCAGGAGGAATACCATCCCAAGTTGGCAATGGACTGATGCCTTCGGTAGGGCATATTTTTTTATATAAATCTTACACGGTCATATTCCAAAAGCAGTAAATGTATGAATAATCACAATCTATTTTCATGATTATAACTAGGCATCTGGACCAGTTCCCGTGAAACCATTCAACATTAACGACATTCCTGGTGTTGGTATTCCTTATCCTTTGCAGCACAATCATATCACAGGACCTGATATTTCAGGAGGACAACATCATCCAGCTCCTCATCATCAACAGAATGGCGGAGGAAATAATAACAATGGAGGTGGAAGCAGCAATAATCCACAGTATCTGCGCAATAACTTTCTCCGAATGGTCATGGACAAGATGGCAAATGTTGGCAGATTGCTTCCCATTCCGTTCGTAACAAAATACGCATACCCACCTGGGCAAAGTCCCCAACAACAGCAAGGATATAATAGGCATAATCATTTTAGCAGAAGAATGAAGAAATGAGTAGTTTTGAAATCTTTCATGTGAAACTAAATAGCTGTATGTAGGTATGTATATACGCTAACAATTGGAAGTAGGCTCAAATTGTCACTAAATGCTCAGCTACTTTTGTGTACAAGCTAGAAATCGAGCTTTCTTCGATTTAAAATTTAAAAATATTGTATGCTATTGTATTATAGTTTTAATATTCACTGAAGACGTCTCATTGTACCAATATTTTATTGTATTTAATACTTGGTTGTGGCACTGTGAGAGCAAAACTTTCAGTTATTGAAAGCTTGTGGAGTTGCTCTTGTTATTTTATTGTATTTTATTTTATGATCTGTTCGGTGCTAGTTTTAATGATCATTTTCAGAAATAAACTACTTTTTCATATAATTTCAATGAATCTAACAGCAGGTAAGGCACCATGTTTATTTTGCTTTGTTTAGCGAAACTGTTATTATCTAAATATATTTAAGTAGCATATTATGCGTGTTTACCTTTGGTTTACTACCAAATTGAAATAGGAAAGTTTAGCCTGCAAAACAATGTTCTAAAGTTCAAGTATTGTTCATGTTGACCTCACCTCATGTTCATCAAGTGCTGCAACCTGCAACATTTTATTCCCTGTTGAAACGCCCAGTCTGCTTAACTTGAACTTGTATTTCATGTTAAATAGTTTCTGTCAAATTTCCTAAAAGGGGGCACGTGGTAAATTGTTATGCTCAAAAAGATGGATTAAACTAATACTTGTGGTTGCGTGACACGCTTTAGGACAATCACGGACAATAGGACAATGGAAGCAACACTATAACCCGGAATTGCATGTAGGCATTATCGGTCTAACTGAATTCACTCATCGGCTAGCTTCGTTTAATCGAGACAATGGTCAGTTAGATTGAATAGATAACTGAAAATCAAGAAATCGAAGGATACTTTCGAAACTAACGTAATAATAGGACCAAGTGTGTGGAATTCTTGTACAGTTGTATCCTACTCCAATGCTCACCGTCTAACATAAAAATAATGACAAATTCTGGAAT
This sequence comes from Sinella curviseta, assembly GCA_004115045.4. NCBI lineage: Eukaryota > Metazoa > Arthropoda > Collembola > Entomobryomorpha > Entomobryidae > Sinella > Sinella curviseta. The sequence continues at coordinate 65,802,864 of CM023199.3, forward strand.
CAATTTTTTCTGGAATTTTGTAATTTCAAATATACTTGTTTCAATTTTTGCAGTTTTTTCTTCCGATCTGTCCAGGCTGTCACATCTTTTACCTCCAGGACAATTCACAATTTACCTATTTTCCTTGTCCAACCAAACCAAAAGTCAGAATGAAAGCGTTTTTGATTTTTCAAGATATTTCTCCTCACAACAACCCATTGTTTTAATAAGTCACCACATTCATACCGGTGATACGTCAAATCAATTGGCAAAATTGGTCGTGATCTCTTCAGTAAAGAAATTGCGAAGCGCGTATCCGAAAACTTTTATTTTTACTTTCACTGCTTTGTCACACGAGTTTCCAAATTTCCAACGCAAACTTCTTCGAAAAATCCCTGACTCATTTTATCCTCAGAGTACGTTTATACTTCTCATGCATAATGTCACTGCTGAAAATACAAGTGCTCATGAATTATTGGGGCAATATGAACTACTTAAGAGTTTCACTGAAGAGTTTGATGCAAACATTATCCTACTTTTCCAGGATAATCTTGTCGTACCGACAATGCGAGCGAGTCATCAGCAAAATTTAAATGGATATGCCACTATAATATTTTCTAAACTAGTTGAGAATTTGCCAGGAATTAAAAAGTGCTATGACGGTACTACATCAAGTCGACATTTCGTTGTTTCTTCTTTCTTCGTCTGTCCGCCAGAGTTCCAAGTGATTACCACATTACGCGACCAACACAACTTTACTCCAATTTACAAATCGTATAATTGGCTTGGCCGTATTGACGTTAAAAGTGCATTGATTCCTTACGCCGTTCATCATGTCTCTTCTCCAATATCCCCAGGTCGTTTCCAGTTCATTCAAGAATATCAGCCCCCGTTGAAAGTTATTTACTGCTTGGATCAAAAATCATCAAACAGCCATAATCCACTACTTAATCCATACAGAATTATCACTTCGTTTTTCCTGTGGTCACTGCCATTTGACAACTGGACATGGGTTCTGATTCTGATTTTTTATCGGATTCTTCCTCTACTTGTTGGATTGAGTCCACTCGCATTCTTCGCAGTCAACAAAAGGTTTGCATTCTTCTACAAATATGCCCCTCAAATGTTAGCGACCGTCCGGAAGGTTGGTCGATATGTATTTGTGATGCTTCTCTTAATGTCCGTTGTACTTGGGGCTTTGTACGAAAGTAAAATAACCAGTAAAGCTATTGTCCCGCCTCCCATGTGGCGATTTCAGAACGTTAAAGCTTTATTGGACAATGGATACAGGATTTACTTCCTGAAGATGCACGAAAACGCGGAAAAAGTACTTCCTGGAATGTTTATGCATTTTTTCACAAAAATTGGCATCAAGGATAGATTCCAAAAGAGTTTCCACATTCTGTTGAGAAATGCATCAGAATTAAAGAATGGGCTTATAGATTTTCTCAGTAACCCAACCAATAAATTAATTTCCTACGCGCTCCCGAGCAAGTATTTGAGACTTAAAGTGGAACTGGAAAAGAGTCAGGAGGCTACAGATGGAGCAGATAAGGTGAAGTGCCAGACGACTGTGGACGATATGGACTTGAGATCAATTGGGAGTTGGCTTGTGTGGAGGAGAGGGAGTTTGCTGTTTCTAAAAAGTCTAAATTTGTTCAGAGAAGTGGGTATTTTAGAAATGTGGTACAGTAGCAACAAATGGTATGATGATATGGGAGCAAAATTGTTGATGTCAGCTAAAAGGAAAAGGAAGACGCTTGTGGGAACACTCCAAGGGATTATAAAATATCAAAATATTTTGAGCATGTGGATTTGTATGCAGATGTTTACAGGTTTCATACTTATTGGGGAACTTGTGATATTTAAGTTGCAGCAGGTGAAAATAAATCAAAGCTCTAAAGCAGGTTGCAGGTGGTTTAGAAAAAATAAGCAAGCACAACCACAAATCGTTGAGTATCGGAAAAGGTCTAGTCAGCAATTGATTACACGCTCTTCGGCATTAACCACTAAAAGTCTAGAGCAATCATCCGTCGACGCCCGTAACGATCAATCAGAATCTTTGATATTGACGAAATATCCCAATATATTACCAGAAAATGCTTATTCTAATTCCTCCAGAAACGACTCACAAGATAATTCAAACATTGACCCAATATGTCTTACATCAATGACTACTAACAACTGTGACTGTGAGACAAGTCTTGTAGAAACTCCGGAGGTAATTATATCAGGCCAATTACCTTCCAATAGTAACGAAGTAGAGTCTACCCATGAAGTTGCGCTGAATTTTGAAAAATCCATCAACGTTCCAAAGTGTCATTCCACCGACAGACGAACAGACAAATAGAACAAGATATGAACATAAAAATTCTTCTACTTGAGGAAAAAAGATTGCTGTGAAAAGCGGAAATTTAATAAGGAAATAGTTAAGACTTACGCATTTTATGATAAAATACTAAAAAATATGTAATACTTTGTATGTAAATTAATGTACAAGTATTTTGTGCACACACGGAGCATTGTCGATTTATTTACAACACAAATGCGTGATACGTTACGTAACGTTATCTTGTAGCTTGTGCTGTTACATCAAGTATTAAATGAGGACGAACCTTTCTTTAAAGCAAAGGATGTGCTTCACGCATTCTGTCAATAAAATCCCTTTGTTTGTGGGTGTGCACCGACACTACCCTCAGCATTTCGATTAAGCAAGGAGTAAAGGGGTGGGGTAATTAATGCGAAAGACGACATAATGAAAAATGAAATGAAGCAGTTCAGTAAGGACAAAATGCTTTTATCATTTTAATCTGCATTAAATCATGACAAAATCAAAGGTGCTGACGTAAACTAAGGTACATGTAACCAGGATAAAGACCAAGAAGCAGTGCCGTTGACCGTATGTGTACATTTAATCAAGATCGATTGTATAACACATTCACATAATGTTATGTCACGTGTAAGATTACCTGTGATTTGATTAGCACATATGTAGGCATGTTGACTAAGCAATGGCGCAGCAAGCAACATTTTGTGATTTAAAAATACTAAAATCATGATTGACTGGTACTTTAAGCTAGTTGCTTTGTTTGTCCGAAGAAGCCAATTATTTTGTATAAATAAATAATGAATTTAGTAGAGCAGACGTAATATGCTTTATCAAAAGTAACAAAATAAAGTGTTCCATTCTAATCCCATCCCATCTGCAGATTTTAATGTATATACCTACCTAATTAGTTCATTATGGGGTAAGGTGATACATTCGTGACAGCTTGGACTAAAATTATTGCTTCGTGTTCACTTACCGTTTCTACAAAAATAGCATTGACTGTAATAAATAAAAACAACAATATTACTTTCAAATTCTCATTTTCACTTTTCACGTTTCATAACAATTTAATAAAACAGAAACAATGCTAAAGATGTACCTTATATGAGGTAATTGAGGTGACACTACAAGAACTCGACAATTATCATTGTTTTTAAATTGATGATGTACATCCCACTCAATCTACTCCGTTTGAATTGCCTGGTGCTTGAAAGCATTTCTTGCAATGCTGATGTCCATTCACTTTAAAAATAAGTATTCGATGCTCGTATAATAAAATCAACTTAATTACCAACACATATTCAAACAAAGTTGGGCTCTACTGGTGTTAATTGTAAAATATTATTACGCTCATTATTTGTTTTCTTGTCTCGACTTTTTAGTAGGTCTGTTACAATATTTATTAGTCACCACTACCCATAACATATTATACACCTGATACCGTTTACCTGATAGCACTGATACTCGCTGATTTTATTCTCTTAAACGTTTTGAAATTCCACGATAATCGCAATACAAACAACAAAGGTACTGTCATGTCAGTGACAATTGACAATTTAAACCCGCTGTAGTAACGATGAAGCAGCTGCAAATATTAAATTACTAGAAGTAGAAGGCCCGTTGAAATCAACGGGCTCTAGCAACTTGAAAAACTGGTGGAAAACTTGGAAACCACATTTTAAAATGATTTCCCCCTTGGGGCACGACTTTCCCCTCTGGGGCACGACTTTCCCCTCTGGGGCACGACTTTACCTTCTGGGGCACGATTTTCCCTTCTGGGGCACGACTTTCCCTTCTTGGGCACGACTTTCCCTTCTTGGGCACGACTTTCCCTTATGGGGCACGACTTTCCCTTATGGGGCACGACTTTCCCTTATGGGGCACGACTTTCCCTTATGGGGCACGACTTTCCCTTCTTGGGCACGACTTTCCCTTCTGGGGCACGACTTTCCCTTCTGGGGCACGACTTTTCCCTCTGGGGCACGACTTTCCCCTCTGGGGCACATCTTTCCCCTCTGGAGCACGACTTTCCCGTATATAACCAACTTTTAATTACCTGGTCCATTTCTGACTCAAATAGTTGATTTTTCACAATCCATTCCCATTAATTGATTTTGAACCAAATCGCTTGCTTTAAATCCTTTGTTACGAAATTTTAAATGTTTTGCACAATTTATAATTCTGGAGAATTTAAAAGTATTTGAGATATTCACAAAATGCATTCATTTCAATCGTAATTACGTAACGATATATTAATATGGCATGGTACGCGAAGCGGACTGGGTGGTCAAACGTCATAGCATGGTAAGGTATGCCCAATTACATGGAGAGGTATGGAGACTTCTTCAGAAAAAAATCTGTCAACTTCAAACACTTTTTAAAATATGAAGGACATCGTCAATTTGAATGCGAAAATCGTTTGGGCAATCTACAATCTTTATACTTGATTGCAGAAAAAATTAGAACTCTTGATAAGGTGTATTGTGAGAGTGAGAGGGAGTTTCCGGAAAGTTGTAGAATGCCATGCTAAGCATAGACACCCAGCTAATTTGCATATTATCAAAATATATAGATAGATGAATTTGGACGGATTTTATCGTTTATGTAATTGTTTCAGCGGCAGGATTCAATCCGCAATAAATCACTTTGTCACCTGTCCTACCCTTTTCATTAAACACCTTACTCCGAAAGTTAAATATAGTACATGGAATAAATTCAGTTGAAAAAGAGCATTCGCGTGTGTAGCCAATTGACGAGGATTATGACTAATGCCTTATGATGTATGGCCGTTATGACGGAGAAACGGACAAACTGGCATGAATTAGAATCTATTTCTCGATTTCTGCTCGCATTTATTTACCTAATAACAATCTCCTTCCATCTTTCTCGTTCGCTATCACTTATCAGCATTTCCTTCTTTACTCTACTTCCTCTATCTCTTCTCTAGTGAGGAGTAGAGCAGCTCAGGTAATTAAATAGCTCTAGCTCTAACTACCACTGTGACTACTATTATTATTTCGTAGGTCTATATTATAAGGGCTCATCTATCGTTGGTTTCGTCATCATTTTTCTCATAATAATAAACGAATAGGTAGTCTGATAAAAACAGTCAGCAAACGTGATGCACATGCTGCATCCATTCATAATCCTCTATATATACTGACGTTTCTTCAAGCAAAAAAGTTCTATTTGTAGAAAAGGAAAATGGCAATAATAATCGTAAAATAAAATTAAAAATATACAAAATGAAAAAACACCGTGTTTGCCCACACTATTGTGTTACAATGACGGGATGACAATTAGGAAATGATAGGCACATTAAGTCAGAGAACACCCACCATTACGTATAAGTAGTCACTTTATTAAAACAATGTAGGTAATAATAATCCTTGCTTGCAACAACAACGTCTCGTCTTATCCTTGTTAGTCGTCCTATGATAGTTTTTGTAATGCTTTCGTGCAATTTTTTTTAACTAAGGCAATGTAACAGCCAGCAATATTTTCTAATCAGTGGTGTTGATACATGTTTCCGAGATTAACTAATGAAAACCATGTTGCTCTCCTTGTTTGCTAATCATGATGAAAAAAATGTCTTCTTTGCTTCTTCTTCCTCTTATTTCCTTGTCTGCTCACAGTATCTATTTGACAATGATGCATTAAAGTGAGCTTTCCTTTCTTACGCGACGGCTGCGTCATTATAATCACTGATTTACATTTGTTGTGGTTTTGTTTTTGTGATACTACTAACTGTCGCTGTCTGTCAATTAATTATTATTTTTTGTGTGGTTTGTGGGCAGTTTCTTTCGCATTTTTTTCGGAAATAATAACAGTGTAGACTTTTCAGGAATGTTTATTCTTATTCCTCCGACGACAAATATGGTTTTACTTCCATTTGCTGCTTCTGTCTGAAATGCAAACATTTCTAACGTCCCGTTTCTTAGTTCCGGTGGCCCTCATTCTCCTCACGAATTGCAGATTAGGTGACTTGTACAAGCGGCGTCGGTTGGATAATCAGCATGATGGACAGAAAGCTGATGACGACAAGAAAGTGAGTTCTGAATTGGTCATTTCTCGAATGAAGTAATTATTACTATTTTTCCAGAATTGCATTGTGATGATTTTTTTTCGAAAATTTAAACATGAAAGCAAGACGAAGAAGATGGTCGAGTGATGGTGGGTGTACCCATTTTGTACGAGCAACGAAAATATGTAGCGAAGGAGCTTGGGATTGATCCCAGGCTTATCATGGGAAACATGCAGGATTTCGTCTTTCCGGACAGCTACCCAGAAAAGTCGTCGACGCAAGTTAACAGTGGTTCCATGTCTCTGTTGAGTGGGCCAACGTTGAAAAGGAAGCGGAGAGGCATCCTCTGGAATAAAATACAGAGAGTGAAAAAAGGAATTCAACGAGTGCAAAAGGGTTTAGTGTCTGTGAAAAATCGGATACAGAAGCTGTTGAAAGGTGGATATTTCAGTGCTTTGTAGTTACATATTACTACACATGGCAGTTTGATTATATTAAAAGCGTGATTACTTTTACTTTTTAGGGCCGGAACAGTCGACGGAAAAACCAAAGTACCCTACAACTGCGGGAGATGGGGGTCCAAAGTATAAAGGTGGTAGTCACAACGGCGGAGGAACTGGGGGAGGGTGGGGATCTGACAATGGAAATAATGGTAATAATGGCAATAGTGGTAATAGTGGCAACAGTGGAGGTACTGGTTGGGGACAAGGGGGAAATTCGGGCGGCTATTCTGGAGGGTCAAATCAGAATGATGGAGGATATAGTAGTGGGAATCAGGGAGGCTACAGCGGAGGAAATCAAGGTGGGTATTCAGATAACCAAGGAGGGTACAATGATGGCGGAAGTCAAGGTGGGTACGGTGGAAGTTCCCCTCCGTCACAAGGGGGATACAGTAGTGGAGGTAATCCCCCTCCTGCACAAGGTGGATATAGCTCAGGAGGAAATCAGGGTGGATATAGTGGAGGAGGGGCGTCAGGTGGCTACAGTAGTGGCAACCAAGGAGGGTATAGCGGTGGAGCAAGTTCTCCTCCTCCTCCACCACCACAAGGAGGATACAGTAGTCCCGGAGGATACAGTGGTGGCGCGAGTTCTCCACCTCCTCCGCCACAAGGAGGGTACAGCAGTCCGGGAGGGTACAGTGGCGGAAGTGCGGAAAACCAAGGTGGATATAGCGGAGGAGCTAGTCCTTCTCCTCCTCCTCCTGCTCAAGGGGGATACGGAGGCTATTCAGGTGGTGGTAATCAAGGAGGATATAGCGGAGGAACAGGTGGGTACAGTGACAATAAGAACCAAGGTGGTTACAGTGGAGGTGGTAATCCACAAAGTTCATACGGCCCACCTCCCACTTCTCCTCCATCTAATTCGTATGGCCCCCCTCCCACGCCATCAAGCTCGTACGGTCCACCACCTACTCCTGCAAGTTCGTATGGTCCACCTCCCACTCCCGCAAATTCATACGGTCCACCTCCCACAGCTTCAAGTTCGTACGGTCCCCCGCCCACTCCTGCAAATTCATATGGCCCTCCACCCACGCCTGCAAATTCATACGGCCCACCACCCACCCCTGCAAACTCATATGGTCCACCACCCACACCTGCAAGTTCATACGGTCCACCTCCCACTAATACATACGGTCCTCCACCTACCCCTGCGAATTCATATGGTCCCCCACCCACAAATTCATACGGACCTCCACCCACTCCTGCAACTTCGTATGGTGCTCCGCCTTCAAATTCATATGGCGCTCCACCTTCATCGTCGTACGGGGCTCCAACCCCTGCCCCAGGCGGCTATAACAATAGACCCCAAGGAGGCTATCCAGATAGCGGTCAGCCAAACAGCAGGTCTGCTACTGATTCCTACAGCGGCAATCGTGGTGATCATGGTGGTACAGGAGCTGGTAGCGCTGTTGGACACTCGTCTTCAAGCAGTACCACTGGAGCATCTTCAAACTACCCATCGTGGTCACGCCCGCAAACATCTCGCCATCAACCATCCGCGCCCGCTTCATCATTTGCAAACAGCTACAAGCGAAATAGCGCCTCCAACACCAGTTCAAAACCTGCCGTTAGTGCAGTCCGTTCAGAGAGAGAATTAGAAATGATTTCTCAGAGATTTGATACCAAATCCTTCTTTTCACTGAGGAAAAGATAGCTCAGAGGCAAACATTTATATTTTTAGTAAAAAAACGCATATTACGCTAAAAAACGGATTTGGTGTTGGATATTATTGTAATTAGGTAACTATTTTCTTTTGTGGGGAAGAACAGAATGTTCGTCAAACCAAACTGGTTATCATGTTGTACAAATGACAAAGTATTGTAAAGTTGTAAAACTAAGAATCATTGTTTTAACCAGTATTTGTTGTACGTACCATGTATGTAAATGATAACATATAATAATCTTATTATATATTATATAGTATTTTTAATTAAGCTACAAGTTACCAATTAATACTCTGTACGTTAAAATATATAAAATGAGAAAAATAAAGCTGTTAACAATGCAACTTGACATCGACAGTCAAATTAAGTTTTTCATCTCAAACTTGTTTTACTTCCGCTTTCTTCCGACGAACTAAAAACAATGCAATCCATCCAACAAAACTGAACAAAGTCGATTAGCAACAATGATCCAAGCAATCACTTACATTGAAGGCTGTGCTGCCATCTAACCGGAGCTCTTGTGACAGCAAACAAGCAGGGGGAAATTACAAGCCTTTGTGATAAAACTCTGTGGCATGCTTTTAGACTGAACAAGGCTGTTCTGGGCACATCTCCTGTTGTTTTCTGCTAGAGATTTGACTCGTTCTGAAGCATTCCTCAAGTTTTGGAAATTTTAAAACTTTAAAGCTAATTAAATTAGCTATCATCAGTACTCTACAAAATGGCAAAGTCGAAGAATCATACGAATCATAACCAGAGTAAGTTATTTCATTAGTTTATTTACTTTAAACAAATTTTTAAAGGGCTAATGGTTTAGGTGGTGTGTGGTAATTGGTAATGGAGACATTCCTGCAAATTTAATGTTTAATATCACATTAATTAATTGGAAGTGCTTGTTGTGTTAAGCAAGTTGTGTATTTAAAGAGTACGGTGTAATTATATTGCTGGTGTGATTGTATTTTAAATGTTTGTGTTTTACTTTGATTTACAGGTCGCAAGGCTCATCGTAACGGAATTAAGAAGCCAAAGCCGACCAAGTCCACCCTGGGTGTTGACCCCAAGTTCCTGAAGAACCTCAAGTTTTGCAGGAAGCATAATCTGACGCCGGGCCAGCAACAGAAGCACGCTCAGGCGAAGAAGGCCGCAAAATAGAATGGGATTTTAACTAAGTTTCTTTTCTATTCAGTTGTTTGACATGGACGCATAACATCTTTCGGAGGTGTCAAATAATAAAAATGCTACTGTTCTGTTAATTACAATTTTAATACATTTCTTGTGAATGTGAGCTGTGTATTCAAATTTATTTCACGCCATGTTCGCGTTAAACTGTACTCAAGTCATTCATTGTAATATTTCAATAAGGCGTGCGTTGCAACATTAGGAGAGCAGGCGACGAGGTCAAGAGGTTAATAATGCACCGCATATGCATTTTGCAATCTTGCTATTCACCATTAGTGCGTAGTCGTAAGTGGTTGTCACGATTTTGTCAGGCTTCATTTTTTAAATTAGAAATTCTTGATGTGTAAATCATTTTTGTCACAGGCTGTGACTCACAGCGCCTTTGTTTCATTGCTAACCTTAATGCATATTATGGTGACTTGTGACCCAATCATTTTTCCATAGTTCAATAATAATATTTTTATCGTTAACATCCTTGGGTTCCACAAATTATATACTTAAAATTTCTCTGATTAAGTTAATTGATTCGATGAGAGGGTGCTATGATATGAGATAGCGATTGACGACAGTAAGTACATTGTTCAACGATTTTAGGATTTAGCTGGTACTGATGGTTTATGATGCTTGATACGAGTTTTCAAAGGGCTCCGATTGTACACCTTCAATTGTAGTACTCCAAACAATCAGTGACCTCACTCCAGTAGTTTGAAGGGGCCTCCAGACTCAGCTAGCTGGCTGGTAATGAACTCAGGGATAATTAATTTGTTGTGTATTAGGTAGGTACATCATGCGTAGTATTATTACGTAGGTACATTTCCGTTTATTTTTACCCTTCCTTGTCACCAGTAATTTATTACATGAACTACTATTTTTGCATAATTTACATAAATCGGAAATGCATGATGAAGTCATACATCAACATTAACTCTTAATCTACGGAATCGTAAGTTGTTTGTAACGGTATTGGTATGTATTGGCATGTATTTTTACAGTGACGCAAGGATTTAAGTTTTAATTACATTTTAAAATACATAATATAAAATCCACATTTACGCACGCATTCTTTCGAACTACATCTCCGCTTCATAATGTAACAAGGTTTTTATTATTCTCCCATGTCCCAAGGTCATCTTTTCATACTAAATCTTAAATCATTAGTAATTACCACAAGGCAACTAGCGGGGCAACGGTTTTCATTTAATTATTGCAGGAAGGAAGACAAAGACAAACAGAGCGCAGACAAGAAACCCAAGCGTTTTTATTGCGATCATACTCATAGGTGACGGGTGCGTGCGTATTTACCAAAACGAAAACCTCATCATTGCCCATACAACGCCATACATTCTTAAATTGCCAATTATAAAAGTTGGTGGATGATGAATGATGAACGAACAGTAGCGCTGACGCTGCTGCGCTTAGCATTTTAGCACAACTGCCAATGTTAAACGCAGAGAAGCATTATAATAACCGTTACGCGATTCTGATTGATAAGCCATACAAACAACGAACGTAAAGGTGGAAAGTGGAAACGTACGATCACGATTCGTGATTCACGAATCGTCATCATTTTTTTGCCATCTCTCTTTCGTATCTGTCTGTTTGTGTTTCATTTTCATATCGTCCGTTGCATTATACTGCGTCGTTGTTGCTGTTATGCATGTTATCTTGTTGATCTTCTTGTGAGTAGAGTTTGTAGATACTTTTGTGTGTTGTGCACATAGCCATATGTCCGTCATGTGCAGGAGCTCAGAGCATTATAGGCGATAACAGAGCAGAACAGATGATTCAACATTGCCAGAAGCCTTCTTCCTTCCTTCAATCCTTCTCCTAATAATTTCCAGTAATAAACCCTGAAAAGATTTTTTTGTTCGTTTTTTTGTTGTTGTCGAGTGGAAGTCAACAAAAAAAGAAACGCGATTCGAGAGAGAGAGCTAAAGTCGACAGAAATAATGATAAATATCATCCCCAAAATTTCCATTTCCACTGAGACATCTTATTCGATATTCCGTTGATCTTCTCTGGAAGATGATGAACACGTAAAAATTCTCTCTGCCATTTTTTTGTGCTACGCGTCGTCATCTTCATCTTGAGCAAAATCATCCTTGTTACATCATCATCCATCGCGTTGTTATAAAATTTAAGCCTGTTATCGTCATTATCATCTCTCCCGTTCTCACGATATAGTCGTCCGGATAGTCTTATTGTTGTAGACTAGACTCTAGCAACACGTCAGGTCAGGAATGTGAGTTTATACAAGGCTGTTTGTTTGTCATCATTACAGTAATAATTTTATTAAAGAGTGTTCTACCATTTGCTCAACAGTTTAAATACGGAGTAATAATAAGTTTCCTTCCGTTAAAAAAATTCAGGAGAATAAAAAGACGTTTTGTTATATAGCAGAACAGTTTTCGATTAGTTGTTGTGTGTCCAGTGTTGTCACTACTGTGATTTGCATTGCCTTTATTACTGACGTTCAAAATTGTTGTGTAATTAATAGTTTGTTGTTGTTGCACTAGAGTAACTTCAAATTGGACACGTTGGGTGACTAATAAATTGTTGTTGTAGTGTCACTGTATCTCATTAAATTTCAGTTGTACAAAGTAACTTTTCTTCACAAAATGGCATCCTCAGATGAAATTTTAACTACGCTTAAAATACTCATCATTGGGCAGTCTGGGGTTGGTAAAAGCAGGTAAGGGAGCTAAAAATTTTTTATTAAGATTTGTATATATTTTATGGTACGTTTAGTTTCATTACTAGAGAGTTCCAGCTTTTGATTTAACTGTTATTTTTTGTTTTATTACAGTTTGCTGCTCCGATTCACAGACGACATTTTTGATCCTGACCAGCCAGCAACGATTGGGGTGGATTTCAAAGTCAAAACTCTTTCAATTGATGGCAACTTAGTTAAACTTGCTTTGTGGGATACAGCTGGTAAGAATTATTTGTTTGTAACTTAATATAAATTAAATAATACGCAATATGTATAATAAGTAATACGCTTTTGCTTTGTTACGTTTCTTTGCAGGTCAAGAGAGATTCAGAACATTAACCCCTAGTTATTACAGGGGCGCTCAAGGTGCCATTTTAGTATACGACGTGTCCTCTCGAGCTTCATTTGAGAGATTGGAACCGTGGCTTCAAGAATTACACACATATGCAACGAAGACCAATATTGTAAAAATGTTGGTTGGGAACAAGATTGACAAGGTAAGCGGGATGGAATGCCATTGTTTTAATACTACTTAGTATCATGATGATACTATTATCATCCTTTGATTTTTGCTAAAAATGACCCGGACTTTGTATTTACTAAAATCGTAATTTCTTTAATATTGCTTTAGGATCGCGTGGTGAGTCGTGAGGAAGGACTTCAGTTTGCTCGACGACATTCTATGCTGTTTATCGAAGCCAGCGCAAAGTCTAAAGAAGGTGTGCAGTGTGCCTTCGAAGAGTTAGTTCAGAAAGTTATCCAAACTCCAGGTTTATGGGAATCTGACACTCGCCAAGGATTTTCCCTGCAGAGAGGAGAAGATGCTCCGGCCGAGTCATGGTGCAGCTGCTAGAGGCTAATATACCCCACAATTAGTCATCTAAGTGTACCATTCGGTCTGCCCAACTCGAATTTCTGGCTTTTGGTTTTATCGTCACGGACTATATATTATTATATGGAATATGGAAATGAAAATTTGAAAATGCTGCTTTTTGTAAGACATTTTTGACATTTAACGCTGCACAATACACATTAACACACATACAAAATACACCTACCTTATGCAAATACAAAATTTATATTTAAATAAATACACACGAAGCACTTTGTAAATAATCTGCATTGCAAGCCTGTAAAAATTCCTACCTCTACAAAAAAGATAAACTAGCTTGCGGAAAGTTTTTTTTATCAACCACCGCAACCAGTCGCAGTTTTTTATATTTTTTCTGTGATTATCCCCTTCTTTAAGTTATACTTGGCCTTAACGTAGAATAGAAATATTGTATGATAGAATGCTATTCTTCTAAACTCACGTCCTTTACAACTTGTACGAGTGACGATGCACTAACGAAATGTCATTAGAAATGACCAACACAAAAAACGCCGTAATTGTAATAAAAAAAATGTATTATGGAAAGTTGGAAGTGGAAAACGAGATTAGAAAGAGCCGAGCCTATTTTTCGTGGCAACTATGGAATGAAAACAGTTTTCAGCCAACTAGGATACTTTTGTTTTTGTTTGATTTATATAATGTAGGTACTATCTAACTATAACGCCATTTGGAAGTCAATTAATCCAGTCGTTCGTAATCGTGATCTATGTAATGTTATTATTATAGCAAGTATGTACAATTAACTAAAGAATATTTAGTATATATTATGTCTGCACATTGTGAGGGGTGACTTTCTTGCTGATATGTATCTCGATCGAGTAAATTTGTATACCACTAAATACTACTAGGATAGCTACTCCATATATATGAAATTAACTGTCATCATTATTATGTTTAAGTATACTGTATGTATTGTGCTACTTTAAGATGCAAAATAACAAACGGGAAGAAACGTGAATAAACAATCGCAATTTTAAAGTAAAAATTATCAAAAAGCGAACGCAAGTTTAATTTCGAGTATGATTTTATTCTTCCAAGTTAAACCAACAGGGAACAAAACGTTCAGTAAAATGCTTAACTGTTGGCCGCTTCGTTCTCCAAGTTCTTGAGGAAAGCTGCCTTTCTCTGGGCAACGTGTTGTTTGCGAACCTTTCCACCGAGCTTCTTGAGGTTCCACCTCTTCTTCTTGATCTTGGCGGGGTCCTTGGTCTTCTTTAAAGGCTCAGGATTAGCACGAATGGAATTGTGGGCCTTCTTGTACAGGGCTTCGATCTGCATAAATAAGAGATCAGTATAAACCTCTGGACACACAGTTCATTAAGATGTTCTTTTTGCTTTTAATGAAATAACATAATTTTAACTTACACCATCGGCGCTGACACCTTCCTTGATGAATCGGGAGAACTGTCTCTTGAAGGCAGCCTCGTCATCATCGAGAAGGGTTTGCATGTATTCGGACACATGAAGACCCATGATGTGCTTGCGGTGGACCTCAGCGTTCAGTTCCTTGTTCTCAGCGTCCCAGCCAGGAAATCGCTTCTCACTGAAACAAATCAAAAAATTACATAATAAGAAAACTATAAATCAGCAGAGTAAAAAGAGTCTCACAAACAGCATTTGTCATTTTCATTACCTGTGGGGAATATCTAAGCCACCATCAGCGGCTCCCTTGAGGGCTCCAAAGATCCTGGCTCCGGTGGTGGTTCTGTACAAACCAACGTCCAACACAGCGTGGAAAGGCTTAGGTTGACCTGGGAGTTCTTCAACGCCATAGTAGTCTCCATCCACTTCCTTCTGACCTTCATAAATACCGTCAAGTCCTAACTTCTTCAAGAGCTGTAAACGATCATTATTTCAAAATTACGGCTTTGATCACACACAACTCATGCATCATGATAAATTGAAATTTAGTTTATACACGATTTTAAATATAACATTTACTTACACGACGAGCGAGGAGAAGACCAGTGCAGTAGGCTGCAGCGTAGTTGGTAAGCCCGACCTTAATTCCGTACCGGGGAAGTTCGTGACTGTACGCAGCGCAGATGACAACATCTCCCTCAATACGGGCGTACGCGATCTGCAAAACACAATTAATAGCAAATTTTAAAGTACACCATTTTAAACAGTAATGAACGACTAGCTTGATAGCATTTAGTATTACTGACATACCTGGGTGATGATATCACGGTTGGTGATCCTCACGATCATACGGTACTTGGGGGTATTATACTTGTTTTTATCCTGGACGATAAGCCTTTTACGGGCATAGTAGTCGGTTCTTCCCTCACGACGCCTTTTGAACTTGACTTGAAAGCGCTTGAAGTACGCCTTGTTCTTAACGACCTTGACGAAACCCTGCAAAGATCGCACAACAAAAATCATAATCAATCAACAATCAAAGACCCCAAAGATGTTATTTGCCATACAACAATACATTTTTTCGAAAACTCAACAAGACCACTTAAAATTGTCACTAGAACAGAAAATTTGGTACACTTTAAATATGATTGTGGTCTATGCCCATGAACAAACCACCCAAGATTTCCCAAGATGCAACTACCTAAATTAACTTTTAAAATGCAAACCTGCCAATCACTAATCTACTAAAATAACCAATCTAATTAATATTTTCAATTAACTTACCATTATGCACGAGTACTGGGTAAACCTAGTTTAAAAAATAATCACGACGAATCTCCTATCCGACAACGAAGGACCTTCTGCTTACCAAGTGATGGTAAATGACCAAACCAAACTTGCTTGCTTCTTTCACAGGAGAGCAATATGCCGAGAGGAGCACACGGCACGCCAGACAATTTAGATGTTGGCTCTGCACCCAGCACACGTCTCGCTTCGCCCCTACTTTTCGTGCATCGAATTGCTTGTATGGCAGACCAAAGAAATGACACTTTTATAAGCAGAGCGTATAAAGATTTATTTTACGTTTTTGGACAAGATCATCACGTCAAGTTATACAAAGCATCTGATTTGTTTGTTTGTATTTTAGATTGCATGCATGTATTTTCTCCGACAGATAGAAACCGGCTGATCCAGTCACCTTTTTCCATCATCTTTTGTCCAGCAGCTAGATGGCTGGATTTGTTTAATTGTTGGATTAAATAGTGGCTAATTAATTGTCCAGTTGCAGATAAAGCAGAATTACTTGCTTTTAATCAGGAGGAAGGTATTCCATAGCGTGAAGTGGGAGGTAAGAACTTTAAAGCATTTCAAAAGGAAGCGTTGTTGTGTTTTGCGAAGTAAGAAGAACGATAATGACTAATGTAATTAATGGCCCTGTTTCATTTTGATTCCTGTAGATTTGTTACGGTTAAAGCGCAAGAAAACAGAACCAATCATGCAGTTGGATCAAGTGGACTACATGATCATGGAGGCGTTGGCAGACATGAACAAGGCTCCTGCCAACATGGAAAGGGCCCAGCTGGATACGCTGATAAACGACTGGAGTCAGTATTCTGACATTGTGTCCTGGGCTGCTTCCGAACTGCAGTGCGTGGCTCAAACGGAAGAGGCTGTTAATACGGTGAAGACGCCTGAGGACCTGCAGGACTTTCAGATGGAGTTTAGTGGATTGCTAAAAGAACTGGGATGTCCGTACAGTAGTATCATGGAGCAGCCTATAGGTGGTCGGTTTGATTCTCCCGA
Organism: Sinella curviseta; assembly: GCA_004115045.4. Lineage (NCBI taxonomy): Eukaryota > Metazoa > Arthropoda > Collembola > Entomobryomorpha > Entomobryidae > Sinella > Sinella curviseta. Next base: position 65,819,810 of record CM023199.3, read on the forward strand.
TAAAAAGAAAATTTTGCTGAACTTTGTGCTGTCGGAACTGCAAGCGGCAAGAATTCTCCATGTGCATAGCACGAAGCCTAAACAGTTGAAAGTGGAGCTAGATGAGAGTTCTACGGCGAAAGTGCTGAGGGAAATTATTATGGAATTGGGTCTTGGAAAGCCACCTGAAAATATTTCGACAGCTGCATTGTGGAATAATATCATGGGAAAGTTGGCGCCTTTGCTGAAGACAACGGGCACGCTGGATCCCCTCTTTGATGGATTTCTTAGTCCCAGTCAGTGGTCACAAATAGAAAAGTACTTTGATGAGCTTAATGCTGATTACCAAAAACGGAGAGAGATGTTACTGAAAAGGCTGGATGTGACCGTGCAATCCTTTCATTGGTCGGATAGGTTGAAAGGGAAGAAAGAAAAGGAAATGGATGACAAATTTCAAAAGTTTCGTCCAGACATGAATTCGCAACCCAGTGTCAAAGTCAGCGATATCCTGGCAGCCAGAATCGACTTACCTGTAGTGGAAAAGACTGCGTCAGCATCTGTTCGTAAAAATACGAAATCTGCAGTAAATAACGTTGTCATTGGAAGGGTGCCAGATCGTGGCGGAAGAACTGATGAGATTCAGCCGCCTCCTCCAGAAATGCCCCCGTGGCAGCAGAGACAAGGCGGGGCTCCAGCAGGTTCATCAGGCTGGATTCAGGGTGGACAACAACCTAGAGGCGGTGGGGGAGGCAGAGGAGGTGGTGGGCGAGTTCAAGGGGGTTGGTCGGATTCAGGAGGACAGCGAGGTGGAGGACGACAAAATAACAGAGGAGATTACAATAACCAGCAATCCGACAATAGGGGCGGAGGCAGTGGTTACAATAATCAACAATATGACAGTAGAGGTGGAGGTGGCGGCTACCATAATCAGCAGCATGACAACAGAGGAAGAGGCGGTGGTGGTGGGTATAACCAACCTCAACAACAGCAATATGATAACCGTGGAGGTGGGGGCTACAATAATTACCAGCAGCAGCAAAACTACAATACATCTGGAGGTGGAGGTGGAGGAGGCGGAGGTTTTTATCAACATGATAACCGTGGTGGCGGCGGCGGTGGTGATTACTACCAAGATCAACAGCAGCAAGGGCGAACTGATAACAGATACGATGATAATAACCGGAGGCAACATCACAGAGGCGGAGGTGGAGGAGGCCGTGGTGGTCATCGTGGAGGAGGTGGAGGTCGCCGTTATTAAAATCGTAACTCAGTTGTCCCTTCAGGTTAAATTTGTACCAGTGATAATAAATTAATGTTTATGTATTCCATTTTTGTGCATGCAACTCACTAAAACTTTCTCATTACTCCTTTGTTGAACTTTTTCTTGAATCTCTGATTTTTGTGTTGTTGTTATATTATTTATTTGTTTATATACGTTGTAATTAATTATATAATTACCAAATAATAAAACAAGAAAGCTTAACGTTGTTAAAAATACGGATTAGTTAATGACATGGCACAGTTCACTTTGTCTTTGTCAATCATAAGAAATGACAAGTACTAGATTTAAAAGTTGTATTGAGCCAAGTGCCTCGCAATTTTGGCACGATTGGCACCAGTGTAGTAGGCGGAGGGATCAACCGAAGGGCGCTGGGGATAACGCTCATAACTTGACGCACCGCGCTGATTAGCAATCCTGTAGTTTACATTGAAAATGTTTTGTGGGGACGGTAAGGCTTGGACCAGGGTGGTTGCAATCATGGCCAAAATGGTGAAAAGGATAGCGACCTAGGTTGATTGAGAAACAAAGGAGAAAAGTTAGTAAAGAACTGATGCTCATTGCTCATCATGAGAAAGCGAATTTAACGCTAATAAACAGTGCAAATATTTACCTTCATGATGACGATAGCGTTTTACTTTGTCTTTTATCCTTGAACAAAAGTGAAGTCACTGTGCGTGCGGCTTGCCTTGAATTTTGCTGTTACTGGAACGACGGACGAATTCTGACTGTTTCAGCAGCACTGAAAAATATTGTCCAGCAGCCACGCTATAGAAAATTAATTCAGTTGGCTGACTTTAATTTGACTGCTAACTAACTAACTACCATATAAACTGCAAGGATGGTGAGATCCAGCCAGGAAGTGTTCATCAAGAGCAACATCTTCATAATATGAATTGAAATGTTTATCATAAAAGATTTCTCACGCTGGATATTCATAACATGATAATGGGAAGATTGAAGTGAGGAGAGGAAAGATGAGCTAGAAAATGTATTTACATGCAAACTTGTTCAGGCTTTCGTGAGCAGTACACAAAGGCGTTGTTTTCAGTAAACACTGGAAGATAGGCAGTGTGTTTTAAGATAAATGCCAAGAAAGAACATCTACCTACGCCGCATGCATTCCTAACGTGCTTACATGCATATCACCGTATACCGCTTGCCTAAATAAAAAAAAGCTTAACATCTTTGTTGTTAGCAACATCATATTATTGCATTGTTGAGTGAAACCACCACCGACAAGTAGCCAACAACAGTCCAATTCCAGAATCCATCCATCATCACTGAGCTGAATTCCTCCATGTATTTATGTATGTAGATAGATGAACAGATTATGATTACTTAAGATGAAGATGAGTAATGCAGAAAAAAATTAATGAAAGCAAGCTGCTATTTTTATAGGCAAAAATTGGCCCAGTGCACAATAATAAAAGAGACTCATCATCAGTCTCATCCACAAATCATCAATTTTTTAAGTTGCCTTTTTGGTGGTGTACACAACACGAAAAAAAAGTTGTCAGTTGTTGTGAGGACGGACGGAGAAGCCAAATAAACTACGCCCTGCCAACAACAATTACTTAAAACACATGTACTACACAAGTTAGTGCGCAACACATAAGTATGTGTGTACGCAGGAGCGTCATCGTTATTTGCATTCCTCCAAACTGCTGTGATAGTGATATGATTTACTTTGATGTGGATAGAACAAGTACATTAAGATAAGATATATCTGCGAACAGGTACGCATCTTGGAATTTATCGTGTAATGGTTCACATTTTTACACCTGTGCCAGATTGTCGCTATAATAATTTGCCAATTTATTGCATGCAAATAAATAGGTATGCATTTAATAAAAATGTGAATTATCTGTTGTGTCGGTCAGTATTCTTTGCTTCTTCTTCTTCTGTAGGTGTATTTACAATTGGTAATATGCATAATGTGAAATATGAAACGTAATAAGTCAAGCAATTGATACGATAAGTATGATGACAGGATGAAGATATGATACGAAATGATCATGGTTGGTGGTAGGTTTACTCGCACGCACCAGCACGTCCTTGCCCTTGGAGATGAGCTCGCTTCTTTTCTGTCTATTCCCATGTAAACTTTTATCATAATTTGCATGCATGTAGCACCTAACTATTGCTATAATTTGAAGAACAATATTGTTAAGATATTTTTTACCATTATTTGCACTTGTGTTGTCTGAACAGGAGCAATGAACACATTCAACATTGTTTGGAATCTGTTGGTTGGAGCATTCTTGTTGTAGGTTGTTCTTAACACAACCGCGCTATTTTAGCAACTTCTCCCTGACTAAATTACCAAACATCAGAGAATTAATAGTAACAGCGCATGATCCTTATGAATAATTGTATGCAATTTTTTACTACGCACTTTTAATGGAAAATAAAGTTTTTGCTGTCATAAATTTTTGGAATGAAACGGGGAAGCCTTATAAGGGACAAACTTATTTGCAGTTGATGAAAACGTGTGAAAAATTTAATAACCTGAAAAGCAATTTATTTTTGCAAAAAACTCATCCCGACACTTTTTTCATGATAATTCGTACGTTGCATGTTGCAAGTCGTTTCTTGCATTCATAATTAGACAGTGTAAATGACATGCCGTGTCTTGCTATTTATGTGTGTATCGAGTGTGTCGTGGTCGTCATAGTGAACAAAGACAAAAAGGTACTTGCTATGCGTTTTTTACTGGAGAACAATCAACAGAATTTTAAAGTGGAATGAATTGGACTATAGGGGCGTGCAATATGTGTCGTACAGACATGGAAACATCAGCCCAAGTTGTATACTTTTATGGTTGTACCCACGATTTAAATGTTGAAGGGGGATAAGCTGTAATTTTTATCAACTTTTATGTTTGTTTTTATGACACATCACATATTAATTATGATTTTCTTAACCTGGATACTCCTCATTCAGATGACGTCAATAGGACAGGATATTTCAAATTAAAATTATTATTTCTACCACTTGGGCGCATATGACACAGGTAATTCAAACGAGTTCTTTGTCACTGTACAAAGAAATGTAATTTTTCGATTTTGGTGTTTTTGATTGTGGTTCAGCGCAATGAGCAATAAAATGTTGCGGAAGGTCTTTGTTCATGCCGCTGCCGTCTCTTTAAAATTCATTGTTGTCCAACAAATTGTTAACGTGCCTTTAATGTACAAGTGCCTACATCCTGTTTCGTTCAAACTATGCATAACATTATCCATGCATGATGTATGATCTTCTCCCTGTCTTAATCCTAAACGATTTCCATTTCACCACAAACTCTTTACTTACATGCACATACATACACAATACCTAATCAACAATTATAGGTATTACATACGTGGATGAACACGACGCAAGTTTGAAAAAACATTATATAATATTATATCTTTGTTCACTTTGATTCAAGTCGCATTAATTTAAACATTGTAGTTTTTTAGTAGCAGTATTTCTTTTTTTCCATCACGCCATTGCGTCGCAGAAATCGTCGTAGCATATGCATGAAATATGGTTGCAAATGGTTAGGTATTAGGTAAATATATCACATTACATTGTTGAGCAAAAAATCATAAAATGTCATTGTCATTGCCGCATTTGTCCAGCTTGTCTATTTTTAGGCCTTTATTTATTTTTATGTAATTTTTAATTTGAATGCCACGCAATCACTGCTGAATGTGATGCAGATCATGTGGACTGAGGAGTCGTGAGTAGCATCAAAATAATCATGACTATCATTAAATTATCGTACACGAGCAATAAATACATTATCATATAAAACACTTTACTCCTCGTCTTAAAAACGAGAAGCGATGCTTTGTCGTGGTCAATTTGTCATAAGTTTCGGAACATATCATTGTCAGTTGTCCTTTGTATAACATTTCACTCAATTATTATTTGTAGTTTTTTTCTGAACAACAATAATTTAAATCTCAATATACAGATGCCGGACAAATTGACATGCAATTTCAATCTATTATTACCGTTGTCTGGAAATCAAACAACAAAGGGCCAATTTATTAGTCTGCGTCTGTCTGACTCTTTTGTAGACAACTATTCGAGACAATCCACCGAGACAATTTTAAAACGACCGAGATTCTATTTAGCCTGACATTGAAGGGGCTATAGTCTATAAGATGCCACCTAAAACAGTGAACTATGCAATTATTTAGTATGTATAATTTAATTTAACAGCTTTGGACTCTAGTATTCTTAATTCTTCATAGCAACTGGGCAATAAATCTTCAGTTATCGTTTACCTATTTACCTGTCACCGTCACCTGTCGTCTTCCCACCACGTGACCAGCAAACAATGATTTCAGCATTAATTTTTCCTTTCAGGTGATAATGAATAATTAAGTTCACAGGGGGAAGGAAACATGGAAAATAATGATTTTGACATGAGTTACTTACATCGCAATCGCAAAAGAGTTGTTAATTTATTTATATATATCTGGTTTGGGTTGGTTTCTTGGCGAACGGTTGCGGAATGAAAATTTTACTTCACCATTTCGCAAACAAATGTCTTCAGCACCACCAACAATGCTCCATAGGCACACCTTTGGAAGATGAGGATAACATTTAATAAAAGTGCTGCCATTAACCTTCGTGTTATTGTGTTACTTTTGTAACAGGTTTTCTTTTTGGTCATTGCGATAATTCGCTTTAATAATAGCCCTCATGCTGTCATTTATTTATATATTATTCCAAATGAAGAGTTCACAGTATTGTGGAAATGTACTTGCAAATATGAATACTTTAAGACTACATTGATTGTTGTATTTCCAATGCTTGTTACGTCTACCTGTGAGGCGTGAATTTCTGGTTGACTACATGCAGTAATTATTCCTCCTATCGATGAGCTTTAATATGATTTGAGCCATGCATGCCACTACCGGTTTCCATTTCCATTCTTCTGTTGCAAATTTTACCTTTAAATCATTATTCCTGCGCTGAATCTGTGTACATTTGACATTTCCAATTCCTGTTTATGATTGTGGATTGCGATAACTGACCACTACAACAAACAACAACAAACCAGCGTGAGCGTAACATACCCTTTCTATGAAACTATAAATTGCAAATTTGGATGATAACAGTGACTCATTAGGATGAGTTAATTGTTCAAATTAAGCTCATCCACGCTCATAATCATAAAGAAAAACAAGATTTATACATGCCTACCACCAGTAAAAGTCTGTTGCAATGCAACACAACAGCAATACTATTCATATAAGGAACTAATAAGGAAGTTTATAGTTTTTATTAGCAAAATATGATATCTCTAGAAGAGTACATGTGAACATGAAACTCATCATAAATATAGAATCGTAAAATATTTCGCCTTTTTCATGTAAACGTCAACATAAAAAAGCTAATTGACACGGACAGCATTTGGGGCACTCTAAGACTTACCTGAGATTTTGACAAAGAACATTTCACAGACTGCACTGTCGAATCAGCAGCTCAATTAATTTAGTTGTCATGAATTCTATGAGTTTTATAAAACTAATCCCCGTAAAAAATGAGAGAATATGGGAATGCCTCGTCTCCCGGGTAAGATTAGTATACGCAACCTACGATACAAAGGAACCCCAGCCGAATCATTGCCATTACTACTTTTCGTTTCAATCCCAGACCACTGATGATGATAAGTCCATCCTACAAGTTCAGTAAGAAGTTCTTACTATAAGAACGCATTACTACATGCCAGCGAAAGCATAATGCTTATTGCTTATAGTTTCTGCTGGAGCAGAGTTTCTGATGATGAACATGTGAGACGTGAGTATAAAACTATTGTGTAGTATGTGAATGTGAAGTTCACATATTGGTGAAGTGAATCTTGCGATTCTATTTCTGTTCCATTATTACAGACAGGTACACAGAAGAGCGCATGGAGGCAACATTTTTTTCTGTTTACATTTTTCCCTGCAAAAAGTTTTTATAAGTAAAAATACACAGACTCACATTACGTAATGGTAAATAAATAAATACCGAAGAACTTTGTGCGAAATTCTATTAAGGAGCCTTGAAAAATTGCTGCACAAAGTTTGTTGTGTTAAGTAAAATTAATTCTATGGTTTGCGTACGTATGTAATCACGCTTGTAGGGAACCGCTAAAATAATCTTGAATCATGGGTGAAATTCTAAGGAAGTTTCAGGAAGACTATTTGCCAATGTTATGTCGGCAGTTTGAATATTTTTGGCAACTGAGTGGGGAAAAGTACCTTTGCTGTGGAAAACATGCCAAAGCTGCAATTGCAGGGATATTTGTAACTGTGTTCGGACTGGTTGTCTTGTCTTTCGATAATGTTAAAACTCAGTGAGTACAACAATGACGTTACTAACAGACTGAATACATTCCTAATAAAATTCATTTGTAACTATGCAACCTTAATATTATTGTGTTTCTGAATTCCAGGCCGGGTACAACCGTCATACGCGACAAAATTTTCGGAATTGAGCAGCGGTATTTCCTTGTCTACTTCAACGGTCTCCTGCTCTATCTCTGCCTATTGGCGGTTATGGACGAAAATTCTGTTGGATGACATTACGAATAACCACCTCATCTTTACTTTAATTATATACAATTCTAAAATATTTTAAGTACGTTTCACTCTCTTCCAGATGTCTTTAAATATATTTTATTAATATGATTGTTCTGTAATGACTACTCAGCTACTCCCAAAGCCAAATGCTCATAAAATATTTAAATATATATACCAACCCAGTTAAGTTACCAGAGTTTAGAGTAATGTCTAATGTCTACAAGTATTGCATATTATATGCCTATGTAATTTAATACTGCCACTATCATGACTGAACTATGCAACTATGTATAACTCAAACACAAACTATGTATGTATGTATATAAACTAATGTCAGTGTCCAAACATTTTCCACTTACAGTTTTTGATCTGCATTTGGGAAGTTATAGCATTTAGACGTAAAAAAACATATTTTATACTTAAACTATAAGTTAACTCGGCAGCTATTTGTATTAAGAAGTGATTCAGGTTGTTATTAGTTTGGAAGATTTAAAAATAAAGGACTTACTACTAATTTGTTATACTTACGAAAGTTAAAGGGGGTACTGTATTGAACATTACCATTGCTATTTAGTGCTAATATATAATGCTTGATACTTCTCCTGTTACAGGAGTCCTGTATATGACATGTCAGGAACTCCGCCCCATTAAATTCCGGACATCCGTAGAAGACGATAAGTAAGTTGGAATTTGGTTGTTCATCTAACGCTCGGCAGTTAAAGTTGTATAAATCTGCTTGGCGTTGAAAGAATGCTAGCCACGTCCACCTTCTGACCTTTTTGTGAATGATACTTACAAACTTGTTAATAAGACTAAAACTAAAAAGTAGGTTACATTTATGTAGGAGGTGGCATTCATAATAGTAAGTTGCTAATTGTATAGCACACCTGCCTGACATGTAAAATTAAGATAAATTGGTGAACAAACCAAACCACCTTGGCATGGAACGGAGTCATTTTGGATGTTCTAGTGACTAATCACTGCTAGTAACTATGGATAAATGTTATCCAGTGTGATTAAAAAACCAGTGGCACTGGAACTTTTTCACATTGGCATAAACATACACATAATGTAGCAATCGTACATTAAGTTTTTTTAACATTATTATGCATGGTCAATTTGGTCCACTTTATGCAACGCTTAGGAATGTAGGAAACCATTGAAGATTAAAATGCAAATAAGGACCAGGCACAACACGAATTAAGTACATGTCCTTCTAGTGGTTATTTGACCTGACTTTCAACGGTTTAATTACCTAAAAGGCCTTCCAAATCACGAATAAATTTGCTCAAAGTTTCAACTAGATTTTTAATTAAAACCTTGATGCTCATAATTTACTAATTCCTAAAGTGAGTGGTGATAATCGTTTTCAATAATCTCATTATTAGAATTCCTGTCTGTGTGTTTTAATGTAATCTTTTCAAAAAAATATTAATGTACTTTTAAAGACAATTATATCTTCTTAGTTCCATTGAAAGGATCCTAAATGCAGATTTACAAGAAATCATTATTACCATTATCATTTTCCCCAAAAGCATACAAAAGCAAAAATGATTCTACTTCCAGCGAAATTCATCCGAGGAAAAACTAATGTTTGCTCATCAACCAGCCCAAATAAACTGCATGGCACGTGCCAAAATTGTTGCCCGTCTTTCACTCTACAAATCCCATCCACTTTCATTAGTATCCAGTTAGCTAAAACAATTAAAAATTGCAATTATCGACATGATTAGCCGGGGCAAATTAGCAACATCTTGTCCCAAAATCATCATCATTATCATCTTGACTTTGTTGAGAGGAGACGACGACGAAGACGACATTTCCGCTTGCCTCAACATTGCTTGGTTGCTGGCGCACGTGTATGCATAACAGCTCATTCGCGTCGTCTCGAGACGCCCCGCTGAAGCACGTCAAGCCGATTGCGAGAGCTGCTGAGCAGCGCTCCTCTTCCAACTGGGTGCAGTGTGTGCGGTGTGCCAGTCCTCTTGTTAGCGACTCCTCTTGTTGTTCTACACCACAGCAGACGGAGAGAAAGCAACACTTTTCCAGTAGCTGATTTTTTTCAAACACTCAAAATGGTTAGTTTTCTCCGCAGTTTTCAGTGAATCGTAACTAATTAATAGCGCAGTGCTTTTAAAGGTGTGTGATTAATGCTTGTGATTTTTTTGTTGTGGTTTTGCAGAGTACCAATAAGAAGAAGACAAGGAAGTTGAGAGGTCACGTCTCTCACGGACACGGACGTATCGGTAAGTTTTGAAAAATATGATGATTGATGAGTTGTTGGATAAATTTGTGGGTTCACTGATTAAATTTGCAGCATGCCGTGTGTGTGTGGTTAGTGAGATAAGGATTTTGATTAGCTTTTCTTTAAAAGGTTCACGTTCGAGTTTAAAAATTAGGGTTTTCGAACAGTGGAGGTTAGTTTAGTTATTTTCTTCATTAGCGGCAGTTTGACAGATTTTTAGTGTTTTTGTAAATCCCTGGGTAGAGAAAAGTGCATATACATAGTTTATTTTCTGTAATAATTTTGATTAGTTAACTAATCATGATTAATCTTATGCCGAGAGTCGAATGGTTCTGATGGTCACTTGAAAGATGTTATGATGAAGATCGATTTTCAGTTGAAAGGCAGTTTTAATGGCAATAGATATTAATAACAGGTATTTTGTAGCTTGTACTTTCTGTGGTTAGCCATTTGGGAAACAGTGTTCCATGAATCAGGTGTTATTAGTATGGAATGTGTCGATTGTCAAATGAGTTAAAACTTTCAAATTATTTCGTATCTTCGTATCAGGGATGGAACATCAACAATTTTTATATCAGCGAAGATTTGTGTACCTAGTTTACTTTGATCAATAATGCGAATTTTGTATTTTACATGAATTTTACAGGAAAACACCGAAAGCATCCTGGAGGTCGTGGTAATGCCGGTGGACAACATCATCACAGGATAAATTTCGACAAATATCATCCAGGATATTTCGGAAAGGTGCGTAAATCCTTGATGAGTGTTGACTATATCAATAACGACCATTAATATTTCTGTTGAATGTTTATACCTAATATGCATTGTATAACTAATCAACCGGATTTTGTTGCTCCTTATTATAGTTGGGTATGAGAAATTACCACGCACGTCCCATTAAGAAGTACTGTCCTGTCCTCAACTTGGATAAGCTCTGGACATTAGTTAGTGAGCAGACCAGGTTACAATATAAGAACAGCGCTGATGGAAAAGCCCCTGTTATTGATGTCATCAGAGCGGTTAGTATTAATTTAGCAGTACATCGTTCGAAATGTTGCACCAATGACTTATTCGTCTGAATGAATTTTGACAAATCTTGTTGATTTTATTTTATAGGGTTACTACAAAGTCCTCGGCAAGGGTGTCCTTCCTAAGCAGCCTGTAATTGTAAAAGCCAAGTTCTTCTCTCGTAAGGCTGAAGAGAAAATTAAGCGGGCCGGCGGTGTGTGCGTTCTTCAAGCTTAAGACATTTTTACTTTTATGCTACGGGAGTTTGAAATAAATCGAATGTTTAAGTTTATATATCTTGAAAATGGCGTCGTTTTATTATTATCATATACTACCCATTGTTAGCATTATTTACCTATGTAGAATACATTTAGTTCGTTATGGATGATGACACGTAGTCAGTTAAATTGTAACCATTATCATTGTAATTCGATATTTTCCGATAGAGGTACATCTTGTCTGTGGTAATGATTACATTTTGATAAACCCAGTCAGTGGGTAATACCCACCGCATTTTAGTCGTAGTTTTTTTTACTAATGGATTGAATATTATGGGAAAGGGGTAGGAAGTTGCCTAATGTCACTTTCATGATTTCTTTGAAGGGACAACACAGCAAGCAGTTATGTTATGGTACATACGATCATAATGCATAATAATTTAGATTATATCTAGAGTCTTGACGCAGTGGAATTGTTTCTAACATCTTTTCAACCGAATTTATGCATTGTGTGCATGCTCAGTTCGTGGAATAGGCGAAAATGTGTATTCGTCTCAGTTTGTAACAATTTTGTTAAAATCACAGACCTTGTGAGCAGTGAATAATGCTCTTGTGAATTTAAACAAAAATGACACGTTACATAATGGCAGTTCGACCGTTTAAACGCTGAGACAAAGCAATTACGCATGCACAATTGGAACGGAACTGGCAATGCACGTAGACGTCACAAGAGGATGTAGTTAGGTTATTTAGACGCTGTGCTACTACCTAAATGCATAATAATAAACATTGTGTAGTTGATTGGGGCATTATGCGAATTCATTGGAATGGCTAAACTGGAAAAGCGACATAATTTAGCCATAATAATTGGATCAAGAGATTGTTCGTCAATCAGTGATATTCCTGTGGCTGCTTTAAAAGCGATTAGTCAGTCGTGTTGAGAATAATTTTAACGACTACTATAGTTCACCAGCGAATGTCACTGGACTAACTGGACTGGACATCTGAATCAGTTTATATTATCTTATTCATTCATCTGACGTGTACATAATATACCTTGTTTATCATAGTTCCGTATTTATAACATACTTTATTGCATGTACATAAATACTCCGCACTGTTACGCAAAGCAAATCTCAATTTCTTTCAAACCAAAGCTGATTGAGTATGAAGTATGACCATAGTACATTCTGGAAATCCTTCTGCAATGGAAAATCGTTTATGGTGACCTCTCATAGTTCATCAATGAACATTATTTAATCTTTATACATTACCCACTTTTGACAGAAGAGTAATATCAAAATGCATTTCTTTTACTTCCCGTATTCTTTCTGTTTGTTTATGAAATAAAAATTGTGAGTTCATTTTATGACATGTGGATCATGTTAGTAAGTTGATGAAATTGAAACTTGGAGGGTTAGGACTTTCATTCATTCATTTATATGTACTTGTATTTGTATCTTTCACGAAAATTATTTACACAAGCAAATCCACCAAATATATAAATAAGTTAAAGATAAAACTGGTCATAATGAGTTGCTCATTTCATTTGACAGCGTATTATAACAATTATTGGAAATGTTACTATTCCTGCTTATTGGAATACTTTTTGCCACCTGTGTGTATCTTTGTTCTAGTTGGAATGCATCTGCATGAGTACAGGTAATGGCACACACGAGAAACAACGGTCATCTCAGACATCTGCATTGCCAAGCGCCAGCATATATCATTAGTATGCATTGCTTTAGTGCTCAGAGACATTGAAATTGTCAGGTAGCTAAAACGCATCCTTTCTCACAGGACATCAGACCAAATTTTCGTATCCCTTGAAATAGTAAAAATTTTTTATTCCATCATAATATTTTAAGTTTAATCCAAAGTGTGATGCATTTGCTTCTCATTCTTATTGCTAGCACGTCTTATTTGAGCCCCGTTTTGATTTAATTTTGATCACACATTTGACAATATAGCGACAAGGTGAAAACCGCTGCTGTATACTACGTTGTATTCCAACACTTTCTCAACGCAATTTCAAACCGCGAATAATGCTACATCTTAAATCGTGTAATAGGATTTTTTAGTTACAAATTACAATAAGATTATAATTTCGTGATCTGAAGAAGTTCATATTTCTGATTCATATTGCATTATATTATTAGCACACGCACAGCTTTATCTTCCAACCTCATAATATATTTTTGATTACTGCCTTCATATCACATTTCAAACACACTTCTTTTGCGTTTCTTAAATCGGCAGCATCAGAATCGGAGTTTCTTTGAGTTTTCCTTGAGGTAGATGACCAGCTAGCAGAACCGGCAGTATAAAAAACTAGCCTCCCAAGAAGTAAGCAAATTTTCCATGCATTTTTAAAACGATGATTTTGATCATCATAAGGTTATACATACATTTTGTGTTGGACTTGTTTTTTGTGTGCATAGTCCTATACACATTTCGTATATCTAATGAAATTCACTCACTCCTGAAAGCTTTGCAGCAATGCTGTGTGTGTCTGAATATTTTGAAAGTACACCGAATCTGACAAGTTAATGTAGCCATCTATATACTCCACCATTATTACACGCCTGCTTTACACAATAGTTCAAATGCTATAATTTTGCATGCTACTCACTACAGAAGAAAGCAACGACATGGATTATTCAAGGCAAAATACAATATAAACAAGCACTTGAACACGCATAACAATAAAGGTAGGCACAGGTAAGTAAGTAATACTTTGCCTTTGATGCATACAATTTTATGAGAGACCTCGGAACAGAAGAAAAGAAAACCTCTGCAAAAGAAACGCCATGTATCCAAAATGTTTGTTGAGCAGAATGTATGCGGATTTCTCACCTGCTGCTACTCCTTCCTCCTGCCATGGTGACTGCATTGCATTTCAAATATTAAACATAATATGGTTGTTATAACCACGTACGTAATTTCCACTTAAATTTTTAAAGGTACACGTTGCTGTATGTTTTTAAACAATGCAGCAGTGCTCATTCACACTGCATAATGATCATCATGCCAATTGTTAGCAAATCCTAAGTATTGTACCTTCTCCATAATAGCATGTAAGGTAGCCGAAACGCTGGTTCACTGAAAAGCAATTCGTAGCATTTTGTTTGAAGATTGCAGACTGCTGTTACAATGTGTATAACCATTCATCTTTTTGTTAACGTCTCTCCTCCTTCTTTATTCTCTCCCCTTTCCATTTACTGTTTATCTGTTTTCAGTTTTCAACATTATTTTTCATTTGAAAATTAAATCTTCACCAAGCATCTTTTGAATTCCATCTTATGTATTTTTAATTTCAGTAATGGAAAATGAAATGAGCATGGGAAGAGATGTTAATTTTGTTAATGTTGAGAGGATTTAGATCACAAAAGGCTTGTCAGCAATTTCCACAGAAACGGAATTAAATTCATATGAGTTATGTATGTATATGGACATAAATTGTAAATAGGTAGATATGTGCATAATGTACAGAGATAGTATTTTAACAGTATGAAAAGAATCACAACGTAGGTACACATAAAACAACATGGAAGGATTGATATGATACTACTTGTCAGCAGAAAATAATACATCGTCTTAACACTTTGTGAAATAACCCCAAATTCCCAATTCAATATTTTACATAAGTTATAAGTAATAAGTATTACCTACAACTTTTTTAGCATCCTTCTCCTTTCTATTCCGCTTAAAAAAGATACAAATATTTCCTCAAGCGAAGTCAATGATAATTTATTTAAGTGCAAAAATATTGCCTAATCACAGGTTCTGCGTAATACATTATACAAGCAGAGATGCCAAAAATACTTTTGGACTTGCTCTCAAACGACACCAAAGACCAAATAGACACTTTCTCTTGAGAAGCCTAGAAATAAGTTATGTGAAGTGACAAAATTTTTGCAGCAAAATATTATGATGATTCGCTCTTTGGCATTCAAAAGAATAGACGTCCCTTTGAAGTGCTCATGTTTTCATAATGGAAGTCACGACAACAAAAGTTTCAAAAGAATAAGACACTGACATAGTAAGCATCTCGCCTTATGAATCGCTAAAAAATTCATATTGGAAAAAGGGGAATGATCATTCGAACGTCCTCATATTTTCTAAAATCTTTAACAGCAAAAGCTTCTTGAAAAAAAGCCAATATAAGTCAGCAAACTCGACTTGAATTCCTTCTGTTGCGCCGCTGTATTTTTGACAGAAAAACTGAAAAGAGTACATTGGCCAATGTGGAACTTGATTCTTGCTTGTAGTATGCTTTTAAGCGTAGGATTCTTTATCTCATCAGTCGTGTAAAAGATCAGAGATGCTTTTTTTAAAATAATAATAATATGTATGCTGGATGAATTGAATTTCGAATTGAATCCCAGTGTAACAAGCATACCTACAGTTCTACTGAATACTTGAGTAAGCAGTGCTATAGCAAATGCACTTGTCAAAAGCTGGTCTTGAGACCGAGTTTATAATATTGAAAGAAACGTTGTAGTAGCTTCTTCAGCACAGGGTTATCATCATCATCCTCATCCAAGCAGTAAGTCCGCAAGCAATAAAAGGATATGGCTAGAAAGACGACGTTTTCATATAAAAAAAGTTGGTGTTGTAGATGAGATTTTTCGAGAGAGAGAGAGAGGAGAACTGTTGCTTTAATAGCAGTGAAGTATCATCTTGAGCAGATGAGAAATAAGAGAGGAAGAGCTCACAACAGCACAGCAGCACCACGCAAACAAGGTACTTGTTCATAAAAAACTACTTTTTTATATGCCCATCCATTTACAATGCAGATAGAAAGAGAGTGAGAGAGACTCAACTTTATGTATTGAGTTTTGCATGGATATTATTTTTTTCCACATTCCAGGTCCAGCCGAAAAGAAAAGGCTATACGTACGTAATAAGCAGGCAGGCAGGAAAAGAAAAGGGTATTAACACTGACTTGACTTGTTTTTGTTACTGCCAGTTCTACTTCTTGCAATCAGCCAGCTTTTTCTCTGCCATTCTGTGTGCAAGCCACACTGGAAACTGGAAATAAAAGACACAGGACGGGAGCGAAGAGCACATTATTATTTTTTAAGTAAAAACATTATATTGGTCTTTTGAGAAAATGAGAGATTAGGTGAGATTTTGCTGCTGAGGAGTCACTTAGCATAGACAGTAAGACAGCCAGTCAGTCAGTAAGCGAGCTCTCTCTCTCTCTCTCATCCGGACACTGACGTTGCTGATTATACATTTTTTTATATTGTAAGAAAAAGGATTAAGATAATTTAGTTGAGAAGAGGAACGAGCTTGAGCGCTCAGTTTATCGTTATCACTTGTGTCGGTGGTGGTGTTTGTGTGTGGCAGTGTGTCTCGTTCAATAAACTTCCTATTTATTCTTGTGTGCAAGCACATGCATGGTCGCACCTAAATAAATAGGATTAAAAGCAAACTGCTTATTTATTTAGTTAGTTAGTTTAGTGATGATTGTTTATAGAAGAGATAGGAAAAGTAATTATAGTAAAGATTCTAGCCGTAGGTATTTAAAGTTTTCGTCCGTGACAATGTACGTGGCCGCTGTAGTACTTACCTTTTGCCTTTTGGGAGCAGCGTCGATAACGACGGCGGAGGAGAGTAGTGATGTTAATCCAGAAAGTAAGTTCATTATTTTTTTGTCTATTCATGTTTTGGAGCAAATTAATATCTAGAAATGGGGAAAAATTTACTTGTTAGGCTGCTGTGCAGGCGCTTAGTATGTATTAAAAAATACTACGCACAGTTTGCTACCGCAATGAAACGGAACATTAAGTCTTGGTGGTATTACACTTTCTGTCATTGTCAATCCAAAACAAGGTAATCATTTCAGGCGCTCTTGATGTGATTTACTTTTGTTTGGCTAAATAGTTTTGATGGAACGAATTTCACATTCCAACGCTTCAAAATCAATGACATGATTTCTTAATGGCCAAATGTGTAAGGGCCTCTACCTTAAAAATGGAATGGGATATAATACTACAAAGTTATGAGTTGTATTTCAACTTATTTTGTGGCAGTGCCTTGATTAAAATTGAATGTGACTTGAAATATTTATGTCGCAAAGTTGCCAAAAGCTGGCTGCTCTGTTGCTACAAGGCTCTACAGCAGCTCATTGCATTGCACGTTTTTGCACGCTTGGCTTACCTGTCAAATTTTCTCATGGTAAATTGTGCATAAAATGCATTAAAACTCGTAATAATCTAAATCAATGTAAAGGTACTAGACTGTAATGTACATAGATCCTTGCCTGCTAGGCTTAAAGTTTGAAGTGAAAGTTTTAGTTCCCAAAATATCCTTTCAGTCCATTTTTATACTTTTTTGCTAAAACTTTATTTTGCACAGAATGTGCAAATTGAAATTGAAAGGTTCCCTCTGAGCCTTTGTTAAAGTTTTGGGTCTCGTATTTACCGTAATTGACTAAACTCACTCGCACAGTCGCACATGGTATACTACATTAGGTTATTGTAAGGATGACGAAGTTGTGTGCATCCACACTCACTTTCAAGTTTGGAATTTTACAAAGTAGCTTTAGTAGACAGGTACATCTTAAAATATTATGGTCTATAATATTGACATTGTGTCAACTAAAAAAGTGAAGACGTTTACAATGATGATCAAAATGAGTCAGCTAAAAGTTTTTTGTTATATTGCTTTGTTGCAAGGCTTTCAAAAATGGGTTTTCTAGGTCTTGAGAGTCTCAATGCATTTTTAGCAAAAACGAAATTTCAATTCATTGACGAAATGAGCTCGAAAACGTGTCTTCTGTTGTGAATGATGATAGTGATGGTAGCAAGATTAAATACTCTCACGTGGCTTATCTGTATAGGTAATATTTTACTTATATTTGGATTCTATCTTTCATTTACTCTTCATGAATGCACTTAACAGTTTGTGGCTTTGAGCGTGCATGTGAGGTTAGAGATAAGGAAGATTTCACAAAATATTTTGCTACAAAAATATAAAAAAACATGTATCGTTATCGTTCATCTTCTATCGTTTTTGCATACCACTGACACAGATCTCACGCTTGTTTGATTGTCATGTACCCTTGGCAATTTTTGCTGCATCGGATTTAAAACTATTGATCCGTGTGATGTGACGCAGTGCGATCTAAATTTGTAAAATAATACATTTTAGCAAACGTCATGTATGTAAACGTTCATCAGCATTTTTTATAAAAACTCAAAACTTGCCATTTGAAAATGGTTCTAGCTCAAATGCCAATATTCTAATTGAGAAAAAATTATTTCAATGTCAAAATTTGAAAATTCTAAAGCTCTGACTTGGGATGCACTTCGTCTCATGATTAGTTTCTTTTAATATTTTGCAAAACAAATCCGTACAGTAATTGAGCTCTGAAAGAACGCAGGCACATAGGGCAACGTCAGGAAAACCGGTTTCTTTCTTCTTCCAACGATGCTGTTTTTTCAGCGTTCTTTCCCCTTTTCTCCATTGTTTCGTCATTGTACCAGCCCAAACTCTCATGGAAGACTTTTTAGGTTATACGAACGAACAACCAACAGCATATCATGATTTTTTTGTATGTAAATGTCTACATATTCTGTTAAAACATCCAGGTTCATTGTTGCCAGCATCAATGCAAAGTTGCGTATAGTCAAATTCATGTTCTTGGCGGAGATGTAGGACTACTCAGAAAAATAGACAATGATCGCCATTCGCCATGCTAAATAAATGAAGCAAAGAAACAAACAGGTAACAAACGTATTATTCTTGACACCACAAAACCACTGAAAACGGTTTGCTGTATCAGACTAAAGAACAGCAACGCGAAAGATATCAAACCGCAGAACCGGTGGTGGCGCAGCGAATAGCAAACTTTTAATAGCTGTGCACATCATTGCATGCATGCAAGTAGGAACATCATCTCGGCTTTAAATATCCATCTGCTCCAGCAGAAGATCATTGTAAATCCAGAAAAATAAAAGGTCGAACGTCTACATTTCATGATTGACGATCTTTGTAATAATAATTACTTCGGTATCAAATAAAAAAGAATAATATTTGGCTATTCTTAAAACGCCATGGCGTTCAATCGGTCATGCACTGCTTGTCTTGCCTGTTTGTTACGTTGGTTACGTGACTACGTGAGTTTCATTCCAGAGCTGTGGGCACTACATTTGCAGTGTGTACGAGTAGACTCACGTCATGTCATAATCATATATCTTGTGTAGTTGTTGCTGCATCATCACATTGTTTCTGTTTCTACGATTGCGAATACATACTTTCGTCAGGATGATTTCTGGTGGATAGAAGGCATTGACTTCACTCGGTCAGGTGGGTTGATGAAAAAATCAGTAGACTAGAAGAAGTGGCTGAGGAAACCTAGCTATATAGTTCTTCGTGGAAGAAACAAGCCGCTGGTCTTTACTACATACCTGTTAGCCATCTGTATATCTTTGGGAATGTATGTACCTGTTGACTCGTCCTCTAGAAATCATCAAAAGTATAATCACCTATCAGGGTATTGCTGGATATTCCTTTTGGATATTGCCTTGTAATCACTATAATCTTTGTATATCGTTAATAAAAATGTATTCCTATAAGCCAGTCATAATTCCTTTTCTATTAAACAACCTTCTTAGTCTTTATGCATTGTTAAAGCGCTGACCAGGACCAGACCATGCTCTCGTAAGCATTTTGTTAATGAAACGACTGACCATGAACTTCAGCACCACACATAATTTGCTCATCGCCGACCGGCATTGTGCGTTCAGTGGGCATTTCGAAAATATTATTAAAGCATTAAAGCGAGTCCTCATTTTTGTTTTTAACATGTAATATCTCCTTAAAAGTTTTCTTATTACTTACAGTAAACGATCCTTCATATTTTATTTTCTGGTACAGAGCTACAATAACTGTTCCGCTAGATGAATTAATGAAAATGATGTACAAAAAATATAATGGGTGCAACCAAACACGACAGTTTTCTTTAAGTCGTGCATTACATGTAAGTAATTAGCGCTCACGTAGCATAATAGGTACCCATTAATGAAAAAATGACGATGACGAAGCTAAAAAAGCCGAGAGATATATAAATAAACGGGCATAACATACCATGTAGTACGCAATGCACATTTTTATTGTTATGTCATGTTGTCAAATGATAATATTTTAAATAGGAATGATAACACCTCATAAAAAAGAATGAGCGTTGCTATGAGCACGACTGCAAGCTGTTATGTTGAGATGGGTGGCTGTATTATCATCTTCAAGATCATTGTCGCCATTACATGTATCAAGATTTCATGCCGTGCTACTTGGGTATCTGAGCTCGCCTTCCGTCTTGATTTTAAATTGTAACGTGGGACCGGGACCCAGGACACCACCATTACCTTATTCGCAGTTTACTTGCCAGCCAATCATTACAATCGTCCTCTCTGCAATCATCACATCATCTTGCTGTTATTATTTTATTATTTGTCCTGGTAATAGTCATGTAATGCACCAAAGTAAGCACTTCTATCTACTTCGCAAAGAGAAATACCGTTTATTTGCATACAAAAGCGTCTGCCGTTTCTTACGTAATATTTTTTTGCGGCAGGTACACGTTTTGTATGCCTGTAACATGGGTATTCAGGATTTAGGATGGATGATCATCATAACCATGATGACAAGAAGTGCTTATTTCCTACTTCTATTTCTGCTCCTTGTTGTTCCGCTATTGTTCTGTCTCGTCTTCAGGGCTTATATAATCCGCCTTTTCATCTTATTGTTCGTTTAGAGAAAACACGAAAAGTTTGATGAAAGAGTCATCTGAATGAAGAAATGAGTAGCGGTGGTCGTCGGCATTTTTACAGTTAATGCGGTAATGATTGGTAAAAATACGTCTATACAAGAAACGTATGTGCTCGAAGTAGCTGTTTATCGCGTTGCGGGCTCTTGGAGGAGTAGATTGCATTTTTTTGGTACGTGCGATTAGTGGAACTGTTCTCATTTGTTGTGCGGAGAACCGAAAAGGAAGAAACATGGGA
The DNA here is from genome assembly GCA_004115045.4 of Sinella curviseta. Taxonomy (NCBI): domain Eukaryota; kingdom Metazoa; phylum Arthropoda; class Collembola; order Entomobryomorpha; family Entomobryidae; genus Sinella; species Sinella curviseta. The sequence continues at coordinate 65,841,121 of CM023199.3, forward strand.
TATAATTTGATGATGATGGTGTTAGGGATGTTTCTTTCTTTGATTGCATGCGTTGTTTGGGCAGTAAAATGATGAGAATAAATATAGCAAATTTATTTCTCAGAACGAATGACGGACTCACGGAAGATTTGTCACAAATAAATATTTTTATGGTGATTGCAAAGTAGGTTGCTAAGCTATTTATAGCCATCATCCTTGTCCAAATTTAAAACCTAGTCCCTATGCAAAGATATGCTCATATCTTTCTAGATATTAACTGCTTCAAAGAAGTTGCACAAATAGTACGTTATTTCATTCGAGAATGTATGTATAATTTGTATATGCAATTTATTTGTTCAATAGATTTAGTAGTATTAACTGTCGCCACCGACTGGACCGAATCGTTACAGCGTTACCTGAGGTCGGGAAAGGTGAATGGGCTTAACGTACAAGTTTTGGGATTGGGCCAAGAATGGCAAGGCGGAGATGTTCGTGTGGGACCCGGAGGCGGTCAAAAAGTGAACCTAGTCAGGGAAGAGCTGGAGAAATTGGTGAAGGAGAAAGGTAGCAACGATGACCTTATCGTTATGTTTACTGACAGGTAAATTTGATGGACATGGTTCTACATACAGTGTACAACTATCGTGCGTATGCGTTGACTAATTTTCTAAAAATATTCAATTTAGTTACGACGTCCTCCTCCTCGGAAATGCGGAACAAATTCTGAAACAATTCAAAATGTCCAATGCTCGCATCCTCTTCGGAGCGGAAAGTTTCTGCTGGCCCGATGAAAGCTTGGCAAATGAGTACCCCGAAGTACATCGTGGTCGTCGTTACCTTAACTCGGGTGGCTTCATCGGTTATGCATCTTCCCTTCTCAAATTGCTCAAGTCCAAGGAAATTGAAAACAAGGATGATGACCAACTCTATTTTACCAAACTCTTTTTGGATGAGAACTTGAGGAACGAATTGAAAATCAAGTTGGATACAAAGTCAACAATATTCCACAATTTGAATGGAGCTACTGCTGAGTTGGAAATGTAGGCTTGCAGATAATTTTCAAGCATTTGTAAAGTGTCCATTAATTTAATCATCACTTCTTAAATATCAAACAGGCAATTTGTGGAAGGAGCTGCCAAAATCCTCAACACTCAGCAAAACACTCATCCTCTCGTACTTCACGGAAATGGTCCAACCAAACACATTCTCAACTCATACGGAAACTACTTGGCCAACAACTGGAATGAGGAAAGTGGCTGTGCCTCGTGCTGGGATGATATGATCTCCCTGACGGAAGTTGCAGTATGTTGCACGATCTTTTGAATGAAATAACTGCTTAAGTTCTTTGTTCGAGCGATTGAATTTAATAGTGTATGTATAAAATTGTAATTGTCACCTTTCATTTATTCTTTTCTTTTTGCGAGAAGGAAGAGAAGCTTCCCCAGGTACTCTTAGGACTTTTCATTGAAAAGCCTATTCCATTTTTGGAAGAATTTCTGGCGAAAATCCATCACCTTGACTACCCCAAAAAGAGAATTCATCTGTTTGTTCACAATGATGTGAGTAAAGTAACAATATCAACGATTATATTATATTTGCTTGCCAAAATGGCCCGATTTTGAGGGAAAATTGTGTTACAAATTTTACGGTTTTAAATTATTTCAGGCTGTCTACCACGAAAAGATTGTCGGCGAGTTTTTGGCAAACTACAGTGCAGACTATGCCAGTGTGAAAACCATATTGCCTTCGGACAACACAAAGGAATGGCATGCTAGGAACCTTGCCGTGTAAGACATTCTTGTAGAGAATTTAGAATTCTTGGATGAGATTGAGATGGATGATAATTTGTAAAACTTTGTTTAGTGACTTGGCCGTCAAGAAAAGCTGCGATTATTTCCTAAGTGTCGATGGAGAAGCTCACCTGGACAATCCATTCACCTTGAAGTTGCTGATTGAGCAAAATCGTGGAATCATTGCTCCACTCTTGGTACGTCCCTACAAGGCATGGTCCAACTTTTGGGGAGCTCTCAGCTCAGAAGGGTTCTACGCACGGTCCAATGACTACATGGATCTTGTCAAGGGCGATCGCAGGTTAGTCTTTCCGACATTCTGCTAATGCATCTCTTTTAGTATTTATTGCGTAGATAAGAATAGCGCAGCACGTGTGTAGTAGGGAAAGTTTCATTTTTTATTGGTAAGGTACACAATAATAGTTTACGTACAGATAGAATAAAATATTATTCCCGGACTAACTAAACCATGCCAAATAGTTTCATGACACAAATAAATTACCGTGGACACCATCGCCACAGCAAATCGCGGTGAAGTGAACAGAAGCACATTTGACAATTATTTTGTGCATTCGACAACAGTTATAACATAGGCTACAAACTACAAATATATAACTAGAACTACAAACTACAGAGTATGCATATCCGCTGACTGTTTATCTATATCTTATGCAATCGTTTCCAAAGCAATCAAAATCATACCAGACCTAAACTTTTGAAGTTTAACATAAAGTTATAACATTATATTCACAATATTATATAACATATATACTTATCGTTGTTCACTTAAAGCTAGGGTTATTATTTTGTATAACTGTGCGTCAAAAAAGGCAAAGCGTTTATCTCATATCTATAGCGATCATTACAAGATATATTTGTGCTTAATATTAAACGCATCGCTTCCATTCCTATTCAGTTCAAAATTGTTGAAGCGTACAAAACTTTCTGGAGTTTATTAAAGCTTCTCTTTTTTCCTCGTTTAAAAACTCACTCCCCACTACTCCGCGTATTATTATCATGAGGATATATTACATACATACATAATATAATATATATTTATCGTCCTTCACGTTAAGTATATAATATCTAGTCTAACTTTTTTGCAAGTTTTGTGACAAAGTCAAACTGATTTAAATCTAAAGCTATACTATTCATAGTACTTAAATTACACTTCTTTTAGTACTTTTGTAATACTCGTAGTGAAATGACGAGAGGTAGTTCAGGATAAACAGTAACAGTAAGAGAGAAGCATGAATACATATATATATATATATATATACATAATATTTACTTTAATATAATGCGTTACTATAGAACCTACATCGAGAAACACAACCATCTTTCCATCGTCCAACTGACTTTCGATCCAAGTGTAATTAATTGTATAGTTACATGTAATGACTCTATTGATTTATCAATTAACTATAGTAGTCATTAGTTACACAAAATTCAGCCATAGCTTTCTCCTGCTTATTAAGAGCGCCTACCATATTTTGAAAACATGTAAAAACGATAATTTTTATTCCTATATCTATGATCTCTTACATGAAGGTAAATTCGTCAGGTTTCAAAATTAGCTGATTTTGAACAATTTTTTCACACTTACCTATGAACTACGTTTAGCATAGCCTACCTATACATTAAATCTGGAGGTAGTGTTAGTTAAGTTGAAGTTATTGAAAGTGACAATTTGATATTGTGTTAACATGATATGCTACGGTTACGGTATATAATCTTTGAAACATTTATATATTCACATGTACGCAGATCTCCCAACTGCTTCTTACATTCCAAAAATAAGGGCTTACGCAATTTTTATTAGTCAAAGTTTGTGACAAAGTCAGTACGGAATGTTCTCTTGTCCACGGCATACTTGTTGTCCGCGTAGCACTCATAAATTCCTGCATCCATTTGCGTTGCAGGGTCAATCTCCATTTTGGATTTTATTTTCATTGACTGATTCTTCTCTCCTCCCGAATACCATTCATGAATCTAAACAAGCGAAAGAGAGAAAAATATTTGTATCAAAATAAAAATGTGTCCACTAACTGGTTTTAAAAAGCCTTGTCTCCCAAACAAGGAATAAAAGAGCACACACAACACAGGACACAGAACTGCCTTTCTTACATTTACCTGTAGATTATTATGTGCGTAAAGCTCAATACCATCCTTGAACCAAGTTATGTGCGGTCTCGGAATCCCTCTTGCATCGCAAATAAAGCTAATCTTGTGTCCAAGAATGTACTCAAGGTCGAAATGAGAAGCTTTCGTGATACGTGCTCCCTACAAACAGAAACAAGGCAGTAAAAATGGATGTAGGTCGTCATGGGCACAGTAGTACAGCAGCAAAGGATTATTATTATCGCTATACTACTGTACAAAATCCGGGGAAGTGGAATGCCTAGGGAAAGCTAAAATAACACGTGTATTTTATCGAAATTTTTATGATGTTACTTGTGGGTTTGTGTAATATGTCGCCGTATCGGGGTCACGCCATTTGCCCCCTAAGGGGACTCTGTTGCTTCCCATGCCGCTCTTTTGCTTGCCTTTGCCACGCCCCTTTAATTACACAGATGAAATCTCAGTTAATACCTGCAATTAGGAAAAAGGGAGAAAGAAAGCAAGCCAACTTTCGTGCTTACCCGTCTGGCAAGCGACCCGTCAGTTAGTATCAAAATTACAAAAACTGACGCAAACAATATCACCGACGATTTCATTTTGTTATTTTGAACGTTATAAAACTCCAGTGTGGCAGAGATATTAAATTTGCTATGAATATCCACCCACGTCAAACTTTTTTATTGTTAGAAAATGCAGTGCTATATTTGTATCAATAGCCCGCAATAGTAATAGTGGTATGTCTCCTGTTAACAGGTAAAACGTGTACTCGTTTTCCGTTCAATTCTCTGCCTTTATCGCACGAACAAGTCTCTGTTCATCTCACTACAGTTCTCATAAAACAATCACCAATAATCCTTGTTCCAGTTATTTGTTACAAATCTTCCCACAAATTACCACAGAGTATGCAATGCAGAATGATTCTTTTTCAACTTTTTCCTTTGAATGGAGCCGATCTCGGAGTAAAAGTAAAGTAATCACATTCACATCACATTCCGTCCGTGTGCTCACAACAACAAGCACCGCTACGAATTTCAGTTCAGTTCGGTTCGAGATTCCTAACAAGATTGAGAGTGAAGGTAGAGAAAAGACGGAAAAAATATAGGTACGCTGCTGAGCAAACGCTGCTTTCTTTCCAAAGCTTCTTTTCTTTTCTCCTTCGTCGTCTGTGTGAGCAACAGCAGCAGCAACAGTAAGTAAGACAATAAGACACACAGCAGCAGAGTAACAAGTTTTTTCTTGCTACATCAAACTTTTAACTAAACAAAATTTTAGCATCTCTACCACTTTTTCTCTCGCAGGCAGCGACTTGACTTGAATTTCAGAGAAAAAGAAAGAAAGCAAAAAATAATAATAATAAAAGGAAATCAGAACCTGAAACCACAAACAAGGTAAAGCTCTATATAACAAGGGGAGAGAGAGTCTGTAGCTCCTCCATCCATGAAAAGGGAAATCTGCTGAGTAAATCTTTTTCTTTTATTCTCCTCCTTTTGCTAACTCACTCCATTTATTAAGTATGTATGGTGTGTAATAATACACTTATGTATTCTACAAGATTCAGTCAGTCAGAGAATCCCACTGGCACCTAGGTACAATTTCGCTGTTGCCCTGCAGTCCTCTTCAAAAACAGTCTCTTTTACTTTTCTTCGTCAATGACTTTGAGAATCGAGGAAAAACTACGACGAACATGAGCATAGCAAACGGGCAAACCAGCCGTCGGCTTTAAAGAAAGTAAACGAGAGAGAGAGAGAGAGAGGGAGGGAGAGAGAGGGAATGTAAAGGAAAAAGACAGAAGAAGCGAAGTAAAAAAAATAACAATAAAAAGGCAAAATTTTCCACTTGACTATCGTTACACCGACATGAGTAGTAGTCGCAGTTGTTGTTCTAGAGTGGTCCCTATTGACCGTTCTTGACTTTCTCTTTCTTCCTTTCTCGTCGTTGTTGCGGTCGTGAGAAAGGAGGAAAAAGTAGGCAATGAATGCTAAAAACCCCAAACAAAATGAGTTGTGTTGTTAGTTTGTTTTGTGTGTGTAAAATCGTAAAAAGGACAAAAAACACTTGAGAGAATAATATTGTTAAGTATTTCATGGAAAAAGACAGGAACGAGTGGAGAGGGAACAAAGAGCACACACATGCATACATACATACATGTACATGAAAGGCAAATTATTTTATACACGGGGGCCGTTCACATGTCCTGTCAATTATAAAATGTTTAGCTGTTTAAGGAAAGACATTAAATCATCGTTTATGCAATTTTTTAGCTAATTCCAATTCATTCATCATGCCATATATGAACACTCCCTGCCTGACGACATCGATTTTCCTAACTGGACTCTAGACTTTTTGACTGTTCCCCCGAGACAAGCTCAAGTAATGTGTATGGTTGTTAGTACTAATGAACGCTCTATTATTCCATTATGTGCAATTTTTGCTTTTAAAAAACTGAGCAGATCTGTGTTTTGCGTGTTGACTCTCTCTTCTTATGAATGAACGGTCAGCCAGCATCAGGAATCATAATGGAGCTATAGGTAGTAGGTATACACAAATGACATGGTTTTTTATTTAGTTTATTGTTATTCTACTGCAGGAGTGCGATGAAGAAGGGAGAAAGGCAACAAAAAACCGTGACCGCAACGACTTCATTTAACTAGTAGCTCACTGGAGTGCATAGTAATGGTGATAATGATATGATCCAGTGTTTCATGATTTTTATTTGCGCTGGTTTTATTCCATCATGACTTGTTAGGGTAACTCACGTCACTTGTGTAATACGTATATGGCAATGCGCTTTATTGGAGCATTTTGCTTTTTACAATGAAATCCTGAAAGTAAGACAGTATTGTAGTGTGCCATTCTATAATGTTATGTGCAGTCAGTATATCAGCTTGGCAGAAATGAAATTGCCTGGAAAGCAAGAAAGAGGTACTTGTGTGGTGTGCATAATAATAGCAGAGTGGCTTGGGAGAGTTTGCGAATGACTGCGAATAATAATGAAGATGAATGGTTGCTATAAAAATGTCACAGGGGACAAATTGTTCAGTCAGCCAGGGTATGATCTATGTCAGGACTTTAATGGACTGGAAAAGGTGCAGAAGTACAAACATTATATATTTCTCTGGAAAAGGACTCATAGCGAGAGAGAGAGAGAGGGAGACGGTTCGCATTTCGGAATGTGTATTGCTATTGCACTTGAAAACTCTATTGCAACTTGTTGTGGGAAATATTCCATAGAACAATTAATTATTCAATTTTTGTCATTAGTTAAAAATAGCCCGCTCGTGATGCCGGCAGTGCAAGCGTAAAATTATATATTCTGACGGTCAGGCTCGTACGGTTGCATTGATGATCGTGATCATGCATCATGAATGGGAGTATAAATATAAACGATTGAAAGGTTGTTCTACGCAGCGCCATGAAAAGACTGAAGGACATTGGCAACAGTCTCAAAATACCATCATTACTAAATCATGTGGAAAGTTTATTTATATCGGACAGGAGTGAAGGGAGAGGGTCACGGATTTTTATGTAACAATTTTGTGAGACAGAACTGGACATTTGCACTATTGACATTAGTAAAGAAGCTGTCTCAGAGTTCCCCACTCCTCAGCTTTGGCAAACTTGATGGTATGATGAAACATAGTTTAACTATGACACACTTTCCATGTTCCCATGATAATTTTATTGTGAAGACCACCACCAGGTTATCTGATAGGGTCTACAATGGTGTTGCATCTCATCTACTACACACGAGCTTAGTAATATGTATAATTATTTTATGGATGGACTGAAAGGAACGAAAGCTAATGTAGAGATGCTTGTTTCGTGTAGGGGTCTCTGGAACGTTCCTTTCCTCAGTGCTGCGTACCTGGTGAACCGGACGATTTTGCTAAATGAAAAGACCAAGCCAAACTACATCAACAACCTGCTCGATGCTGACATGGCTTTCTGCCTGAACAACCGAAACAGAGGCATTTTCATGTATGTCAGCAACAGAGTGGACTGGGGCCATTTGGTGAGCTAGTTTGACCTCTATGTATACTTGTAGACGTATTTTTAGCAGCGTTTGCTTAACTTTCTGTTGCTTCTCCGATTTTTGCGCTGGCTAGATCAACTCTGACAACTTTGAGACAACTCACTTAAACAACGAGCTGTTCCAGCTTTTTGACAACCGTTGGGATTGGGAACTTCGTTATCTTCATCCCAACTGGTCCAAGGCTCTTGAACCCAACCTCACTCTGGAGACTCTGATGGCAGATAAAGAGTGGATGGTAAGAATAGAAAGAATGGACAAGCATAATAAAAATGAAACGTGCCTGGAATGAGATAGAGATAGCCTAAAGGGATAATAAAAACATGACATGACATTTTTTTTCTTTCTCGTTTTATTATTTGTTTTCACATGTAGCCATGCCCCGACGTGTTTTGGTTTCCCGTTGTCACTCCTCGCTACTGCAGTGAGCTTATCGACGAAATGGAAAATTACGGAAAATGGTCCGACGGCTCTAATTACGTAAGCGACTAATATAAACCTTTCTCCGTCGATGGTTATCTTGTAAATCTGTAAATGTTTTAATAGTTTCGTGTTTCGCTATAATTAAAGCTGTTGCTTTAATTTTGCATGCAAGAAGGAAATATACAATTTGTCTGTCTTTTTTACACATTTTTACTTTTTCAATGATGAATTGTGTATTGAAAAGAAATAATCATAATATATAAAACTAAAGGATACTCGATTGGACGGTGGTTACGAAAACGTACCTACTGTGGATATTCACATGACTCAAGTTGGTATGGAAGCACAATGGCTCGAGTTTCTCCGGCTTTACATTGAGCCTCTTCAAACGAAAGCTTTCACTGGATATTACCACTATGTATGATGATGATAATTGATATCTGATAAAATGTTACATGCAAAAAGCCGATATAGCGTGGGCGTATCATTAAATTCAAATCCACGAGGGTAACTATAATTAAAGTCCGTTGAAGAAAGTTGGAAGAGAGAAATTTTAGAGAAAGTGGCGCTTCTGACCTTTACCTCATTTAATGACTAATTAATTTTTACTACAAACTAAATTTACAGCACTTTACCAGATAATACTTACATACATATGGTAGATTTGTGTTCTTCCTCACTGATAATATATTGACTAAACAACTAAACATATTTATTAACATTTTATACTAAAATAACTAAAAATCATTAATACATTTGATGATGATGGTTGTGATAGAATGAAGAGCGAAAAGAGACTGGCTACGATGAGCACCCAACAGTTGACCAACATTTGTATCAAATTGGCATGCAAGATCAGTGGATCCTATTTTTACGCACTTATGTTGCTCCATTAGCTCATAAAGTGTGGGAAGGGTATCACGAGGTACATTTGTACAACATCCATTTTACTTGACTGGCATAATGACCGGATTCATGGTTTTGTAATAAAAGTAAAGTAGGCGCAGTAACTGAATATTGATACAGTAGATTGGAGTAGCTTTAAATTCAGTGGACTCTATATAAAATGCGAATTTTGACTGAACATGCATACAGAAATGTTGGAATGTTCAAGTAGGTATGTATAATTATTGTTAAATGTAGAAATATGTTTCGTAGTTTTCGGTAGATTGGAATGCTTTTTCGAACGCTTTATAAACTGTATACATAGAAGCGTATTGGGTTGCCACAATTCAAAAGAGATTGTGATTACCTATCGTGGTGCAGTTTCCATTTAAATGACAGTATGCTTTCAACATGTGGACACCTACAATTTTCCTATCTACTGCTGTTTGTAAAATAGAAAAGTGGATTTCTGGGATCCGTGACATTACAGCCACTTTGTAAAGAACTCAAAGTATTGCCACTATAAAACTGTAATACTGATTTCTCTCGCAGCGAATTATACCACCTCTCTTTGTCTCTCTTCCAATCAATCACTACTTGTTTTTGTGGGATATATACAATGTTGTCTCTCGTTATATCTGCTTTTTGTACACCAATACTTTCTAAAAAATAATACTGTTCTTGCTAAAATTATAAGAATTCAATGAAAACATCATTTTCCTACTGAAATTCCCTTAGCCGCCGTATGCCTCCATGAACTTTGTTGTTCGCTACAAACCTGATGAGCAAAGGGAACTTAAGCCACATCACGACACGTCCACCTACACAATCAACATTGCTTTAAATACTCCACATAAAGACTTTGAGGTAGGTATCCCAACACATTTTGTGCTCTAGTATTGGAAAAGAGCGTAATGATTTTGATTATGAAAAATATTGAATTTTGTTCATCTATTTTCTCAGGGTGGTGGCTGTCGCTTCACAAGATACAACTGCTCCGTCCGTGACACGAAACTGGGTTACTTGATCATGCATCCCGGAAAATTGACCCATCAACACGAAGGCCTCCGCGTTCTGAAAGGAACTCGTTACATTATGGTCTCCTTCATTGACCCATAGACAAAATAATGGTGGAGAAATGCATCTTACATCACATCTCTTTTAAAATAAATCAATTTAAAGTATCAATGCAGCTGTATTGCATTACATATAATTTTCAACATATCGATCTGACAGCAAAACAATAATGAAGAACTATTATCATATAGCCATTATCCTTTGATAAACCTGCAATTCTACTTAAAACACACAATAATAATTACACTTATATAGTTTTTTGATCACAAACAAATGACTTAAACTGAGAATATGAGCGGTATCATCATTAAATGTATGTAGGTAACTATTTATTTGTTATGATTAACATTATTATATGGTGCGTATTTACAATGAATTTATTTACTTTATACTTTTCATGCCCGGTGAAACAATCAATTTTAGTTTTTAAGAAGTCACAAAACACTTTTGTAAGTTAGAATTACTGCGCATCTTTCTTTTTTATGCAGCTCTGTCTATTTTACTAACAATGACAAGAAATACTCTTTTTCTGGAATAAGAACCGTTGTTGCTTTTCTTTTTTGTAACATTTTCATTTTTCTACTTTTTTTGTTACTTTTACTGTTTTTACTGGTAATGATACCAGATCCCAGTGTTGTAAGTGAAAATTACTTGTTTAGAATTTAGTCTTGTTTAATATATTAAGTAGTAGTGTGTAAATTAATTTTATTACGTTATTGCATGTGGAAAAGAAAACTGACAAGAAAACACATAATTATAATTGTCATGAATACCGAGTGCCGAATAAAGTTGACGACGATAATATATTGAACTATTTTGTAGCTCTTATTAATCGAATTCTGGAAATCGGAGATTTTATGGACTTTAATGGTTTCGTATTGCATAATAATTGGGTTGGGATACTTCTAAATATACTTCAACTAAAACCGTTTGAATTGAAAAAAGGGTTGTATGAAATAGCCGTAACCTTTTAATAAACCACCGTTGAGACATGCGAATTGATTTTTCTAAAAGCATTCTGAATCCATGGTTTCCCTACAACGCAAAATTCATTTTATTTTATAGCATCAAATACGAATCAGGGAAGACATAAGATAACGCACAGTGTTAGGTAATGTGAGAGACTAGACATGCCTCCAGCCGTACATAAACGTACATAGGTAGGTTATGTACCTAAACTGGAACTAAAAGAGCTTTCCACATTCCGCAGTGGATATTGGATTTGTGACAAACTACAATGAATCGTGATATATTATTTAAGTATCCGAAACAACTGCAGTGGATTCGGTATTTTTTTTATAAAAATGCCATCAATGGCAAATAGAATCAAACTATCAAACACATCGTTTTTAGAACTTTCTCTCTTCTCCACGTCTGCATGCAATGGTTAGAATGATGAATTTGTTTCATGTTCTTCGGCTATTAATTTTATGTAGCCATGAATATTTTTTAACCTTCTGGATTTGCCGCATCGTATCTGTTTTATCATTCTGTTTGCATTGGTTACGGGGAATTAATCAGTACATTTTGAAAGTATAGTTGGTCATTCCATCAAATCCAGCAACGCAACTCATTCTAATTAGCTGTATTTTCCCCTTTAATCTAAAGAAATCTGTTCAAAAATCACAGAGTTTTAATTATCATGCATCCCATATTTGGTAATACGAAGATATTTTCCCCTTCTCACAATAAGAAGAAATCGCCAGATCAAACCTATTTGCCTGATGACGAGGATACGAATTGGGAATGGTATGACCCTCCAGAGAACAGTCCTCCAGTGAAGTTTTTTATGGACACTTCCCTCCACGGACTACAGTACCTGGGTCAGAGAAAGCGGCACTTATGTGAACGGTAATTTCCACGAAAATTTCACACTTTTTTGAGTCCAGACTTCACAAACTAAGTAGTATATTTGCATTGTCCTGTAGACTATTTTGGCTTACCGCTTTCACTGCAGCCGTTGTCACCGCAACATATTTAATCTGGCAAATGGGGAGTACCTACCAAAGCATGCCGATTATTACCGTTTTCAGGGCAAATGAGAAGACATTGAATGAAATTCCCTTTCCCGCAGTCACAATTTGCAATAATAATAATATCCAAAGATCTAAAATGAAAGAGATAAAAAGGTAGCCGAAATAATTTTCTTTTAACAATTGTAATTGTAAGCATCTTCAATATTCAATTACATGTATGCATGTATTACAAGATGTGGTATTTGCCTGAAAAGGAAAGCAGAACAAGGAATTGCCGGAAAATTGTCTGACAAAGAATTCCTTCAAGCGTTGGCAGCTCTCTTGGACATTTATAACATTTGTGAAGCAGCTAATACTTTCATGAGCAAATTTGCTACCACAACGGTGACTGAAGAGATCGGTGACGAAATAGCGAATGTGATGAAAAACAGGACGAGAGAGTTTTCCCGTTATTTAAGTACTACCCAAACTCTTCGAAATGTATGCTTTACAATACTGTACTTCAATAATTGCTAGGAAGTATATGTGTCACAATGTGTGTCAAATTTACAACATTGAGTTTGTAATTTTTTTTGAAGAATTCTCAGCCCTGCACAGAGATGATCTTATTTTGCGTATGGCTGAACAAAGTTCATAATTGCAGTGATCTCTTCCAAGAGATTGAAACTGATTACGGATACTGCTGCACTTTCAACACCATTCCTGTTTCATTGTTGTTAAAAGACGTGTTTGTGAACATACTATTAAATAACTTCAACTTTCAAATCTGGCGCACATTAAAGTTTATATAACTAATTCTACTCATTTTAATCTAAAAGCAATGATCCCAGAGACGACCCAAAACATGTGAAGGACTGGGAGGACGCTGATATCCATTATGATAACTTGATATTCGACTCGAAAACCAAGGACAGGAAGTATCCTCGACGACAACAATATCCGGGGCGAAGTGCTGGCTTATCTGTTCTCCTAAATCCTGATTTAAAGGAATACTACTGTACCAATACAGACTCGGATGGTTACATAGTGGGCTTAAATGTTCCCTTGGATTTCCCAAGAATGAGGGATAATGGGATTGCAATTCGAACAAATTCCGAGGTGTTTATCAGTGTACGCCCCGATATAACCATGGCAGATGAAACTACAACAAAGTTTAGTTTGGACGATCGGCGATGTTACTTCCACAATGAAAGGACATTACCTCATTATACGAAGTACACCACCTCCAACTGTATGGATGAATGTATCGCAAATAAAACGTTGAACACATGTGGATGCATTAGATACTACATGCCAAGTGAGAAGGCAAACTATATTTATCATTATCACAATTATATTGGCAATTTACATTAAATTAAATTGTTTTTCATTTAATCACTAAATTTTACCGGTGTAGATAGCCCAATAAAAAACGAGAGACTCTGTTTACCCGAGAACTACAACTGCACTGACATAGTCAGAGGTATAGACATGACAACGATAATCAAATAATAATAAATTGGACAAATTCTTAATTGAAATGTTCACATATAAACCTTAACTCTCTTATTATTAAACGTTATTTCCAGAGAACGTTACTAGAACCGGCATTGGGAACACTTGTAGGAGATGCCTTCCAACTTGCACCGATATCGAGTATCGAACGGAAACTACTTCTTTGGAAATGCGACGACAACATGTGAATCATTTATTCGAAGCGTATCCTAATTAGTAAGAATGAAATGTTATGCATCTACATAAAAAACTAGATTGACAATTTAGTGAACGTAAAATGACTATGTGTACTATACTATAATACTAATATGTCAATGTTTTAAACTTCAGTAGCAATAGTAAAATCAGTGATGTATCAATTTTGCACGTGTACTTCAACGTGGACTCAACTTACCCCAGACTCAGGAAGGAAACGACAACTATAATCAATCTAATTTGTAAGAAGATCATTTAGAAATCACATCATCTTATATATTACATTTACTGTCGAATTCATAAATCATTACCCATTACAGCTAACGCTGGAGGATTATTAGGTAAACATACTTGATCTTCCCTCATCCGAATATAATAAGTGCAAACTATATAAATTGTTGCCCTATATAGGTCTTTGTATGGGATTTAGTATGCTTTCTCTTTTGGAAATAATCTATCATGCAACCATTCGATTACTATGCAATTCATATCGGAAGCACTCGAATGAGAATAGGAATGGGCGTAGGAAAAGGAGTGGTCAAAATTTTGATGATGATGACGTACATACAATCACGTTAACACACGACATGACCACAGGCAAAAGGAATGGATTTTTGTCAAAAATATTTCAAATTGGTTCTTCCGAAAGGAGACAGATACACAACAACAGTCCGCGAGAGCTGAACCGAACATCAGAGGAACACAATGACCTTCCCGTTTATTTTCACACACCTTTCGGTTCAGATTTTCAAAGAGTTTACCTGGCAAAAGAGAAAAATGAAGGTAGAAATAATGACAATAGTCACTGATTGATTAAAATGGCCAGCTAGTGAGTACCTGAAGAGGGAAATATGAGAAAAGTGTTAACTCTTGCATATAGACGGTAGTGAAAAACATGAATAACTGTCAACATAACTTTTTCTGAATAAGAATATTAAAACAAGCTCCAAATAAAGTATTTCTGTAAAACTGAAAAATTATCGATTCGACTAAATATTATTTACAAGCAAAATAAGTCCAAGTAAAAATATTTGAAAGTTGCATGTTACCTGTAAATTAGCTGGTAACTTGTTTTTGAGTCATTTAGGTACTTATCATTCAATTCATCAAAATAGCCAACAGTTTCTTGCTTGCTAATCAGTTAAAACGCAGCTCGTTATATAATATGTTTGCATCGTTATGAAGTGCACGTGGGACTGAAACATGCGAATTGGCAATTTCCATATTTAAGCATTCATAAAGAACATTTAGTGAATTTAAAAAATGAAGTGTATAAAACCAGTTCCTTTATGAAATGTCATCAAATTCACATTTACACACCTTGTGTGGCTTTTATTTATCACTAAATCTTCTTTTGAAAGAGTTAATAATGGTGATAAATGGCAATCCAGTGTCGCAAGGGTTCAAGGGAACTAGACAGCGTGCGGTAGGAGAAAAATAATTGAAGAATAACTACGCATAACATGTTGTATCCCGCACGCCAGGATGAAATACCAAACTGAGTTTAATGCTCGACGCTAAAAGGAAAATATTGTATCATTCATTCAAGTTTAGTGCATCTTCAAATAATCATATTCGAACACGATGAGATTGAAATCGTCTGTACGTAAAAGTAGCAGCTTCCGAAACAAACAGAAGCGACTCGGCGGTTTGACCTATTTATCACAAAGTAAACTCAGTTGGCAGTGGTATGAGCCACCAGCTAATAGCGCACCGGTCCACTTCTTTCTGCACACGTCCCTACATGGCCTGCAGTATTTGGGTCAGAGAAAGCGTCACTTGTGCGAAAGGTTATAATCTGCCTGTATTAGCATTTAGCCCAAATTTACTGATTATTGTAACACGAGCATTGACAAATTATAGAAAATTTAACCCGTTGATCTTCTTTCGCTTTGAAAAGAGTATTCTGGTTGGTGGCCTTCATTGCGGCAATGATCCTGTCCCTCGTCTTAATATGGCAAATGTGGAGTGCATATACGACCATGCCCATTGTAACAGTATTTAATCCAACAGAGGTGACCTTGGATCAAATTCCATTTCCTGCCGTGACTATTTGCAGTGTGAACAGCATCAAGAAGTCAAAATTTGAAGAATATGAAAGGTTGGCTTTGCTTTCTTGAATTAAACATATAAATCAAATTAATCGTACTAATTTTCGGATCATGTTCTTTGAAATGCAATCGGAAAGTGAGGCCATGCTAGGTCTTCATGGTGGTCTCTCTAATGAAACGTTGTTGAGACGATTTGCCAACATTTTGGATGTTTATCACATTTGCTATTCCTCTAAATCATTCACACAAAAGTTTTACCCCATCCAAATGGAAGATGATGAGCTTCGAAATGCATTGTGGGCCCGTCGGAGGGAGTATATGCCCACATTATTGGATGCCACTGGAACACTTCGTAACGTACTAACAATTTTCGAATTCATTATTTTATCATGTAACATTTACTATATTGCACTTGAACCACAGCTCCTTATCAAAAATAATATAGTCATCACAATCATGTGAAGAGATGATCCTCTTCTGCCTTTGGCTGGACGGGGTTTCAAACTGCAGTAAATTGTTCACGCAAATTGTAACAGATTATGGGTACTGTTGTACATTTAATATGATTCCATTACAACTGCTAAGGACGTTCGTGTAAGCACATCTTCTTTTAAGCATTACTTAATGTGAGTTAGAAGAGCTGAAGTCTGCAATAAAAAGTGCAATATGTTATGGTCGCATCTTGTATCGTTACAAATGTACAGAAAGGACCCTAACGATGATCCACAACGTGTGAAAGATTGGGAAGAAGCTAACTTAAGCTACGAGAACCTCTTATATGATAAAGAACGTCATCAGAACAGAAAATACCCGTATCGGCAACTCTACGCTGGTAGATCTGCAGGGCTTTCCTTCCTCGTGGACCCAAACATGGAAGAATATTTCTGTACCAATACAGGTCACAATTTATTATTATTATTTTTGCAAACTGATAACTGATGTATTTGGCTATAACCAAATGATTTTTCTACAGATTCGGATGGGTTTGTGGTAGGATTGAATTTACCTTTAGACTTTCCTAGAATGAAAGACAAAGGCATAGCAGTTCGCCCTGGCACTGAAGTTTTTGTCAGTGTCCGTCCAGAAATTACTGTTTCCGCTGAGTCGGCTAGAAAAGCACATCTGGTATGTCGTGCCTATCCATTCAAAATAAATTTGTAAATGATACAAATATCTCTCGTTTTCACAATCAGAAATATTTCTAGGAACATTGCTTTCTTTTATTTTTTAAAGAATAAACGTCATTGTTATTTTCACGGCGAGAAGAAGCTGGCCCATTACACCAAATATACTGCGTCCAACTGTTTAGATGAATGCATTACTTTGAAAACGTTGCATCGTTGCAATTGCACTCGTTACTACATGCCTCGTATGTCACGATAAAATTACTACAATAGTGTGATGAATCAACTTTTGCACATTTCATAATGTAATTGAATAAAATGCACAAATATATTGTTTTGCGCTTCAGGTAGTGGTACAGGGGACGAGCCCCTTTGTACACCAGGACAGTATGAATGTAGTGCAGGAATCAGAGGTAACAACTAACTTTCAGTTCATGTACTTATTGTACAACGAATGCTTTGTTCAGTGGTATAAACTTATCCATATTATTCTATACTCTATACTGGAAACTATGATTCTTACAATTAGAACGAATGATCCAAGGTGGTCTAGACAAGGAATGTGATAAATGTTGGCCAGCTTGCTCAGAAATAACGTACCAAATGGAGGTCACCTCTCTAAAAATAAGAGACAAGCAGATCGAACGGCTGCTGAAATACTCTCCGCAGAACATGTATGATAATAAAATATTGTAATACCTACTTATTAAATACATGCATAAATGGAAAGATGCATAACTAACAAGTTCCACTTACATTATTGATTTATATCAGATCGAGTCAAATTGACTAAAATATTAATGAAAAATAAAATTTGCAGCTCTCTGAGTAGATCCAGAGCCAAGAATTTTACGATTATACATATCTATTTTAACATGGACTCTGTGTTTCCCCGACTACGGAAGGAAATGTCCACAACGATCGACTTAATTTCCAATGCTGGAGGACTTCTCGGACTTTGCATGGGGTTCAGTATGCTTTCTCTGCTGGAAATCATTTACCACGCTACCATCCGTTTGTTATGCAACTCTTACCGGGAACGGTCTGAGGCAGGAAATGGCGAAAATGGAAACGTTAATGAAAATGGCATAACGTCAATCAAGCTTGACTCCAAGATTGGTGTCAGCGAAGGAATTGCAGGATTTGTATCGAAAATACTCCATCGTGGCTCTCCTGAAAGAAATTTGAAAGATGATAGTAAAATTGAAGAACCTCTCTTTACAATAAGGAGTAATAACAACTCCACCCTCCCAGCTTATTATCGGACTCCATTCGAGACCGATTTCCAGAAAGCTTACGTTGCCACAACATGGATACCACCTAATTTTGTTAACGATACGGTCTATGGCAATGACAACAATGCTACCATTGTCGTGACAGAACAGGAGCGCAGGGGTGATACAGGCTTTTACTATAGATAAAAGGCTGCTCATCGGATGTCTATTTATCGAATATTATTGCTGTTAGTCTCATAATGAATGCCATTGATGGAAAGTAGTAACAAATAAAGTGAAATACTGATTTTCAAAAGCTAAAAAATTAAACAATAGTACTTTTATTTATTTAGTAATATTTTACGAATGATCCATAAATATTCTTTCAATATATATGTATTTGAGATGTCTGGTAGTCACACAAATCGTTGCATTTTTTGATACAGGCACAACATTCATGACATGCTATTTTCCACTTTAATACACAAATTGCCGTCTAATGAATTGTTCTCTTTGAATTCTCGGGGAAACAATAGATTGTGAATACGCCCCCAATAATTTATCAAAAATTTTGTCCCCGCCTTATTTTTATCGCGAACATTGTCAAAGCGAAGTTCATTCCTCAATCACACTCAAGCAACAAATTTGCCACAAGTCAAACGCTTTTGCTAATCTGGTAGCTTTCGTTCTGAATTATAAGAAAAGTGAAGAAATATGTCTACCCATACTGGCTAAATAGTATGTAATTAGCGTTTTGTGGGCTATAATTTTTTTATTAACATAATTGGTCATAGAAGAAAATGTATCCTTTAAGAAACGAAAGGAGAGAAACAAAACCTGATTACTTTCCCCAAGACGATATTTACGACGATTGGGAATGGTATGAGCCTCCTATAAATAGTGCACCTGTACGATTTTTTCATGACACGTCACTCCATGGACTGAAGTATCTAGGTCAGAGAAGGCGACACATTTGCGAAAGGTACTTGAGAAACTGGATTATAAAATAAGTATGTACACTAAATCTTTCTTTTAATTTCTCCCGAATATAGACTATTCTGGTTTATTGCTTTCGTCGCATCAGTAGCCCTCTCTGTGCTACTAATCTGGAAAATGTGGGTTTCGTACGTAACAACACCTATAGTAACTGTCTTTAGTCCAACAGAAAAGACGCTGGACCAAATTCCCTTCCCTGCCGTCACAATATGTAATGTGAACAATGTCAAGAAGTCCATCTGGGAAGAACACATGAGGTTTCGTTTTTAGCTTAACTGAGGTTTCTAATAGTTGCATGGAATAAAGTTCTAACTGTTTTATATTTAGAGTGGCAAAGCTTGGTATGCGTGATGGTAGTATTTCAAACGAAACGCTATTGAGGCGGTTTGCTTCACTCTTTGACATTTTTCAAGTATGCCAGTCCGCAAAAACTTTTACGGAGATTTTGAAAAACCAACCACACAAGCGAAGTGAACTCGGAAATACTATGTATAATCGTCGTAAAGAGTTTCATCACTTATCAGACACGAGTGGAACTCTGCGCAATGTATGTACTTTCTTAACAATTTCACCAGAATTTTCCTAGAAAAAGAATTGCTATGTATGTATGATTCTTTAAATTTTCCCTTTTAGGTATCTCAACCCTGCGAGGAAATGATAATCTTTTGCCTCTGGCTCGGCAGAATTAAAAATTGCAGCAATCTTTTTCAAGCGACCGAAACGGATTTTGGAATTTGCTGCACTTTTAATATGATTCCTGTGTCATTATTGAAGCGATTTAAGTAAGCTTGTAGATGGTGGACTACAAACTATATAGAAAACTAGCAAGTTATGTAATGTCATTTTTAATAGATTTTTTATATAGTAACAATAATAGAGACAACCCCGATCGTGTTAAGGGCTGGAAGGAAGCTGATGTAAACTATGAAAACATTTTATTTGGGAGGGAAAATAAGAAGAGAAGATATCCTTTCCGGCAACATTATGCTGGTCGATCTGCAGGACTATCTTTTCTAGTGGAGCCCAATTTGGAAGAGTACTATTGCACCAATACAGGTTATAGCAGAGAGGGTTATAACTTCTATAGTGTGCAATTATAATCTAATCATTCTTAATTATAACTAAATCACTTACTACACTATTACATCGTCACTAACTACAAATCTCCGTAATGATAACTAGATTCCGAAGGGTTCGTGGTTGGTATAAACGTGCCCCTGGACAATCCAAGGATGAAGGACAACGGAATTGCAGTACGTACCCGCAGTGAGGTTTTTATTAGCGTCCGTCCGGAAATCACTATATTAGCTGAATCAGCGAAAAAGTTTGATTTCGTACGTATAAACGTGACAATGGAATAATTTGTATTCCAATTTCTTTCATCTTACCATATATAGGTATGTAAATACATATGCATTCATTTTTGATAACTTTAACAAAGGAAAAACGACATTGCTATATTGATGGCGAAAAGAAACTGGTGCATTACACCAAGTATACAGCCTCCAACTGTAAAGATGAATGCATTGCGAAGAAAACATTGGACGAATGCAAGTGTGTCCGCTACTACATGCCACGTATGTACAATGTACATACTAACAAAATTATATAAAATTTCACTTTTAGTTTTTTAACTTTGCCTAGCCTGTCACTTTTCGTTTTCTAGGCAATAATGAAAATGATAGCGAAACACTGTGCAAGCCAGATAAATATATGTGTTCCAACAAAATCAGAGGTTATAGAGTAGATAACAATTTACTTTGTGTTGTGTGAGCATGTATGTTTATATGAAGAAATAACAATTTATTTTCGTGCGTCCAACAGAAAAGATTATCCGCGGTGGACTCTACAATGAGTGTATTGATTGCTGGCCAAGCTGTACGGAAATTTCGTACCATACGGAAACAACGTCGCTGCGTATAAGGGACCAATACGTCGACAGCCTATTTGATGCGCATCCTAATCTGTATGTAAAATAAAGTTTAGTTTTATAATTAAAAAGACCATTGCAAAAGTCACCGTTAACTTCTTTTTTGTAGGACACGCGCAAAGAATGCATCCATTATTCACGTATTTTTTAACGTGGATTCCGTCTTTCCCCGCCTACGGAAGGAAATGTCAACCACAATCGATTTAATTTCCAGTGCGGGCGGTCTCCTGGGCCTTTGCATGGGATTTAGCTTGCTTTCATTACTTGAAATTCTTTACCACGCTACCATTCGGTTATTCTTCAGTATTTACAGGGAACGAACCGTCAGAAAACGAGAAGTAATGGAACATTGCAAAGATGATTTGGAAGAGACCAAAACTAAACTTGGATTACATCAACATATTCAAGACAAATCGGCCTGGTTTTTATCCAAAATGCTATCATACTATCACGGCACTATCGTCAGAAATTTTGAAGATAATCAAAATCATCATCGTCAAAATTTATGCAACAATTACACGTTCGCAAACAATCAATCCAATGAATTTTTCTGTACGAAGGCCACTAGCAAAATTGGTCAGGAGGGTAATCCACCAGTATATTTCCGCACACCCTTTGAGGAGGATTTCCAACGAGCGTACTTCGCCACTAAATAGAGATTAACGCCTACAACAAATGCGAAAGTGTAATAACATGGAATAAATGGTTGCAAATGCTTGTAATTGGTAACGTTTTATGAAACGTGAATTCATAAATGCTTGCAAACTTGAAAAATGGAGCAAAACGTATGTAAATATTTTTGAGGTGCGTGTCAATATTCAAATAAAAATACACAACATTTTTAAAACTCATCTTTTCATTTATAATAACAGGAGACATGCAAATAGATCATTTCTAGATTCTATGACATTTTCTCTTTAGATTTTGTCAATCCATTACTTACACATTTCATAAAAACAAACGTAATTACACACACGGTTGAGGAATATTAATAGTAAAAACTGTTCCGTTTTAAATGTATCGTTTATATTCCCATCTATTTCAAAATGTCGCAAAATACGAATGCCGAAGAAATGGTGTCCATTATGAGGATTGAATATCGCTATATAGAGTACGTTTAATCTGATGGATCCGACACGTCGCTTGAACAAGGTCAACACATGCCGCAGTACCTAAAGAGCTTCGTTGATTTTTGGCAACAACAATAGCTCCCTGTCTGAACAAGGGATTCCCAGAACCTAACCAGCCTCTAAAATTGCAAAAATGTATTCTACGAACCCAGCTTTTCAGAAAACAAAGATTTCCCAACATTTCAATAACAAGGGTTCATTGCCAGAGGCACACTCTCCTGAAGAACAAAAGTTAAATTTGGAATGGTACAGCCCACCTCAGGAAAGTATTCCTGTGACATTTTGTCTAGAAACGAGTCTCCATGGCTTGAAATATCTGGGTCAGAGGAAGCGACATATTTTCGAAAGATTGTTTTGGCTGGGAGCTTTCTTGGCTTCCGTTATCATCTCAATAATTTTAATTTGGGGAATGTGGCAGGACTACAGAAACATGCCTATTGTTACTGTCTTTAATCCATCAGAGAAAAATTTAGATGATATCCCTTTTCCTTCCGTGACAATATGTAATGTAAATAATCTTCAAAAGACGACATGGGATCTGCAAGTTGCGTAAGTAGTGAATATTGTTTAAAAATTGTATAATTTACAGTTACTTAATCATTGTGATATATAAACTATATTTATAACAATACAGGAGAGTTGTATGGAATGTAGCAAGACATCACATACCGATACATGCAATCAGCGACGAGGAGTTTTACCGATCACTCGCCACACTTACCGACATGAGCCACATCTGCGACTCCGCCTTATCGTTTATCGATCGGTTTGTGGAGAATTCTTCTTATGCAAAATCAATTGCAGATCTAAAGTTGTATTTAACACAAAACACTACGCTAATTGAACGATACCTTAACCCAACTGCTACTCTTCGCAATGTGTCACAACCCTGTCATAAAATGATTTTGCATTGCGTATGGCTAGACGATGTAACGGATTGCAGCAAATTGTTTCGGCCAATTGAAACGGATTATGGTTACTGCTGTACCTTTAACACAATGCCAGTATCCCTACTTTTGAAGTACAGGTAGGCGATCATATGAATTTTTCCATTTTTTGGCAAACATGTCATCTAATTAGTAAGTTGCATATTATTTCTGGGGATTTACAGCGAAAGTCATAGCAGAGATAACCCTCGACTAGTTAAGGACTGGAAGGCTGAAGACCTCGACTATGAGAAGTTGATCTTCAAGAAAGGAATGAAGAATAGAAAGTATCCTCGCAGACAAAGGTATCCTGGAAAACTTGCAGGTTTGTCTTTTCTCTTGGATCCAGATTTGGATGAATACATGTGCACAAATACGGATTCCGAAGGATTTGTTATGGGAATTAATGTACCACTCGACTTCCCAAGAATGAGAGAAAATGGCTTAGCAATTAAGACCAAGTCGGAAGCGTTTGTGGGTATAAGACCAGAGATAACCATTTCGGCGGACGCGATAAAGTATTTTCCACTGGTACAAGCAGACTTTAAAACAGTTATGGACTTTCACTTTAGAACAACGGTAGACCATAATAATTAGCATACATATTTTTAATATTCTAGGAAAAGCGACAGTGCTACTACGGAAACGAGTATCCACTTCGCCATTACACAATGTACACCACTTCCAACTGTATGAGTGAGTGCATTGCCAGAGAAACACTAGCACAGTGTGGTTGCATTCGTTTCTACATGCCTCGTAAGTAAACCGGAAATTAACGACAAAAACAATTTGAGAGTACTACATAAGTTAAAAACTCTTGCACCGGTAACTATGATTATGTTCAGTGTCAGTGTCTCATGAAGTCATTTATTTTAGATGATGAAAAGGACAAATCCTGCAAGCCTAAGCACTACAATTGTACGCAATGGGTGCAAAGTAATGTGGAACGTAATTTAAATGAAAATATGTAAATACATGTACGATTTTTATACATTAATAATTTTGTTTAATTGCATTTGATTAGAAAACATAATAAAATACGGCTTGAGCGCCGCGTGCAAGGAATGTCTACCGACGTGCACAGAAATCGATTATCATAAAGAAGTAACGCTTTTGGATCTACACGAAAAGAAAGTAGACGAATTGTATGAGGAATATCGAAAAAAGTAATACTACTTTTTCAGTTGCACTTTTTTATAGATTTAATTCATAATTGGGAATACTGGAAATTCAAATAAATTCGATTTTTTCAGTTATGAAGTTCGAGACGTATCTTTGGTACATGTATATCTTAACACAGACTCCATATATCCGAGACTGCGGAAGGAGTTGACTACAACAACACAACTAATGTGTAAGCTAATGAAAACCCGTAGCAACATATTCCATGACTAAATTAGATTTGAAAGAAAAGAATATTTAATTCTGTCAATGATAGCCAATGCCGGCGGACTTTTGGGACTTTTCTTGGGATTCAGTGTGCTTTCTCTTTTGGAAATCGTTTACTACGTTACGATGCGTGCCTGCTGTAATCTGTATCGTGAGAAAACTGTTAGGAGGCAGCAAGATAGAAATGAAGCGGTTGTTAATGGCAACGATGAGGAGCCAATAAATGTCAAGCAAGGCTGGTTTTCTCGGGTTTTTAACGGAACTTCGACCATACGTAACATTGAGACAAGAGGAGGAGAGGATGAGGAAAATAATTATCATGATGACGTGTTTCACGTACGCAGTCAAAATAATCTACCTGCCTATTTTCCGGGTTCCTTCGAAGATCAATTTCAGAGAGCTTTTATAACCAGCTTTCCACGTACTGGATACTCCCAATATCCTTAGTAGAAAATAATTTATTTTGCTGATATTATGAATTTCGCTTTACATTAAGCTTATGTCATAATATCTTTAATTCAAGAACAAACAGTACAATAAAAGTAATACCGTACAATTTATGTCAATGTGTCTCTTTTGTCCCAAACATTTGGGAATTTTCTAATACATCGTGTTCATAAACTTACATATTACCTAGTTATTTAACTGATTTGACGTTTCCTTCACTTGCACAAAAATTCTGGTCAGATCAATTCAAATTATTATACGACACACGACATGACACTGTACACAATACAAGTGAGACATTGTCCAAGTTTTATTCTCATTGCCTGCATTTACCATTTGTAATATAATCATGTCACGTAAAAATGAAATCTTTTCTGAACGGCCCGGAATTTTTAATGAGATTTCGTACAAACAATGAAAATTGCAAAATAGCTTTGAATACGCTTCAAATTGTCACAGCGGGATGGATAAAAAAGTATGGTTACCCATGCACATGTACACACAAATAAAATCCATGAAAATTTGCAAAACTATAAAAGCAAACCAGTAACAAAATTATTCCATCATCATAAACTTGAACGCTTGGAACTCAAATATTATATCCGAAATATATGGCCTTTATTTCTCCAAATGGTGGTAGCATGGAGAAAATCACTTTCTCTTCCGGGAAGATGTGGAAATTAAAGCAAGTGGCCAAGAAAATTCGAAAGCCAAGTTCTTGGCTGTGGTACGAGCCATCCGAGAACAGCAGCGTGGTAGACTTTTGTCAGAATACAACACTACATGGTTTGCAGTATGTGGGTCAACAAAGTCGGCACTTATGCGAAAGGTTAGTTTCCATACTTTAACTTTGAAACGCAATATTTTAAATGAAAGTAACTTTTGTCGTGGCCTAGGATCCTCTGGTTGGTGGCCTTCATCATTGCTGGCTTCTCGGCTTTGTTTTTCATCTTTCGGCTGTACACCGAGTACTTGAACATGCCGATTATGACAGTCTTCAATCCAACAGAAACAAGCCTGGACAAAATCCCTTTTCCTGCCGTAACCATTTGCAATGTGAACAACATTCGGAAATCGAAATACCAGGAGTACAACACTGAAGTGACAAGGCACGTGATTGCTTGTTTTGACTATTAATTTAAAGTCGCACATAGATGTAGTTAAAATATCTTGACTCATGCAATTATGTATCTCGATGCAGGAAACTACACGACAAAATCTCTGCAGAGTCCTGGAACGAAACAGAGTATTATGCAATGCTAGCCGCTGTCAATGATGTGATTCACATTTGCGAGTCAAAGGAAACATTTTCTGAGCGATTCACCGGGATACCTAAGGTGGAGAAAAATAAGGATGTTGGGGACAAAATCAAGAAACACCAAGGACAAGTACAAAAACTCATGGACCCACAACTGACTTTGCAAAGGGTTAGTTCACCATGACATGAAATCGCTAGAATATGGAATGATGGAATAAAGTTAAAAATGTATGCATATCTTATTTTTTACCAGGGATCTCAGACATGTGAGGAGATGATCATGTTTTGTGTGTGGCAGGACGCGAATATAAATTGCAGTGATTTGTTTCAAGAGATAGAGACGGATTTTGGATCGTGCTGCGTGTTCAATATGATTCCTGTCAAATTATTGATGAAGTCCACGTAATTCATTCATATACATTGCCATAAAATGTACTGGATAGTATTAGTTTAATAAAAGCATGTCCGTTTGTTGGTAGGAATGACACAAGGGATAATGTCAAGCGTGTGCAAGAATGGAACCAGACTAAGCTAGACTATGACAACATAATGTTTGACAAACACAATGAAAATAGAACATTTCCTTTTCGGCAGATGTTCCCCGGGAGATCATCAGGTCTATCATTTCTCGTGGATCCAGATTTGGATGATTACGATTGCACCAACACAGGTTATTTATTACATGTACAAGTCAATTTATGGTTTCTAGTGTATATGTCCTATCGAATGAAGTAAGTTAATTGTTCCTTGCTATGTTTAGACTCTGAGGGGTATATGATTTCCTTGAACGAGCCATTGACATTTCCAAAAATGAAGGACAATGGCATCGCTGTGCCAACCGGTGCAGAAGTATTCATTAGCGTTCGTCCAGAAGTAACCTTGTATGATGAATCCATTAAAAAATTTACATTGGTGAGTAGGGCTTATCATTTAACCTTTATACAGCCAGACATCTCATAAAAATCACCATTAGCATACAAGATTGTATTATAATTGCTTTACTTTATATGACGCAGGAAAAACGGCAATGTTACTTTGGTAATGAGTCAAGTCTCCCTCATTACACCAAATACACAGCAGCAAACTGCATGGCAGAATGCTTTGCCAACCGAACATTGACTAATTGTTCGTGCAAACCGCATTATATGCCACGTAAGAAATGAATTTTCTGATATCCCTGAGAAGAAATGTATGTTAAAAGTATGACGATAAAATATTTCAGGTGATGAAAACAACACTTTATGTACCCCAGAGAACTTTGCTTGCACGGAGGGAGTTAGACGTAAGCATGATTCAACAAGACAGTCTGTGTCTTTTTTATTCACAGAATATAATATATTTAATTCCACTACGGGAGGTCTCCAGTATGACAGGCATTTTAGACATTAATTTCAAAGTATTCTTTTCTATCTTTTCAAATAGGAGGGATCAAGAAAGAAGGATTGAACAAAGCGTGCAAATGTTTGCCAACATGTACGGAAATAGATTATCACACTGAAGTAACATCCTTAAAAATACGGAGAAAAGTTGTGTCCAATTTACTTGAAAAGAATCGTCGCATCCGAAACTTGTGAGTTATTTCAAAATAGTAACATCGTTTTAAAGCGCCCATTTACAAGACAAGAGATTGTCAAAAGAAAATTAACGTTTGCAATGGATTTGTGCTTTCTCTTTAGTGACACAACGCGGAACGCGTCCTTATCCATCGTACATGTTTACTTTGGCGTGGATGCGGTATACCCAAGATTAAGAAAGGAAATGATGACCGAGATAGACTTGCTCTGTAAGGGGATTATGATCAATGAATTTTTATGGCTCTGAACGTAATTAGTTTAAGCTCCTATATGTATGGTTTTACACTAATTTTTACTTTTGTAGCTAACGCTGGAGGTCTGTTAGGACTTTGCATGGGATTCAGTGTTCTTTCCGTCCTTGAAGTTCTTTACTACATTACCATCCGACCGTTATGCAACTACTACCGTAAAAAGCGGAATGAACAACAACGGACCATTCCACTAATTCAAGTTCAGCATATCGAAACCAGAGGAGAAACCACTCAGGAGAAAAATCGAAAAGCGACAAGCAGCAACAGCTCCTCGAATCACCGTAGTCAATCCTTCAATGGAAAACTTTCCCGTAGCAATGAAATGTGGACAACCAGAGTGCTGCATTCTTCCTACGCAACCAAGTTCAAATCTCGGACGTCATTGTCACCCTCAGCGCTGCCACAAGTGGATGTGAATATTTTCGAGATTGGTGGTGCTGTCATGGGACGTAAGAAGAGCGAAATGACAGAAGTAATTTGGGAAAGTTAAATGGCTTCACCAAAACTGCTTGACTCCATTAACAAGTAGAAAATGTCAAGTTTTATGATGGGAAGTACTTTAGATTTTTACGCTCTACGCGATAATTTATAATGACACATTAGAGTAAATTCCTTTATTTATGTGATATTAATTTTGTAATTTTGCACCTGTCAGATTACCACATGCTATTGTAGTAAAGTAAGTACATATATGTGTAGTAAGCACAATACAGAGTTAAGAGAAAGCACAGCGTGTGGTCACACACGTCCCACTCGGACAATGAGAATTGATTCAGAATTATTATACATCAGAATACTTATGGAATGAATGTTAGTGAACTTGAGTAAATATGAGTGCATTTTATTTTTGTGCATACGGATATTGCTCATGTCCAACCAACCAATTTTCCGTTCTCCAACTTTCACCTTACCTTAGCAAACCACCAATTGCGTGAAAGAACAAAAGTATTGTTGACATGACAAAATAAAGTAACATAAAATATTATGGCGACCATCGTCGGATAGAAAACAGGCACGCTAATAAAATGAAGATTAATTTTCTCATTTCCCCATTTATCTGAACACACTTGTAACTATAGTTATAGTGTACATAAATAATATGTTGTAGTTGGTTAGTTGAACTGCATTTTTATAGTTGTCAGGACGAAGATGGCCACTCTGACTATAAAGGTCAAGCTCAACCGTCCCTACATGTTTCTATTCCGTTGTTTGTATGCACTTTTTAGAAGATATATATGTGGTTGATGTACCATTTATTCAATTGATTCAATAAAAATAAAGGCACACATTATGTCAGCAAGAAGAAAGATTGTTTCTATTATTTATTTTTTGTTTATACAATAAAATTTTCGATTTACTCTTGTTTGCGTAATCATCACCGAATGATGGATACCTATATCACTTTCACCACTACACCGCAAGCCAAAATATCCCACTGGAACGCAAAAGATTTATGGGAAACAAAATCAAATGACAACAAAGACATGGTGAACGGAAATGCTGCGTTTTACGATAGCACAGTCATAACAATTACATATTCTCAGATGACGGGTTTTGTGCTCAATATGGACATTGTATTGACGTACATTTGTGATCTTGTACCATTCTAAAAACCAACTTTTGGCTGTACGGTTGGATTTCAGGCAAATACCTCAGGACCGCGACCGCAGCTTAGAATCATAATTTCATGTATATTCTAGACTCTAGTGAGTAAAATGTATCAATCATGATTCATTTTGAAAGTAAAGAAAGTCACTAGTAAGGTGTATGCGAAAACGAACAGGAATTAATCCCTGATAATTAACAAAATACATAAAAAAATGCATGAGACATAAATCCGTGATCGTGGAATAACTGACTTATTGCAAAATTGCAACACGAAAAGTTGTGTTGTTGGCTACTAACCTGGCACGTTTTTCGAGCATGACTGGCTGACTTAATTACATATTTTCTCATGGTTTTATACTACAGCATTGATAACCAAGTTCATAGTCTACGATTGCAACAATGT
Source organism: Sinella curviseta (assembly GCA_004115045.4). Taxonomy (NCBI): domain Eukaryota; kingdom Metazoa; phylum Arthropoda; class Collembola; order Entomobryomorpha; family Entomobryidae; genus Sinella; species Sinella curviseta. Next base: position 65,871,392 of record CM023199.3, read on the forward strand.
TCTTTGACAACCGTAAAAACTCAAACGCCATTTCCTCAGAGGCAATGGTGCAAAATGAAATCATCAGGCCTATTCTGTTCCAGCATCAAAAGAATAACAAGCAAATGAAGTCTTTACTACCGCCTTCATCTTTCGTCACTGATAATCAACAGTTTAACGAAGACGAGGAGAAGATTTGTTGTTGGTCGCAAGGGGATACTCTAGTGGGACGGTTTTGCCTTGATAGTTCGTTGCATGGTTTGAAATATATCGGACAACCTAGAAGGAGCGCATGCGAAAAGTGAGAAAAATCGCATTTATCCAACAATCTAGATTTTGCATGAAAAATATTGCTTACTATTTTTACCTTGTCATTAATCAGAATATTTTGGTTGGGAGCTTTCATCATCTCCGGTATTGGAGGCTTTTTCATAATATTGGCGTTGTGGAACAAATACTGGGATTCACCAGTGGTCACCGTGTTTCAACCGACAGAAACGCCCATTGATTTGATTCCATTTCCGGCAATTACCATCTGCAACGTGAACAACGTACGGAAGTCAAGGGCTAATCAGTATATCAAGTATGTCAAGACCAAACGTTACACATATTATATAATCTACCTGCCTAAATAGCAAATCTGGAAATAGGCAATTATTCTGTTTAAAAGACATGCAGCGCAACCAAATCTGCCTTACCACGAGCGTCTTCGAGCATACGCTGACCTTTATGATCTGAACCACATTTGTGAAGCGTCCACCACATTCGCTCAAAGATTTAATGTCTCTGCTCGCAGAGTTGTAGACTCTGCTTTGATCGATGATGTCCTCAAGTTAAGAAATGACCTGCCAGCCTCGGACCCCACGCAGGTTTTGCGTAAAGCCACGCAGAATTGCAGCGAGCTAATCCTCCTTTGCCTATGGCTGGACGAAGTCCAAGATTGTAACACGTTCTTTCATGGAGTGGAAACGGACTATGGATTTTGTTGTACTTTTAATGTGGTTCCTTTGACTCTACTGCTGAAATTCAGAAACGACAGCAGAGATAATCCACAGGTGGTGGCGGACTGGGCAGAAAGTAATCGAGCCACAGGTAATAACATACTTTTGCCTGCAATTGAGGTGGAAAATAACGTCCTGAGGCAAAGCGTACCAAAGTACCCATATCGGCAAGTTTACCACGGAAGGTCTTCAGGTTTGTCGGTACTACTGGATCCAGATTTAGACGAGTACTTTTGCAGGAATACGGATGCCGATGGATTTGTGGTAAAACTAATATAAAATATAGCTAGTATTTACATACAAAGTAGTAGAGATTACCAATTTGTCATTTAGCCAATTTGAGTGTCTTAATTCTCAATTAAATACATACATAGATTGGAACTAGTCATCCTCTAGATTTTCCTCGAGTACGAGATCACGGAATCGCAGTTCGCCCCAATTCTGAAACTTTTATGAGTATTAAGCCGGACTTGACTATTGCGGATTCTAGCATTTTCTCTTTTAACGTTGTAAGGTCCTATAATTTCACACTCTTCTATGTTTTGGAAAGTTTAATTTTGAAATACCTACTTGTTCTTTGTCAACGAAAACCACGCTAGGATAAAAGACAATGCTATGTTGACGGTGAGAAGCCCCTGAAGTATTACTCTTACTACACCGCCTTCAATTGTGTGGACGAATGCATTGCAAATCATACATTTGAAGTTTGTACCTGCGTTCAGTACTACATGCCACGTAAATTGATAATAACTACTTATCAAAAAGCGAAGAAATCCTGAAATCATTTCTCAAAATACGACAAGTAAAGTGATATGTTATCTGCAAACTATTATGTACAGGTTCCAATGATCAGCCACTCTGTTCGCCAGATCAGTTTGACTGCACTGAGAGTGTACGAAGTGAGTTCTTTGTATTTGATACGGAAATTGTAGGTGATGCATTATTGGAAAATGTAATAAAACCATGTTTTGTCTTGTCACATAGAGGACATTGTTCAAAAAGGACTTCTCCAGGAATGCAACAAATGCTTGCCATCCTGTAACGACGTGTCATATCAGGTGGAAACCACATTTCTGGACATGCATGAAAATGTGTTTCTCCAGCACAATTTCCCGGGTTGGAACCGAAGCCTGTAAGTATGGCTAGTAAAACTGATACAGTGTATGAAAACAAAGTGATATGGATATTATTTTGTCCGAAGGAATGGAAGAAATATGTCAATAGTTCACTTGTACATGGGCGTAGACTCTAGCTATCCAAGGCTAAGGAAGGAAGTTTACTCGGTTATCGATCTGATTTGTACGCTCATTTCTTTATCGGTTTATTGAATACCACAAACGTAATTTCCTTTCTTTTTCGTGCAACACTAATAATTGATATTGAAACATACTGGTCAATTTTCCAGCTGCTACCGGTGGCCTACTAAGCTTGTGCTTGGGATTCAGCATGCTCAGCGTGTTGGAAATATGCTACTTTTCTACCATTCGTGTGTGCATGAGATCTTACCGGAAGTACCGACGAACCAAATCTTCTCATAACATATCTCCCTTCTTATTGTCAGGATCCCGTTCTCCTCCTTTCCATGAAGCTTGGGTTATTCCAAACACTAAAAATTTTAAAACTGGAATGACGAATTTTCAGCACACCAAGAATAACAACGTGAATAATTCAACAAGTCGTCACAATCTTTCTGCTTTTAATGCATCCATGTTCGGTTATAATAGGGGCAACGTAAGAATCATTGATGGTTTTCAGATGTTAAATTAAAATCCAAATCCTTTGTGATAATAATTATTCGAGCAAAGCAACAACACTTTATTACCTGTAAAACATTACATATTTTCGTTTAAAAAAATACTAAATGAGTATCCTGAACAATCAACATTAAAAGGATAAAAAAAAACTTTACAAGAATGAATCAATTCCCCTCTTCCTATCCTTGGGCATGGGTGGCGTAAAGACACTCTCCTGACTCACTGTCCTACCAAACTGCTTCTGAAAATTCGATTCGTGCTCAAACTCCTCCTGTGGTTTATGAATGCTCGCCTTTTTAATCAAGTTCGTTCTTATTTGCCTATTCCTCTCCACAATGGAGTTTAGCCTGCGCGTTAGTATCTGATCGTAGACGATTTGCTTGGTGGTGTTGTGCAATTTCTTGGTTGTAGGTAGTATGGAGGCAGAATCAGCCATTGACGTTCCGCTTTCCAAGGTGGACGATGAGCTGACGCCATGGGGAGAGACATCTTCGGCGGATCCTGCATCCATCTCTATACTTGTAAAACTTGCCTCACGAGAGCCGGGCTCCTCCGTGCTGAATCCCCGGAATTTCTTGGGTTTTTCGTGCTTCTCTGCTTCTTCGGCAAGTGGCAACTCGTAGTATCTCAACTCTGTCAAAATAGCAAAATGATTCACCGTTGTAGCAACTATTTTCTTACAAAGATTATGAATTCCATTCTAAAACTACTCTATCCCATATATTCTTCCACTCACTTTTGGGGATGGCATCCTTGATGATAAAGTACCAATTCTTTACAGCCGCTTTTGTGGACATTAACATCTTTTGATCTTGGCGAGTACAAAGAAATACGAGATACAGAATGCCAAGAAGGAGAAAACAGACGCCCAATGTTGCCAAGAGCTGGAACTCTGGACTGGGTGGAAACCCATAGAACATCACGTCAAATTCCTTTTCGTACAAGCACATGGTGTCAGAATCCACATCTCTGTATCATTACATTTGATTACACAGAAAATGTAATATTAAACATTTTTATGGTTCACATTGGTCCAAGAGAAATTGTTAAGATTAAACATACCGATTTGTAATTAAAATACGAAACCAAATAACGACTTCAAAATCACTGGTTGGTGTAACCCGAGCACATGGCGAGAGTCTGCAATAATAATTTTTAATTATGAGAATTTATTTGCTAATTTCAACTATACTTTGTTGATAATGTCATGAAAATATATGTAACTAATTTTAGCCTTACGTATGACAAACCCAAGCCACTACAGAGACTCCCGATGTTAAAATACTTTCCCTGTTATCCCTTCTAACGATTTCTTCCCCGTCTGTGCTAAAATAAGTTTCAGACCTGCGGTCAACTTTCTGATGGAGGATAGGATCCCATTCCTTCAAAAAATGAATGCACCAAAAGAAAAATTAAAGATAAATATTTGAATCAACAAAAAATGTTTAAAATGAAAGCTACTCACATTCCAAGCCAAACTTGCATCTGAAACCCCAACAATATTGAATGCATCTATTTCCTCGTTTGAATATGGTCTAATGGTATCTCTGGTCGCACCGCCGCCGATGATTCGCATAATGTACTTTCCCGTGTACGGCACGTGTCTTAACTTGGTCTTGAAATTGACACAACAATATTACATTTTAATAGATAACAAGCATGAACAGACAACTTAGGTAACGTACATCAAATGATATCACGAGCATATTCTCAATTAATTAGTACCTCATCATATATTTCAAAATAGAGTGTAGCAGGGCTCCTGGCAAAGATGCAAACATATTCCTCGTCGTGACAGTCTCCGCCAATTCCATGTGCTAATATTCCTCTATTGGATTCAATGCGGTCTGCCCTGATGTAGCAATAAATAAAAAAATGTTACATAAGTTTTAAGTTTTAGGTGGTAACGACATTAATTATTACAATGTGGTTGTTAAACAATCACCTCAACTTAATTGAATTTAAAGTTGCGTTCCAATCAAATACAAAATCCCTGTTGGGTGGGCAGCCAACTAGCGCTATCGTTTCTATTTTATCCTAAAAAGAAGAGATAATGGTTTTTAACAAAAAAAAACTCACAATTATCAAAACTGTTAGTATCCCACAGCTTTTGTACTATAATTTAAAAGTAAAATAAGCTACAATAAAAGTTATCTTACAGTACCCCAATAACACCAGTGTGCTCGTCTTCAATACAATTTCCAAAAGCTCCTATCAAATGAAAAGTGACTGGTACCGGAATGTATCTCTCACCAGGTAGAGTTTGACTTATACCGGCTAAAACGTAAAGCAAAATTATTAATTTTGTTCAAGTGGTGCCATTAACCACGCTTTACATTGTGGTTCATCTTATCTTACTTTTCCTCTTCACACTCATCCTGACAATAAAAAGAACGGCAGCCTCGTCAGCACGGACTTCTTTCTCCGTATTGATTTGAATAATTGACCCGTTTGAATTCTCCACATTCAATTCCACGGAGTTTATCTGATCCTCTCCAAACTCGGTATTGTACACCTAAAATAAGTACACACAGTTTTTTACATTAAAAAGAAGTCAATATTTTGGGGGAAAAATACATGAAAATGTGTGCAAGAGAGACCTCGTGATCATTCCTAATAGAAAATTCGAGCTTCAGTTCTGCTGTGATGTTGTAGTCAATATAATAGTTCCTGAGTAAGGCAGAGTGGATCTTCGTCAGAACGATTCTTTCTACCGAGCCAAGCAATTAAAAATTCATGGTGAATAAAAAAAGGTACACTTTTATAAATGGATAAAAATGATATAAAAAGTAAAACTCTTAACTGTATTTCAGAGGTTGAATCAAAATAGAATGTTCTTCAGGTGGAACTTCTTGAGAAAACAAAGTGGTTTTCATTGTGGCAAAGGCTGCGAATTTTCGATTCACTACCCAACTAGAAGGTAAAAAGTGCAATAATATTACATAGTGCTAATGTGGTAATTTTGGTAATATTTAAGTGACAGGCAGCAGAATGCTATTTTTAAGCTTGAATTTTAATTACCTGATATATGGATCTCTATCTTTGCCAGCATAAAATCTGGTTGGGGGTTCAAAATACGATTCCCAAACCAGAGAGAATGTAATGGCCTGAAAAGCCATCAAGCTGGGTTCCAAATGAGCCTTCCCGTAGGTCAAATGTTGCTCTGGGTGTGGAAAAAATGTACCTTGGAGTCTTGAATGGGCTTTGGAAAAATTTTGCCTCAAGCTTGGGGAAATATACCCGCAGAAAGTGGACCATTTTGCAATGTCGTAATTCATTGGCTTTTGCAACTCGTCGGACAGTTTTTGATCATTCACACGCATTTTATACTAGGGATTATCAACACATTTGTTGAAATCTCATCTCGCCAAACTTATTTTCTTCCATTAATACATTGCATACAGCATAGTAATTTAAATTTCATTAATAACTAGCTTACCATTTCATCGCTGGTTTCTTTAAACTTATCAAGCACCTTTTGAATTCTCAACAACTTCCACTCGTAAACATACCGCTTCATAATTTGTGTCACATGTCCTTTCTCTCCAACTATCGCCACCATCTCGTATAATCTATTATTCGAATCAAAATCAAGGGTGAACGGGACTCCATCGTGGAAATTTCTCACCTGGGACACACCCAACTGGATCATACTCTGCAGTGGACTAGGCCGTAGTCGGATTTGACGGACGGAGCCCGTGCTTCCGTACCACAGCTACAAAAATCCCAGCATTACGATAAACTATGAGGAGAAGGGTGGAAAACTTTAAATAAAAAGTAAACTTGAAATCTCACTTCCAGCTTATTTGTCATAAATGCGTAGTGACCTCCGTCGTCAAACGCCATTTTAACTATCCTGTGTAATGGACGGTTTTTTGTGACATCGCTACCAGTCGTAGAGCTGCCTCCAGGGATGGGAGAACCCAAAGCAGCATCAAGATTAAAGGAAGTGAACTCCTGAAACTTTTGTGGGAATCCTTTGAGAAACATGAAGTTTCTGCCATTGTTAGTACTTTGAAGCAGTCGTGATCCATATAGAAATAGATGATTGGACAATGCCCTTGGATATGTCATTCCGTGAAGGAAAATGTGGAAATCTAAGCGATCTTCATGAGCACTGTGACATCCATGGAAGGTTTCCGTGCCCCTGTATTGTGGTGCAAAATAGAACTCGTCGAAAGCGGTAACGTGACCCACTGCCTCTCGGTGCTCGTCGATACAGGGATAGCGAGGAAGTATTGAGTCTATAGTCCATTGTACCTCAGTATCAAACTGAGTCACTGTTCAAAATAAAAAGGCAATTTTTATCCATATGAAGTGATTTAATAAAAAATTATAACAGATCAACTCTGCATAATATGTTTACAAAGAAATTACATAGATGTGTGGCCACAAGGTAGAAATAGATTTTTGTATTGTCCCTGTTGAAATAGGTTCTCATTCGGACTAGTACTTGAATAGCATTTTCGCGTAGCTGAACTGGCGTCGCGTCCATCGCCACGCACCAACCTATTTCGTCCACCAGTCTCACTTTATCCTTCGTTTCAACATGTTTGTTGATCTGTGTTCTATACGCCTTGTAACAAATCGCCTCAATCTGTGACCGGGGATTAGCCTCACGCATGATCGGTGGCAGACCGGGATCCTTATCAGGTTTAAATGTTTCGTATCCTTCTTGAAACTCTGACAGACAAATGCACGTTTGTGAGAATAAAGTGGATTTGGGATTCACGGAGCACAACCAACATAATTAAAAATGTGTAGTAGTAGTGAGGACATAAGATTTTGTTACTGTTTGACGTACTCTGTATATTCGCCACAGGTTCATCAAGATATACATTCTCTTTTGGTTTTTCCCTTACTTCCCTCCACTGAATATCTTCTCCAGCCTTGACAAAATTGCCCACCCAAACCTCTTGAGCAATTTCTTTGAATCTGAGGTCATCTTCTAAGCTGCTATCATTATATCTCAACTCATCTCTCACAACGTAGTCGAACGTAATGCCAACAATGAGATCCGAGTTCGGCTGCGCCGCTGGTAATATTCGAACAATCTAATGGAGAAACAATGCTTAATCAATTTTCCTACAAACACAAATGAATATTTCGGAAGAGAAATTGTTAAAGAAGGGAAATGCAACGTTTCCGAACCTTAAAGCATCTGTTTAATACTTCAGACTGTCTATACTCCCATGCCTTATCCACGTATACAGTGGAGTTGGAATGCCCATAAAACGATACTAGGCCCTTCTATAAATTCAATTAAAGTAAATTACTGGTCCGTAGCACATAAAATGGTTATTTTACATAATATATGATTTGCTACAATAACATTACATTAGTGATTAAAAGCAGACGATCTTCCATCCCAATAGCTTCAAAAATGGCGGTGTCTGCAAATTTTTTGACCTTTTTATTTTTCACGCTGGTGTAGTATGGTTTTGGTGCGTATCTCTGTCTAAAAAACTTGATTGGATAAGTATTATCCGTACGATCCAGTTGAGAATACATAGGTTTCTCGTACCCTCGATTTTTGAATCCCTGCTGATAGCATGATGAGAAGGATTCGTTTGCCTCCAAATTAGTCAACAACTTTGACCAGTCTGCAACTTCTACCTGATTCATATCCGCATCTCCGATCACAATGTACTTTGGATCGTAAAACCCTGCAATCGCTTGTGTAGGAGATGTGCCATATGTATACTGAGACCTGAATATATCTTCAGCGTCCAACGGTGCGAAGTAGTTTGTTTCGTATGGGTTATCAAAGTCATCCAGACTATGTTCCAACTCAGGACATTTACGGTTATAGTACTCTTTGCTGTGTTTATCCGTGATGCCATTGGCGAAGCAATTTTGGTGATAGTTTAGCTCCTTATCGACCGCAAACGTGGATCGTTCCAAAGGAAACAGGTGTCCAGGATGAGCTGGTACCTTGGGTGTATCATGATAAATTCCCAAATCTAGGTTACGTTCACCAGGTTCATAAATTTCTCCTCGGCCAGCAGCAACTCGAGAGTGGAATTGGGAAACATACACAGTTCGACTAGTACAATGTTTTACAAATGATTTATTAGGCAAGTTTCATTATTGTTGCAATTATTTAATATTTTTCGTACTTACGAAAGAAGTGAAACTGTGCCAATGTCCAGGACGTTTACTTGGAACCTAAATAAAGAACACGCATATATGATTTCATCATTTAAAAAAATATCAATAGGCAGAACAGAGATACACTATGTAAGATCATCTTTACTTTGGAACACTCAAAAACATCAGTGGAGCAGCAAACGCTGGATAACATATATCTTCATGGCATCCTATTTCCTGTACCATCTCATCGTCCAGTTTAATTAAAATTTTTTTGGGATTCTCTGAAATTCCCCATAAAATATAATTCTAATTATAAAACACAACCTAGTAAGAGTTTTGATTGCAGGATTCACTCACCAGGAACAAGGTCTTCATCGTCACCATCGAACCTCTTTAAATTAATGAGTGCTGTTTTAAACACGCCCATGAACACGTTCTTTGGCCAATGTCTGTTGGTGGGTGACTGGTACTTCAGCTCTATTATGGGGCTACTTCCAGTAGTGACATGCTTGTAGTTTTCAACAGAATAGTAGCCATCATCACAAAGGCTCTATACAATAGAAAATCAGAAAAAACATGCATGTCACAATAGCATATTACGATAAATTATTTTTCCGGAATTACTTCTAGCAATGATTAATTCTAACAAACGTACACGAACAATAATGAAGTAGGGAAACGAATAGTACGCCTTTTTTCCTCCGAATATGGCACCACTCAAAATTTCCGTTGCATCTGGGTATTCCTGTAAAAAATACAACATTTCGAGTTACCATCAATCAAAATATTTCCAATGCTATAATTTTTAATGATCTAAGCGCGGCTACTGTTTTAATTACCAGCTTGTGCTTAATTTCAGCAGGATATAGCTCATTAAAGTAGGTGGACCACAACTTGTAAGGCGTCTCCCACTTTGAGAAATCCACTTTCCACCGACAAAGACCATAATCCTCTAGGTCGATAACGCTGTCACTTACTCCCGGCTTACAATATTTACTCTTCCCAGATTCTTGACAAAAGAAGATTTTACACATCATATTCATGTAAGCGTTGGGATGCACATGGTCGTTAGTCCGTTGATTCGGATTGGCACAGTAAGGTTTTGTACAAACTTTGTCCCGTTCATGCTCGTAAATCATTTTGTACAGAATCGCCTGCGTAACCTCGTATTCTGGATCGTCTACGCACTTGAGAAAACGTGGTAACTCCGAACCAATTCTTTCTGGTACCAAAGTGTTTAGTCTGGGATCTGTTTGCACAAGTGCACATGCCAAAAAATCAATCTTTCTGAACGGATTCTTTTGACACAGATCCTTCACTTGCTCAGGTGTCAACTGTTGCAATCCCTCGCCGATACAGATATTGAATCCACAATCAGAAGGCAATTTTGAATTGGTCATCCATGCAACAAATGGCAGGTCTGTGTCCATATACTTTGGCCAGTAGTGCCTCTTTCGGTTCTGCATCACATAAGCAGCAAAATTGGAAATGTATGCCATGTTGTGACAGTTCTCAGTCAAGTACTGCGGAATTCGTTGCGAAGATCCACCCCCTCCATACGATAGACAGGCTCTTATACAGGCCATAGAGAAAGTGTCGCAATTTTCCACACACATCCGGTCTTTGTGAAAATCCATGTAAGCCTGACTAGCTTGCGCAATCGGTGAGCTATCATCGCAGTGGGCACAAATGGTCTCCTCAATGCTATATACGAAATCGCATTCATCAATGCAGGTTGTAAACTTGTCATTTCTCAATTTCAAGCACTTCTCGCGACACAGTCTCGGAGATAAAATCTTCATGCAAAACTCATCGCACTTGTCCATGTCATTACCGCAGCCAGTAATATTCCTGATAATCTCCGAGTAGCAACATTCCCTCTGGACGAACATGATTTTATCATTCACACAAAGTCGCATCATTTCCACATTTCTCGCAATATACGAGCATTCTTCTATAACGCCTTCCAATCCATTAGTGGTCGAATCAGTACCGTTACACGTACTCATTAGATGACACAGAGTTCTAGTTTTATGGTCGACGGGAACATCCGGCAGATGAGCAATTTCACAGGAACTTGCTAACTTGTCACCGGTGGCATTTATTAAACAGCTCAAGCACTCCGAGTTTCTAAGATCTGCTTCATTACACAGGGCTTGACGGGGATATGTAGGATTCCCGTTTCCATCATCCGAGGTTTGAGTGAACGCGGTGAAGCAATTACGCAGCCAGAGTTCAGTGTGGTCTCGCTCATCGCAGTCATGGACGCAGGACCAGTACACTGGATCCGTTTCGCATCTATTTTCACAAGGAAGGCCCACTCCGGGACGAAAGTCCAAGCTGTTTGCTCTCGTCACCCGCTCCGCTTCCTCTTTGTTCATCTGGAGAGCAATTTTGGTAACCGCTACGAAAAGGCTTTGAGAGTCTTCTTGCGCTATCACGCTGTTCTGAAGAACGGACACGTTTTCATGGTCTTTGCACTTTTCGAAGCACTGGATCGTTTCAAAACTTTTGTGGCACTCGCGAGGTACTCGATATCTGTACGTGCGGATCTCAGACTCGTTCGCCTTTGACAGGAATATACGGCTGTTGTAGACCTGGATCTGGGAGGAGGAGGGGCGAAGGACCAGCGAGCAGAACAGGAACACCAAGAGCGTTGGAGGGAGAATCCAGATGGAGCCCATTCTGGACGGAACACGCTGGCGCTGACCTTTTATCCCAAAACGCAGCAACTTATTATCTACAAACCGCATAGTTTAGTAACATTAACTAACTATCGCAATAAGTGACAAAAATGACACACACACGATAAAAATTCCAAGGAACGGAAAAACTCACTGACGGTGAGGAGAATATTTGGAAAATTGACTTGCAAAACAACAACAAAGGAATAAAAAATACCAATGGCAACAAAGGCATGAAGTCGGGAAACGATGGCAACTAAGGAATAAGTTTGAAAAAACGATGGTAATAATGACATATTATGATGTTCGTGATAACATTGTACTATACGATGTTATAATGATAAATAGGTATGAACTTAGCAATGAAGTTATTTTAAAATACCACGCGACCTTTCAATCCTCACCTGAGGTTCAGCAGCAAAATCAAATCAGATTATCAAAATAATCAAGAATCATATAACGCAAGGGAAAGTAAAATATTATAAAGTTTTTAAAATATACAAGATGTCATATACATAATGCAAAAAATCATAATGCATCACAAATGCCAACAAGACATGAGTCATCGACCTGCCATTGTCCTCTCCTCTCTCCCTTTAAAAAACATCCGCGAAGCTACCAAGCTAATATCGAATACACATATATACGCAGGCCTCAGTAAGCTTGTAACGGCAAGCCCAACATTGTCTGGGTTAACAGTGGGGGGGGGGAAGGAGGATAGAAATTTGGGATGGTCTAAAAGACTGCACTAATTTTCCGTGTGACAGTGGTTTGATAAAACCATTAAATGATTCGAATTGATATTCTTTCTTGGTCCACCCATAATACTAAATTCCGGATTAAATTAGTTAAATGCGGATTTTTCGTTTATTGTTCTGTAAAGGAGTTATGTCTTTTGCCTGAACAATATTTGTTTAAAGTGATTCCACGGGTTGATGCTAGATGCGTATTGTAAATTAAAAATTATTCCATGCTAGCGCTTCGCTTCCCAGTACCAAATCTATGAATGTAATGAACATGAATAATATAATGTTCATTTTGAACATCACTGCATCATAATTATATGTTGTTTGTATTGATTGTTATTACAAGAAAAGGCAAAAAATTACAAACTCTTCCGTTCCATCTTCATATAATGTAGTATATTATTTCAATAACAATATTCACCAAATCTCCGAATCTTCATAAGAATGCCAGCCTTTCGTATCACTTTTCATTAATCCTTTTGATATTAAAATGTTTCCTTTGTAGTTTTTCTTTCTTTATTTATTTCAGCCTACACCTTCTTGAAATGCATGCTCCTGCATAATTGTTAGCTAAAGAACATTGCATTGTTAGATCAGACATTCGGTTAGTTGAGTAACATAATTAATGCGCAATTCCGGTAAATCCAACTGCGTAATTTCTTTAATCAGTGACCACGTCCATCTATCGCCTAGCCATCGCCCAATCAGTTCCACAAATTTGTATACACCTTAAAGTTATATCATTGTTGCAAAAGGCTTACATTTTGCCCACTGACTGCAAAACATTTTCGCGTTAATATATTTTGAAAATGTCACTTTCTCCAGCGGGAATCACGCAGAAACAGAAACGACTTTCGGAGGATCCTAGCCTTCCAGAATCCTCGTCAGGGACGGGTTCCGATGGTAAAGGTAAATTGAATTGGGAATGGTATGACCCGCCTGAGGATGGTGCGTTTGCAAGTTTTTGCGATGACACAAGTCTTCACGGAATTCAATACATGGGTCAACAGGGCCGACATATGTGTGAAAGGTCATTCATTTGCATATACATTACATAATTTATGTACCTATGTATTTAACTAAAAATTGAGAATATAGGAATATAAAATTAAGTAATGATGATAATTTATTTCTGAAAATTGTAGGGTATTTTGGTTCTTGGCCTGTCTCGCAGCAGGGATCTACGGCACTGTTTTCATCTGGCGCATGTGGACTGATTACCTGGACATGCCGATAGAAACAGTGTTCCATCCTACGGAAAAGACCCTCGCAGAGATACCCTTTCCAGCAGTTACAATTTGTAACGTAAATAATATTCGGAAATCACGAGCAATGGAGTACACAAGGTGAAACACAACAACAATTTTATGACTCATGACGACTCATGAGAGTGATATAAGTAAAATGCCAATAGGGAATATATCACTGACTCACCGAGAAACACTACATTAGGTCCAATGTAAAATCCCTGACTTGAAATAATGTTGCACGTTTAAGCATGAATAATAATTTTTATAGGGACGCGTTCAAGAATAATATATCGGGTGATCCGAAATTGAAAAATTACTACCGGGAAGCTTATCTGCAAACTTTGGCTGCCATCAGTGACGTGAATCACGTATGCGAGTCAAAGAAAACATTTTCTGAACGATTTACGCCAGACATTCCTCAAGTCGAAAAGTTTGATAAAATCGAGGCGGATATTGCGAAAAACAAAGATCTGGTCGAGTACTACATGAACCCAACAAAAACGCTACGAAAAGTAACGGAAATTCAAAAAAATGGCATGAATTAGAATTAAAAATTAAACTATCCATTCCAAACTACATTTTAATGCGGACTGTTTTCAGGGATCACAACCTTGTCATGAAATGATACTCTTTTGTTTGTGGTTGGACGAGGTAAGGAATTGCAGTGAGTTGTTTCAAGAGATTGAAACAGACTATGGGATTTGCTGTACATTCAATTTAATTCCTTTGTCGCTGCTCAAAAAATTCAAGTATGTTGAATATAATCTAGAATTTGACAAAATAATTCCAGACCCACGGAAAAATCATTACCTAACTTTAAACTCATTTTTAAAGGTATCGAGGTGACGTGAAAGATGATCCAAAGAGAGTGGAGGAATGGGCAGTTACAAATCCCGATTACGATAACTTATTGTTAGACAGGGAGAACGATCTTGGTCATAAGTATCCACTTCGACAATTATATCCTGGAAGGTCAGCAGGTCTGTCGTTCTTGCTAGATCCAGATTTGGATGAATATGATTGCACGAACACAGGTATTTTAAATGCGTGATGGTATTCTAACGAACATTATTGCATTTATGTTTCCATTGTATTTAATTTGCTCTTTTTTCAGATTCTGAAGGTTTCATGGCTTCAGTAAATGTACCCCTGGATTTTCCCAGAATGCGAGATAGCAATGGAATAGCAGTTCCAACAAAATCAGAAGTTTTTATCAGCATTCGACCTGAAGTTACCATGTCTGATGAATCCGTTCAAGCTTATGAGTTGGTAAGCAGTATCGCTTTGCCCCAGAATTGTAATAGTAATTTTCCGTGTCCATAAATCTCTTTCGATTTCTTACAATGGAATTATTGGATTAATTCTAGAGTAAACGACGCTGCTATTTTAGTGGTGAATATGACCTACCGCATTATACCAAGTATACTTCATCAAATTGCATGGATGAGTGCATTGCCCAGGCAACTTATCACATTTGCAAGTGCAAGCAGCACTACATGCCTCGTGGGAAAAATGAGACTTTGTGTAGTAGCCAGCGTCAGCATAAGTGCACGGATCAAGTTCGAAGTATGGACAGTAGCTGTCATGTCATTAGATTTTTGACTATTTTTGAGAAAATAACTATTTAAAGATTTATCAATTTTATTTTATTGCCTTTAATAATTTTTTTTTTCAAGAAAAAATAATTCAGACTGGTCTGGATAAAGAATGTAGCTACTGCTTACCAACCTGCACGGAGATTGACTACCACACTGAAACGACCTTTTTGCGAATGCAACAAAAATCGGTGACGAATTTATTGAAACAGTATCCAAACTAGTACGTTTTACAATAATACCTACTTTCCGCGTACTTTACATGACAGACAATTGTAATTACTCAATTAACTACCCTGACAAATTGTCCTGTAAATTCACTTTCATTATTTGCATTTGAAGTGGCTCATTTAGAAATTTGTCCATCGTCCACGTGTACTTTAGTGTGGACGCTATCTATCCCAGACTTAGGAAGGAGTTGACCTCTACCATTGATTTATTGTGTAAGTCGCAGTAACATGCAGGTTGAGTATTGATTTTCATTCTTTTTTGCTTACCTAAATATTTTATGCGTGTAAAATGTTTTATTCTGTAGCAAATGCGGGAGGTTTGCTAGGTTTTTGCATGGGTTTTAGTATCCTCTCTGTTCTGGAAGTCCTATACTACCTGACTTTCAGAATATTTTTCCAATTCTATCGAAAAAGGGCGGAACGCAATAGAGGTGGATTGTTTTACAACTACAATCAAATCATCATAGTTGTGGTCATACTGGTAGTGATCATTGTTATCACATATTATCTGCGACATGTCATTACCCGTGCGTCGTGGTCCAGTAAATAGGAATAAAGTTACCTTTAGCTTCCTCTTATTAATGTATATAGCATGTTAGATGACTGTTTAAATATGTTCACGTATGTAACTAATTAATAACTACATATAACTACCTGTAATAATTAAAGCATCAATAAAATAATGCACTCTTTTACACAAATTATGTACACTCCTAATCATGTTTGACAAACTTGATTAATAAAAGCAATGTGTCTGTTTTTAAGTATTTAGACTTTTTGTCATTTGACTCATGAGGATGGCTTATTTAGAGTGTTGAATTAATTGTAATGTTGTGTGATGATTTAATTTGCAGTCCATTCCGCATCCTTTCATGCTGCTCTGCTCGCTCTTGCGTGAAGTAAATACAAAGTATAGTGGACTTTTATTTCCTATATGGTATTCTACAACAAGCATAATGATGTCCGTGGCAAAAGCATAAAAATTGAATGCATTTGGAATGAATAGCAACGGGCGCATAGGAACATTGAAAAGTCAATATCGACCCAAACAACAACAAAAATTGTCGAGGAGAATGAGGTTTAATGTGGTATTTTGAGATGGAACTTTTACATCGTTTCAACTTGGCATTATTTCATCTTTTCAGCCTGGCATTATTTTATCTTTTCAGCTAGGCATTATTTCATCTTTTCAGCCTGGCATTGTTTTATCTTTTCAGCTAGGCATTATTGTATCATTTCAGTGTACTTGCCTTAATATGTATTTTCGTTTAGGTTACGTTTTGCGGACTGCGTGTTGGTTTAATATAAGTATATATGTGTGTATGTAAACGTTTATGTGGACGTGCATTGAGAGTTCGAACTTTTCCTGTTCGCCGTTCACTTGTGAGATCGAGTTTTGTCTTGTTCGCTTTTGTAAGCCTAGATGTAAGTATAGCAAGTAAGTCTTCATGTATCATTGAGTTGGTTAGAAAAAGAAGAAAATAGTTTTAGTGTGAGTTTGACTTCCGAGACATGATCATCTCAGAGCTCCAGAAAACATAATAAGTTTTCTGTAAGATATTTGTTAGCGATAAGTTAATGCGCTGTAAATCAAATAAATTAGCGTAGATTCAATAAACTGTTAAAATTACTGATAAATTAATTGTTCCTCTAATGAGTAAATAAAGAGTTTCGCTGTTCGTCTTATCAGTAAACCGTGTCTGTCAAGTTAAGTGATTATTTGGAGCATTAAATTGCACTCTTGCACGAGATCTTGCTGAGCGTGAAGCTGTTAGGAGAACGCTGTTCTGAACCCCCGTTGGACGCAAGAATAGAAATCAGGGTCCTGAAGATTGACGGTGTCGGTCCGACAGTGCGTCATAAAAGTGTGGCGTTCGATAGTCAACGATTTCAGCCCCCACAACAACATTTGGTGCCGAAACCCGGGATTCAACGGAGTCGGAGCAGTTTAGAAAATTACGTCATTTATTTGGAACAATTACGGAATTCAGTGATCGTTAAGAACAGTTATTTTTGAAGAAGTTTAAAGTGACACCAACCAAACAACAATGGCGGATCAAGGCAAGAGGCC
Organism: Sinella curviseta; assembly: GCA_004115045.4. Lineage (NCBI taxonomy): Eukaryota > Metazoa > Arthropoda > Collembola > Entomobryomorpha > Entomobryidae > Sinella > Sinella curviseta. Next base: position 65,888,795 of record CM023199.3, read on the forward strand.
ATCAGTACCACCAGTGAAGTTGGCGTACATCGGATTGGGTAAGCAGGGTGAATCAGCTACCCCAGCAGCAGGAGCAACAACGTCCGAGCAGCAACCGGGAGGATCCAGTCAGTTGAGGCGGCAGGGCGAGATGTCTCCACCACCAGGGCCAGGGTCAACAAGACACAGGAGTCTTCAAGAAGAGATTGACGAGGTCATAGGGGAGATAGCTGTCACCAAATACCAGTTGGATTTTACTGAAGAAAAGTTCAAGAGAGTCGAGCCAATCGCTGCAAAGTATGAAGGGAAGAACCAGGACGATATGACGGAGGAGGAGATTGAAGAGTGGAACAACGCCAGGCCGGAGTACAACAACTGCAAGTTGTTCCACCGCCAGTGCCGAGATAAGTTATCAAAACTTCAGGATAAGCTTCAGCACCTTACTTCACAACGCTTCCAGGGAAGTAGTCAGTCAAAACCTACTATTACGTCATACATTTCCCCAACGAAGAAAGCCAGCAGTGCAAAGTCGTCATCAAGTGGTCACTCAGTAAGTACCATGAAAAGGGTGGAAATTCAAGCTGATAAGGATATGATGAAACTTGAAAAAGAACACCAAGTGGTCCGTGAAGAGCTTGAAGACAAAATTGAAGATTTGCAGAAGTTGCAATCCAGAGCTGCGGATCCTGACGAAAAGGGGAAATACGATGACGAAATAGACTTGCTCAAAACAAAGTTGAAAAGATGCATCCGTGATTTTGAAAATCGACGAAGCTGGGCCACGAAGGAGATTGAGATACAGAAAAAGGAAGCAGCATTAGACCTGGAAGAGGAGCAGGAATTGGATTACCAAGACGCCCTAGATGAAGACGTTACTGCAAAAGTGAATGACTGGCTCCAGCAACCACCATCCGCGTTGCCGAAACAAGATTCGTTTGCCAATGAACCGCAAACAGCAGCAGACAGTCAGAAACCTTCAGTGCTCCAGCGCCCTGGGGTTGGCTTTCAGGATGACTTGGTGCTTGTTGCTAATCCCTATCAGAGGGAAGCGGAGATGGATCTGCATCCACAGTCCAGCAGTCAACGCCATGTTCCAGTACGTGAAGCAACAAGGGAAACTGGACATCGTCAGCGATCGCATACCCCGCGTAGGAATGATAGATTCGAAGAAGAGGAGGATCCCCCCGAGACAACAGGAAACACGGTCCAAGACTTGACCAATGCGCTGAAGGCAGCGTTTAAATCGGGAAAAGATTGGGAGCCAAAGGATCTGCCGATTTTCAATGGGAAAGCAGAAGACTGGCCAATCTTCTACAACGAGTTTATGCGAACGACGCCAAGAGGAAGAATAAACTCGTCCCAGAACGCCATCCGGCTTAGACGAGCCTTGAAGGGAAGCGCAAAGGAAGCGGTGATGGGATTACTGAACGATCCCGAAAATGTTGAACATATTATCCGGACCCTGGAAAAGAACTTTGGGCGGAAGCAACTGGTTATTAATGCTTTAATCGAAAAAGCAAGCCAGTGTAAGCCTCCAGAAGCTGCCAAGCCAGAGACATTCGTCGTATTTGGAAGAACCGTGCAACATCTCATCCAAACAGTCAAATCCCTGAAGGAAGACAGGTATCTCAACGACATGGGTCTACTGGACAAGCTAGTGAGCAAGTTACCTACGCAGCTTGCACGGGAGTGGATAGAGTGGAGTGCTTGGAAGAAGTCCGAAGATCTCGTCACGTTCGAGAATTGGGTGGATTTGCAAATGGATGTCATGCTGCGTCTAGTCACTCCAGTCATCAAAGACGAAGCTGAAGGAAAGAAAGGAAAGGACACACGGGGGTCGGCAAATGTGCACTCCAATTCCTCTGAAGATGGAGATGACTCCCGGAAGCCACGCTGTGCCTGCTGCGGAAGAAGGAACCACGACATCACCAAGTGCTTGAAGTTCAAGAGGGAGTACATTGATAACAAAGTGCAGATAGTGCAGCAGAAAGGATTGTGTTTCCGGTGTTTGCAGCCTGGACATTTGAAGAAGGATTGTCCATCTGATGCAGTCTGTGGAAGATACGACTGCACCAAGGCACACCACAGGCTCCTTCACATTGACGGCAAACCGTGGAAAGACAAAGAGAAGACCGAGAAGCAGAAAAAGGATCGTGAGGATCGTAAAGAAAGAAAGGAGTACAAGTTTCCGCCCAGCAGTGATGACTCTTCCTCAGACAGTGACGGCAACACCAGTGCCGGCAGTAGCAGAAAGAAAAGTGCCAACGTTGGAGCAGCGCAAGTGAAGAAATCCAAGCCATTATCAGTTGTGAAGATTCGAATAAGAGGACCAAATGGGACGAAGAAGACGTACGCCTTGCTGGATAGTGGCGCTGATACAACAATGGTGGAAGCAAGTCTTGCGGAAGAGCTGGGAATTAACGGGAAACAAAAGAAGCGCAAGTGCCGTGGCATAGGAGGAAATGTGACAGCAGTGGATTGTCAAGAAGTCAGTTTCCAAGTTGCTGGAAACTATAGGAATGCTCGGTTCCACAGCATTACTGGAGCGATGACAATGGAAACTCTTGGTCTCTCTCCCTACAATCAAGACGCAGAGTCAGCAAAGAAGAATTGGAAGCACTTGCGCCGTGCCAAGCTAGAAACCTTCAACGGTGTGGTACCTAAAGTCCTCATAGGAGAAGACAACCCGTACGTGACCGCTCACGTAGAAATCTTGCGTGGGCGAGAAGACCAGCCAATGGCAAAGAGGACAGCATTAGGATGGGTACTGGCCGGCAAGCTCAACGGAGTGAAGAAAGGGGCCGCAAGAGTCAACACGGCAACAGTGGAAGAAATGGACACTTCACCAGAGTCTCCAAATCACGCCATGACAGCAGAAGTCACCATGGACAGCTGCAACGACGCTGCAGCTGCAGACGGTCAAGAACAACCAGTGGCGACACTAAGTGACTCAGAAGTTTTTACTGAGGCCATGGATGAAGACAAGTTGCAGTTAAGGGGGCCTGACAAGATCAAGTTGTTGAAGGGTGAAGAAGCAGCAACTGCGGAAAATGTCCAGGTGTGGGAGACACGTGACAAACCGGAAGGTGCGCAGCCATGGAATGGAAGCAAGGACCCTGGAGTCCCTTCTAGTGCCAGAGAAACCCCAAAGAAATCAACCGAAACGAATTGGCTATCAAGACAATCCGTCCGACCAGATTGGAAGAAGCATGTTCCAGACGAACCGGTTCAACAGATCAAAAGGAAAGGATATGAGGCGAGATCACCACCGGAAGGAGATCAAGTTCGCGATGGCGACCAGAGTGCCACGACCCAGTTTAAGATGAAAAAGGACATCGGATATTCGAGAAGGAAAATCAGGAAATATCCCGATTTTGGGGGTCGGAATGTCGAGGAGAATGAGGTTTAATGTGGTATTTTGAGATGGAACTTTTACATCGTTTCAACTTGGCATTATTTCATCTTTTCAGCCTGGCATTATTTTATCTTTTCAGCTAGGCATTATTTCATCTTTTCAGCCTGGCATTGTTTTATCTTTTCAGCTAGGCATTATTGTATCATTTCAGTGTACTTGCCTTAATATGTATTTTCGTTTAGGTTACGTTTTGCGGACTGCGTGTTGGTTTAATATAAGTATATATGTGTGTATGTAAACGTTTATGTGGACGTGCATTGAGAGTTCGAACTTTTCCTGTTCGCCGTTCACTTGTGAGATCGAGTTTTGTCTTGTTCGCTTTTGTAAGCCTAGATGTAAGTATAGCAAGTAAGTCTTCATGTATCATTGAGTTGGTTAGAAAAAGAAGAAAATAGTTTTAGTGTGAGTTTATCTTCCGAGACATGAACAACTCAGAGCTCCAGAAAAGAATAAGTTTTCTGTAAGATATTTGTTAGCGATAAGTTAATGCGCTGTAAATCAAATAAATTAGCGTAGATTCAATAAACTGTTAAAATTACTGATAAATTAATTGTTCCTCTAATGAGTAAATAAAGAGTTTCGCTGTTCGTCTTATCAGTAAACCGTGTCTGTCAAGTTAAGTGATTATTTGGAGCATTAAATTGCACTCTTGCACGAGATCTTGCTGAGCGTGAAGCTGTTAGGAGAACGCTGTTCTGAACCCCCGTTGGACGCAAGAATAGAAATCAGGGTCCTGAAGATTGACGGTGTCGGTCCGACAGTGCGTCATAAAAGTGTGGCGTTCGATAGTCAACGATTTCAGCCCCCACAACAACAAAAATGAAAGCAACTCCATCCAACAACTTCCGTTTTATACAGGTAAGCAAGCTTATTAGGCAGGCAGGAACTACTGGTGTGATGGTTTATGAGAAATATTTAGCTCGTTGGTTGATTTATTCATTCATAAGCGGATCTACTAGTCAACCGCACAACGGCCTTATTATAGAAAACATGTAACATGTACATATTTTAGTTTTATTGCTCTTTTCTGCAATTCAGTTGATCTTGATAAGCACAAACCCAAGCAGCAGTAACAACAAAACTGTAGCTGTCGTCGGTGGAAGGTGGAATGCGGAACATATTTGTATCTACGCATATACCTAAATGTTATAATACATGCAAAACTACAAATGAAGAGTCAATATTTTATGCGTACATATTTACTGTGAGTAGGTAAGAGGCATGTGTTTATAATATAATATTCGAATGCTCCATGAAAGCTTCAAGTGATATAAAAAACGTGAAATAATAAGCACATCATTATAGTTTCGTGCTTTTGAAATGCCTGTCGTATACTGTTATTATTATAAACACATGTTTAGAACTGTCATATTTTTACTTACTACGCACAATAGTATGTTCTATAGAAGTGTCAGCACTACTGGCAGAAACATAAATGCATGTTTTATTTGATTTTCCCAAATTTTTATATATAAAATACGTCTATAGACGAATGAAATGGAATACTTTAATAATATTCCTTAATGGGGCAACCGCGTATGAACTTGTAATAAAGTGGAGGAAACGCATATCCACACATTGTGGAATATATACATGCATAGGTATAATATTCCATGTTGTACATTTCACCGTTCATTTTTGTTTTTTATACCCTATCGAAAGCGTTTTTGTGTGTTTTGTGAAACAGCGGGTGTAGCTCGCACAAATATCATTACCACGCATTACACTCACAGCTTAATAGCGCTAACTTATTCATGGCATTAAAAACCGAAGCATGTGAAAAGCAGGTCAGTATTGGCGTGTTTTGTCAGCGTCGCTTATTAAGTGGAAACTATTCCATATAGGTGCCCTGACCTGACACGAATGCGCCGTACCGTAATGTTTATCATTTGTGGGCACATGCATAGCATTGTATTATCCAGAGTATAATTTCAGTTCATTTTGTAGGCATGGACAGACAATCAAGCTATTGATTGTTGTCCTGTCCTCTTCGTGCTCACTCAATACGACTACAACATCGTTTTTAAACACATAGATATTCTAGACGTGAACACACACACTTTTAAGAAAAGTGACTGTGAATTTAGCAGGCAGTGAAAATTAGGCAATGCAAAAACTTACAAAAACATGTTTGTCCCTTGCGCAATCACGTACCAATTGTTCTTCGTGAATAAAGTAATTTCTTGAAAAAATGTAAAGTAAAATGTTTCCATTCGTCAGCATCATCATCTTTGTATCGGGCTGTGATGGAAAGTGAATTGGGTGGTTCACGAATTCGACTTCATCCAAAAACTGTCCCAGTCGAGGGAGGGCTTGCATATTTAAAATCCATTCCTGGAGCCCTCCGCATTTTGCCTGTGCTACTGGGTCTTGTGTCGTTAATTTTGGTGCTTCTCGGCTTCACTGACGAATACTCAGAGGATGAAGATGCTCGGGTTATTATTCCAATTCCAGACAGATATGAACGGAGGAGGAGACCGTGGCTGAAACTTACCTATGATGGAAGATACACTTCATTTGAGAATTATTACGGTGCTGGATACGCCAACGAGCGTTCTAACGTGGCTCAACTTATTTGCATTGTTATCTGCTTAGCGTTCTCTGCATTTCACCTACTTTTACTAGTCATCTGTCCCGATTGTCATCATGGTTCAAAACGTCGTGGATGGGTAAGTAACATAAAATTATAACCTCAGATCTGTCCAGTTCATGATCCGCATGCTACAAATTAATGTTGTATTGATTTTAAAATATCATTTCACCCCAGAATCGATTTCTCAATCTGTCCAACGGCATACTACAATGCATCGGCTTTCTCAACGGAGTATTTGGTGTGCTAATTTTTCGGAGCTATTGCTGTCATGTGGAATTTTCTGGAAGTGAACGACACAAGTCCGAGCTTGAAGGATACTTTCGGGAACCTTGCAAGTGTTACATACAATCTGAGGGAGATGACAATACGTACTTGACTTTCTATTTCAATGATACTCCTGACGACCTCGTCTTTCGTAGTGCGCTACCACATCACTTCATCCCTCACACCATTGCTCTGGTGTGTAAAATGCATTTCTACTTTCATTATCTATTTGCATGGCCCTTTAGCTGACATTAAAATTCGACAACAATATTTTATATTTCAGTGTTTTATGGGAATCAACACATTCCTTTATCTTTTTGCTTCTTTCTGGATATAAGGAGCGATCTTCCCTCTGAAAGTTGCAACAAGCAAAAGTCCTATTTTGAAAATTTCGTTTCTTATTGATAAACGCAAACTTATGATATAATACGCGTTGTATGTTAATTAAATAAAACATATAAGAAGGCAAGGAAATATGCCTTCTTTTGAGATTGAGAGTATTCATTGTATTTACATGTCATTGTTTTAATGCATTAATACAGACTTTCAAATAAATACAAACGAATATAAAATGTACCAGAGATGAGAGTATCAGAATTTGTCTTCGTATACATATTTCACAATAATTATCGATTGGAAAAGCATAAAATCATCACTCAATACTTTTCAAGGTGAGTGTCACCCTTGGCCTTTTCAGTCCACTTCAGCAATTTACGTACCTCAATGGATCGAACGATTATACGTTATTGTCCTTATTTTTTCAAGTCATATCAGTATATACCATTTAAATGACGTGACCACATCATACATATTTTATCATTTGTGCAAAGGTTGAGCAATACTTTGTACTGCACGTGTGCACCTCCTTCCGCCTTACATTTCCCTTGTCCACCCTGTCAATAATCGATAACGAATGAGAAAATAGCAAAGTGAAAGTGGAACTTAAAATATGAAAAGAAGAATGCATGCAAGCTGGCTTTGTTGAATTAATTGCTTGTACTTAAAATGTAAATCAAGATAAATGCCACGAAGGGATCAGCGAACTGCCAACTACGAACGAAGCCTGCTTGTTCTTGGAAGTTAAGTCAACAAATGACAAAAATATTTCAATTGATCGTTATAACCTAAGATTACCATTTGCTTATCTAAAATTAACAGCAAGGCAGATTTTAATTAATTCTAATTTAATGTGGCACATCATTAATATGTATGTAGTTCAACGAAGACAAAAACGCAAATTACATTGGACAGAGAAGCTTGACATCGATGATCAATCATCAACCTAAGTTATTGCTTCAATTCTTATTCTATTTCTTCTTGCCCCATCTGGAATTTAAGTAGTCTTCCAAAATCTCACGAAATTACTCAAATATAATAATATTTTAATTTGCTTATTGAGATCCTCAAGGTTCCCTCGAATATTTTTGAAAATAAATTTATTGCAATTCATTCCTCCACCATTTCTACCTCTTCCCGGACCCTGTCGGTAAACCCACAAGTTTTGAGCCAGGATCCCTTTCTGTTATCCTACTGTCATTAGCTCTGCTTCCGGGTATCGTCATCATTCATCAATGATTACTCTGATGACTCATCATAAATATATGGGCTACAGTTACCTCTCCCTCTCCCCAGAATAATTTCCCTTTTTATTTACTTCATTAACTACTTTTACGGCATTTAAGGAAGCTGTTATTGTTATTTTGAATAAAATATTTATTGATTTTTGATAATTATTCAAATACGTGACTACTTGCATCCACACGTGCACTATTGTCATCCTTGTAATGATATTAATTACAAGTTATAATATTCAATCCATAATTAATTAATGGCCAATTTGTTTTCTAGTTCTCTACCTTTGGATTCTCTTGTCGCCCCAAAAGTGAAAAGAACTCGAATTTCAATAGACCTCCATCAAACATGCTGTTTGGTCATCGTGTTACCATTCTTCTGAAGAATGTAGATAATTTTGTAATTGTTAGAAAATAAGAATAACACTTGCATATTTTTCCACATGTTTCGCTTGTTCTGCTTAAAGCATTCTTTTCGTATTCGTAATTATCCTCACTATATTTAAATGCTTATGAACTATTAGTGCAGAGACTAAAATATAGAGAACAGAATAAGTTGTTCATTGTTACTTAGAGCTTGATGTTGTCTGCACTTTCAATTCATACTCTTCTCTCGTTTGATGTTGGAACCTCCATAAGTAATATATTAACTTTGACGAAGGTCTAATTCAATCTTATAAACGACCTGCTCTGGCGATGATCACCTTGTGATTCTTACAACTTATCGTCAAAAATCCTTACATTCAAAAAAATTATTACAGCTAATTTTTTACGACTAAGATTAATTGAAATTGATATAATAATTGATTATCGATTGATTGAGAAGGATTTCCAGTACTTAAGTTCACTAACGCGAGGTGGGATATATGAAGTGATAGCGAGACAAACTTCAAATTATAAATTTTTAATAGGACAGCAGTGATTAATAAAGTCATTTAGATTAACCCATGATGTTTTTTGTTTTAAAGGGGGTATTTGTTTTCGAAGCCGAGGGTGAAGATTGAAGATTATCAAAAATGCGCCGAGGACTATCCCAGTATCTGGGGACGGATACCTCCGAGGGTATCAACTTGAATGGAGGGCTGGGTATTGCCATGTTTCTTAACGTCTATCGAAAGTTGGGAGAGGAAAGTCTTCAGGCGGATTTCATATTAAAGGTCAAGGAAAAGGTAAGTTACGCAATTAACATTTTAAAATAAAAAATACGCATATTTAATTACCCTACTTTATAGTACACTTAATAACTTTTCCATGTCCTAAAAATTCATCAGTTAATGTTTCGGATGGACCGACTCCGCCGCCGTTACCGCTCATCCCCACTCGTATCCCGCTTTGAATCTGGACCTAAACCTGTTCCTGCGGCGCCATCTTCGGCCTCCGCAGGACTTGGAAATGCACCATCTTCTCGAGATTTCTTGGTTCCTAGTCCTCACGACCGAAGAAATGGCGTCGGTGATTTCCGTCTTCCAATCATGAATGGAGCTTTAGGGCGTTTAAATGGTTGGCTTATCATCATCTAAATGTTGTCAGTACCTGATAATGAAAATGTTTATGATGATTAAAATAATTATTAATAATATATTTTTGCAGGTGGATATCAGGATGCCCCTCGTCCTCCTGCTATCAGCGTCAATAGACAGTTTTCAACTGTCCACCGTTTCACAGGACAAGTTCAAGACCACAATATTTGGTACAGCAATGGCGAGCTTTACAACTCCATGATTGTGTAAGTGGTTAAATATATTCAAATATTAGGCGCATAATGAATTAATTAAAACCAATCATTATTTACCATAATATAATATTTGTTTATAGCTTTGGAGTGGATCGATTAATCTTTTTGCGAGGCGTACACATTTTCGCAATTAGAGGTGGAATGGAAATCGAGTTTCGATGTGAAGTCAATGTGTTCAAAAATGGGTCTCGTATGGAAAATATGCGTATCACTCGAAATGGAGGTTTCGTGGGATCTGGGACTTCTGAACTTGAGAGGGAGGACACTGTGGACCAATTTTATACGATTTTGTTTGACCAGGGTATTCCCATTGAACCTAATAACTTTTATATTGTTGGGGTGCTTTTGTCTGCTCGGGATTCTTCAGAAGGAGCTGCAGGGTCGGGGACTCGCACGGTACAATCATCATTGCCCATTCAGACATTTGTGGGGCAAAACAGAGTTGTTAGCAGCAGCGTTAATGTTGGAAGTAGAGTGGAGGGGGATGCTGGGGAGGTCACCATTTTGTTTCGTGAGGAATATGACGCGGACACAATTTATGGGAGGTTTAATAGCACTCAGATTCCTGGATTATTGTTTAATCTCTAAAATGGTTGATTGGACATAAGTGTTCATGTTAGTTAATTATGTTGTTCACTCTTATTAGTATCTTCAATTTTTTGTTAAATGTTAGAAATGAACTCTTGGACAAATGATGACTGACTTCAGTTTCATTGTTTGTGTACTCTACATTAAATAAATTCTTTCACTTTCATCAAAAAATTTGTTTCATTATTTGTCATTTCATAAACAATTGGTGCGATATGATTTATTAATTCACTAGTTGGCGGGGCCCGTCCAAGACGGGCTCTAGCCTCCGTCAAAAATTCATATGCAAATACCCGTTTTCTTTACTATTATTAAAATTTGTGCGCGTGCGGGTTACCATAACACTTTGTTGACTGTTGATATGCTTTGGTTTTCAATTTGAATATCATGTTTGAAATCAGGGGGCCCGCTTACATTTGTATGCTCATTTTCATCCAAATGTGAACAACTGTAGGGTTATCAACACGCTATCGACCGTTGATAAGCGTCGATTTTTATATTGGACATCATATTTGAAATCACTGGGCCCGCTTACGTTTGTATGCTGATTTTCATCGAAATGTGAACAAATGTAGGGTTATCAACACGTTATCGACCGTTGATAAGCATTAAAGATTAATTTGGACATCATATTTAACATAGCCGTAACAGCGGTCAAAAATCTGGGGGGTACACAATTTCTTGTGAACTGTAACATTAATTATAATATAGTCATAATCGTAACCAATTTTAAGGTCACAAAACAGCAGCTCCAATTGATGTAGGCAATGATAGCGCATGAAATATGAACGTAGGGAATGATTGCTACAGCGGTAGCAATTTAGAAGAATTGCGAGCGAAGCGAGAGAATTTTTTTTATTTTTCATTTTCTGACGCCATGAATGAAGTTTAAACCCGTTATAAAGGGGCATGCACCGGTTACTTGTTTAGATCGCTAATGTGACACGTATTTCAATATAGTTGTTAATACTTTGATGGTCATACATTACCATTTTCTTATTATACGATCATATGTTTTTGTGAAGATACCAGCACGCATAAGATTTGCAGTCATTTCTTCATCGTTATTTGCAGTATTCCATTCTCCCGACGTCGCTTAAAGTAAGTTTTCTTTTAAATTAACTTATCTGTGGAACTGTGGTGAAATGAACACCACTTAAGCGGCAACGAGTTCGCTCGTACAACATTACAAATAATAATCACAGTTAAATTGCTCTGGTTACACGCTTTGAGACTGTATTACAAACGCCTTATTCCGGTCACTTGGAACCGCGGTGTCAGCAATACAACACCTGAAGTCCTAACTCCAAAAACTCCGGGCTACTTTACTTCTTCCACACCAAATCCAAAAATTGTGAGATCTCCGATTCTTACCATATGCCGTGGTTTTAAAATTGGCCCACAAAATATTGGTAGACAATTTCACTGCAAATAATGTGATTAACTTTGATTTTGATACTTACATCTACAATATTCGCCAATTACAAAGACTAAGTTAATCAACAACATCCGCTTGTCATATTTGATGTGTTTTGCAAAACATATATAAAACTATGAATGTTATTAAACATCCATGTGTGGTAAAATTCTCTGTAAAACCCTGAAAGACGCTAGTTAAATTAAGTATATGTTCATCATCTAGCATATCCCTCGACGAAAGAATATGAAGGGAAGTACTAAGCGGCAGTTTGTGGAACCAAATATTCTCGTCAACAATACCATTTTTCTTCTGCCCAAAATTTTTGAAATGGTAAAACTAACTAAACTAAGCTAACTCGCATTAACTTGTAGTTCATAATTTTGCTTGAATTAACTTTCTTGTTTGGCTGACTTAAATGATATGATCGGCAAATACAATAAATCGAAATTCATTTTATGTATTCAACACCTCATTCTGAGCAACTATATTTGGAAGGATGTACCTAACATCTGATTTGAGTATATGCGAACTGGGCATTTTCAACATATTGAGTTTAGAATAAAATGAAAAATTTCTAATTTGGTCCTCAGATTTTGTAGTGACGCAAATATATTGTAAGTTCCCGAATCCCTCATAAATCGATCTAGCTCGTAACAGTGGCGACCGATTTTCATGGCTGAACCTGCATTACTTAAGTAATGAAATTCTCCTTATATCTCCTGAAATGAGTTTACCTTGCCAGATTTTTCATTTTTAATTTCTATCAAAAGGTGTCAGTGGGTGATTTTTTTGGGACCCTTTGGGAAATGTGTCACGATGTGATTGGTACGGTTGCCATGCTGAAATAGTAATGGAATTTTGACAATACTTTCAATACTACCGAAATGTTGTATTTCCAAATGATTGATAAAAAGTGATGCTGTTAGATGTTGCAGCACCGTACCAAACTTTAAGAGCTTAGAATTTTGTTTGCAGGAGCGAATGCATAAATCAATTTTGCCAATACAGTTCAATGAATTTAAATGCGGTTTTCAAGAGGCGATAAAAAATTCTGTTGAATCCACAAAATAATACACCGTTGTCAATTGCTCTTTCGGAGAACGACCAAAATCATAACCCAACGCCAGAAAAAGGAAGAAAAAAATGCTTTAGTTTATAAAATGAAAATTTCAATGCTAATTGGGTGCGGCAAATTTGTAAATGTAGTTAGATAACAACTTGGTAGTGTGCATTATTGCATGTTAATTAAGTCAAAATTGACTGGATTTTAATGCAGGACACATTGCCTTTTTATTGTGACGTCCCTTCAGCGGAACACACGAATTTTGTGGTGCTTAAACCCTACGTATCGACATTTAAGGCAGATCCCTGAGAAAATATTTCCTAAATAGGTCAATGGTGTGAATGAAGCTATGCTAAATTTGGGTTATTTACAACATTCTGTGATCACAAATTCCTCAATGTTGAAAGCAAATAAAATTTATCTACTCATTTTAGCCTCTTATTCTGTGAGCAAATGCCTCCGTGGAAATCATATTTACATGGAAGCTCCGAATAGCCGCAGGATGAAAACAAATTCTGGTGACAATTATATCACTAGACCATCATTTAGGTCAAGTGGACGAACCAATGGAATGACCTCGGAGAAACAGAAGTAAGGACGAGACAAACATTCGGCGACGTTTGTTACATAAACATTGTATTAAGAATTTAACCTGAAAATATTGCAGCCGATTGGTCCTAAAATACGCAAGTAAAATCTTAACTCGAAAACTGTTCCATGAGATCTCATGAAAGCATTTCAGCCTGATCACGTTCAGGACTAATCTTGAACACAATTACATTTTGGACACATTTCGGTCTGATGCCAGCCTAAAGCTATTTCATCTAACAAGTTCATTTTAAGTTTCAGTTCTGAATATATTAACTAGTCAGATTCCTTGGTACCTAAAAGGAGTTTCAGCTGGAATATATTCTGCTACTTGTAACAGCAAAGTAAATTAAAAAGATTTCAGAGAAGTTTAAAATTTAAAAAAAATGCCAAATTTCATTTAAGCCATATATCTGGTCAAGAATTGCAAACGTATCTCCTTGGGATCAAATAACTGTAGCAGACACGGAAAGTGTGGCAAATTTTCTCCATCCGTAATAAATTTTCTCCGACTTTTGGCTCCAGAAATATCAGTTTGGTATTTGGGTAGCTTTTGGGTACGACACCGCCATACTGGAGCATGGGTATTAGTGCCGTATCACATTATTAACAAAATATAAATTTATTATCCAACATTCAATTCAAATCAGAGTATTTACTTCTGTTTAGACTTTTCTGCAGAAATTTTCTTCGATTTCCGCATCCGCCATATGCGCATGTTTTCCTTTCCGGTACTGTCGAAAAAAATTGCATTGAAACTCTTCAAACCTAGATATCGAAATTAGGAATTAGCCAATTTAGTCATTAGAATCAATTAGGTTGTTTAAAACGTACTAATAATCCAGCCGGGAACATTTCAGCTAAAAACATTCGGGCATCCCATTGCGCTCAAACCAGTCAGCATAAACCTTTGCAATAAAACCGACGAACTAAACTAAATAATATTCGTGTCCCTTTTCCTGAATATATGTAACTGTCTGCACGTTAGATTGGTTTACCAATACAAAAGATACATGGGAGATATTATTGATATACGCTTAGGGCATATTGTTAGTAGCAATACCGGAACTCAAATCGTGATAAAGTTAACTCTCACTGTCAGTAATTCTGACGCATTTTAACGCAGTAAATATGATCATCAATAATGTGTACCTAAAATTTCTCACTGCCCATACGTACGAAACGAACCGGATTGTGTTGTACATATATCTATTTAATAAAAAACGCTTTGATTAACCACAAAGTTAATCGGGGAAATATATATTTCTAGAAAACTTGGTTGAAATTATTACAAAACATGACAATATAATGAAAAGTTCAAATTTCAATAATAAATTCTACCCACAATTTGAAAAATAGTTTCGCTTTTAATCGCGTTGTAAAATATTTTCCTTCTTATCCAAATTCCAGGGGGGGACAATATACCCCCCTGCCCCCCCGGTTGTTACGGCCCTGATATTTAAAATCAGGAGGCCCGTTTACATTTGTATGCTGATTTTCATGGAAATGTGAACAATTTTAGGATTATCAACACCTTATCAACTGTCGATAAGCATTGAATATTAATTTCGATATCATATTTGAAATCAGGAGGCCTGTTTACGTTTACAAACTATTTTTCATCGAAATAGGTAAATATACATTTTTTAAAAGTTGTGACGACGTATATCTCATTTGGCTTGGTTAGGATTTTTGTGGTAGTACACATGATTCATGTGTATTGTACTCATCTCATAAGTATGTGTACAGGTAAGTAAACAAACAGTCACACACAGAAAATCTGTCTGACTTCATTTATATATATGATTAATTAATTGGATAAATATGATGCGTGAAAGGTCTTAAATGTTAAATTCTCAACATATTCCATATACTTGTTTTTTGCTGCAAGATAACTTGGCTGAATTGGAATCGAGGATATGATAGTGGGTTCTTTTAATAATCCATGTGACATGACCAATGGTTAAGGGTGTATACCGTACTAACGATCATCATGAAAAATAATCCCATTTAAAATACATAGTAACTGAACTCAATCTACCTCCGGAAGGTGGATAGCAACCACTTCTTTGGACGAAAACTCAATTATCTCTGGAACCGTTCGAGCAATCCAAAATTCCTCCGCACAGTAAGTACTCTAAAGTCTTGGGAGCACGAATCCATCGAATTCATTATTATACAAAATAAAACCGCTGAGGAGTGTCCAAAACGGTACAACCAAATTTACGAGCACAGTTTTGGACACTCCTCAGCGGTTTTATTTTGTATAATAATGAATTCGATGGATTCGTGCTCCCAAGACTTTAGAGTACTTACTGTGCGGAGGAATTTTGGATTGCTCGAACGGTTCCAGAGATAATTGAGTTTTCGTCCAAAGAAGTGATTGCTATCCACCTTCCGGAGGTAGATTGAGTTCAGTTACTATGTATTTTAAATGGGATTATTTTTCATGATGATCGTTAGTACGGTATACATCCTTAACATAGTTTCGTTTTTTTTGCAAAATACAAAGCTCATTGCGTTCTGCATGGATAAATGAAGTTTACTAAAATAAGCATTCCAAATCAAACCATGCGTTCCAAACCTTTGTTGACTACTGATACTTTACAATAATCTGATTCGCTTCGTAATAAATGTAGGATTATAAATAATGCCATCCATGAAGAAAAGCACTGTTCGGAGAAAGACACCTCAACTAATCGCAAATGAAGGGGGAACTTCACAAGGTGTCAAAATAAATAAGACAAGTCCTACTGACCACTACCCATCCCCAAATCTGTGGACATCGACTCCCCTCAAGACGCCGTCTCAGAGTATTTTTAAAACCTGCCTATCAGACGCGTTTAAAGTGTTCCAGAGTTTCAGCCCAGTGGTATTAAGCAGTAATGATGGCCCGCATTGTCCAACGCCACCTCTACGAGAAGTATTTCCAATGCCACAACGGCAGGAGATGATAGACCCTGAAACCCAGCTTGGAAAGCCACTTCTCTCGTCCACAAAGTTATATGATCGATTTGACAGTGATAGGCTACCAAACGCAGTTCGTCTTTATCAGGAGCGAGTCGTGGGCGTAGAGTTGGATGAGGAAGAAGCGGCAATGATAACCTCACTGTTACTTCACAAGAATGCCATGGTCGACACTATTTTGGGTGGAGAAGTTGCTTAACACCTGCGTGCCTGCACAGAGAGACAAATGTCTCGTTGTTGAGGTAATTTTTAATTACTAGTGACACCCGTGAATTACAATGGAGATTTTTACGGGTCAATTAACGCTGTATAATTAATTTTGATGGATCATCATCATCATCATGCATGAATTATCACTCCAATAAAAATGCTTACGGAATTCACATGCCCTTTCTTGTCAATGCACTCCCTGTTCTACTTTCTCATATGTTTTATGCAATGACAAGTGAAAATAAACAAAGAGAAAGGACTTTTGAAACAGTCCGAGCACTGTGTACAAGAAAGTAGAAAATAATGCAAGTTATATATGTATGCAGCTGTAAGCAAAAAGATGAAACTCAAAATGCCTTTCCCCTCTTGCTTGCAATTATTATCCAGTCACCGTTTACTATCTCTTAGATTATTGTTGAAGAAACACTTTCAACATTTATGACCAACTCGGTGCATAATATACGGTAGGACTTCCCCCTCGGACATCAGACACCTCTCCCTCGGACACTTTTCGGTCAAATAGATTTGGCTGATTTGGTATTTTGATGCGCTGAGTACAATGCTGCCATGTTTAGACCGTTTTGTCCTTTTTCTACCAAATTGATCTTTTTTCTACACAATTGATTTTTCATCCAAAATTAACATTTGGTCTGCAAAATTTACATTTCTCATCCAAAATTGACCTTTTCTCTACAAAATTGAACTTTTTTCTACAAAATTTACCTTTTCTCTACAAAATTGAACTTTTTTCTACAAAATTGAACTTTTTTCTACAAAATTGAACTTTTTTCTACAAAATTGACGTTTTCTCTACAAAATTAAACTTTTTTCTACAAAATTGAACTTTTTTCTACAAAATTGAACTTTTTTCTACAAAATTGACGTTTTCTCTACAAAATTGAACTTTTTTCTACAAAATTGAACTTTTTTCTACAAAATTGAACTTTTTTCTACAAAATTGAACTTTTTTCTACAAAATTGAACTTTTTTCTACAAAATTGAACTTTTTTCTACAAAATTGAACTTTTTTCTACAAAATTGAACTTTTTTCTACAAAATTGAACTTTTTTCTACAAAATTGAACTTTTTTCTACAAAATTGAACTTTTTTCTACAAAATTGAACTTTTTCTACAAAATTGAACTTTTTTCTACAAAATTCAACTTTCTTCAACAAAATAGAACTCTTTGAAAGTTGATCTTATAATTAATGCTTTTTAGACAGAAAAAATTATTCAAAATTAACATTTTTTCTACAAAATTTACATTTTTCCTCCAAAATTTACATTTAGTCTACAAAATTAACCTTGTAAAATTATTGTACTTTTGTACCTGTAAAAATTTAACTTTTTTCAAGGAAGTTGAACTTGATTCAAGAAAATTGAACTTTTTTTACAATTTTCTTGAAAAACGTTCAATAAACATCAATTTTTTAGAAAAAGTTCAATAAAGATCAATTTTCGAGAAAAAAGTTTAATTTTCTAGAAAAGAGTTCAATAAAGATCAATTTTCGAGAAAAAAGTTCAATAAAGATCAATTTTCGAGAAAAAAGTTTAATTTTCTAGAAAAGAGTTCAATAAAGATCAATTTTCGAGAAAAAAGTTTAATTTTCTAGAAAAGAGTTCAATAAAGATCAATTTTCGAGAAAAAAGTTCAATAAAGATCAATTTTCGAGAAAAAAGTTTAATTTTCTAGAAACAAGTTCAATAAAGATCAATTTTCGAGAAAAAAGTTCAATAAAGATCAATTTCCTAGAAAAAAGTTCAATAAAGATCACTTTTCGAGAGAAAAAAGTTTAATTTCCTTGAAAAAAGATACATTTTGTAAATGAAAGGTTAATTTTGTAGACCTAATGTCAATTTTGAAGAAAAAATGTCAATTTTGAAGAAAAAATGTCAATTTTGAAGAAAAAATGTCAATTTTGATCAACTTTCAATTTAGTTCTTGAAAAAAGTTCTATTTTCTTGAAATGAGTTCTATTTTCTTGAAATGAGTTCTATTTTCTTGAAAAGAGTTCTATTTTCTTGAAAAGAGTTCTATTTTCTTGAAAAGAGTTCTATTTTCTTGAAAAGAGTTCTATTTTCTTGAAAAAAGTTCTATTTTCTTGAAAAAAGTTCTATTTTCTTGAAAAAAGTTCTATTTTCTTGAAAAAAGTTCTATTTTCTTGAAAAAAGTTCTATTTTCTTGAAAAAAGTTCTATTTTCTTGAAAAAAGTTCTATTTTCTTGAAAAAAGTTCTATTTTCTTGAAAAAAATTCTATTTTCTTGAAGAAAGTTGAATTTTGTAGAAAAAAGTTCAATTTTGTAGAAAAAGTTCAATTTTGTAGAAAAAAGTTCAATTTTGTAGAAAAAAGTTCAATTTTGTAGAAAAAAGTTCAATTTTGTAGAAAAAAGTTCAATTTTGTAGAAAAAAGTTCAATTTTGTAGAAAAAAGTTCAATTTTGTAGAAAAAAGTTCAATTTTGTAGAAAAAAGTTCAATTTTGTAGAAAAAAGTTCAATTTTGTAGAGAAAAGGTAAATTTTGTAGAAAAAAGTTCAATTTTGTAGGAAAAGGTTGAATTTTGTAGAAAAAAGTTGAATTTTATAGAATAAAGTTGAATTTTATAGAAAAAAGTTCAATTTTGTAGAAAAAAGTTCAATTTTGTAGAAAAAAGTTCAATTTTGTAGAAAAAAGTTCTATTTTCTTGAAAAAAGTTCAATTTTGTAGAAAAAAGTTCAATTTTGTAGAAAAAAGTTCAATTTTGTAGAAAAAAGTTCAATTTTGTAGAAAAAAGTTCAATTTTGTAGAAAAAAGTTCAATTTTGTAGAAAAAAGTTCAATTTTATAGAAAAAAGTTCAATTTTGTAGAAAACAGTTCAATTTTGTAGAAAAAAGTTCAATTTTGTAGAAAACAGTTCAATTTTGTAGAAAACAGTTCAATTTTGTAGAAAAAAGTTCAATTTTGTAGAAAAAAGTTCAATTTTGTAGAAAAAAGTTCAATTTTGTAGGAAAAAGTTCTTTCTTGAAAAATATCAATTTTGTAGAAAAAGTTTTTTCGACAAAACCGCCTAAACATGGCAGCTTTGTACTCAGCGCATCAAAATACAGCACCCTGTCAATTTTCAGCCAAATCCATTTGTCCTAGAATTGTCCGATGTCCGAGGGAGATGTGTCTCATGTCCGAGGAAAATGTCAGATGACAGAATGTCTTGAGATATGTCAGTCGGAGATGGGCGCTACCAAAGACATCTGAACATCATATGCATGTGTATTTAAAGTAATGTCGAAGCCATCTTGGGAATGAGCGCAGTTTGAATCGGCTTTTGTGAGCATAAAACATGGTTGATGGTTGAAGCATGGTTGATGATGATGATGATTGGTGACCTTTGAGCTAAAGGTTACGCAACGACAAGGTCGTTACTTAATTAAGATTAAAAATAACAAAGAGACATTTGTCTCGCTGTGCAGGCTAGTTAGGTAAAAAAAATTACGTCGTTGCCAGAGTGTTAATTGCTTTGGAAGGAAGATTAAAAACGGAACTTTGTCGTCTAAAAATGTAGAATGGATAGTGGCCACCGATCCGTATTGCAACGTTACCTTCATAATTAGTTAAACTTTAAATTAGATAAGTGTTGTTAATATTAATTAATATAAACTAACGATAAGTTAAATAAAGAAAACAAGTTTTATGGGATTGAACGACTTTTGAAGACATATTCTTAAAAAGAAAACAGTCCACCTTGCCAATTATTGGAGTAACGGGAGACATTTTATTTTTGGGCACAGATCGATGTTAAGGCACACCATGAACTACTAATTGATTGCAATCAGAACTCCCAGGAATGACAGCAACACAATCCACAGAAATGAATGAACCACCCTTCAAACCGGAGTCGTTATTTCAAATCTTTATTTTTGATATGAAGAGTTGACAAAGTGCTACAGTAATACAACTAACAGTAAACAAAGCATTATTATTTTGTGTGCTAAAAGTCACATGATATTATGTATTGTCATTATAAACCAAGGGATCATTCCAAATCCAATTATACGTCTTGTTATCTTCTTCAACGATACAAGTCCAGTGCCCACTGAGCAGGTGAAAGTTCTAGGCTCCCACCTGGCCTTCTTTTTGCACTGACATCTCAGTCCTGTGTACTTATAACCAGCTCTACACTCAGAATTCGGAACGCAAAACTTTGCTGCAGGTTCACTGCTCCTTACCAAATGGCCTCCATCCTTTCGGATCCCTTCAATAGCTCCATACGGTGGATATATTTCGTGATCACAATTGGAATGATGTCCTTTATTCGCGGGAATGTAGCAAATCTGGTTCCCAGTTCGTTCATCCTCCACGGCCACAGCCTGCTCTCCCAACGCCAACATGCACTGGCAGGTACCGGAGGGTCTTTTGGAAGCCTCAATGTCCGCTTCTGTCAATACCACTCCCGCCACCGTGGTGGTTGCTATTCGCGGTTTATCTGGAATACATTCCAATCTGGCCTTGGCCCAGTTGCACATGCTTCCCCCCAAACTACCCCCATCCGAACTTCCCCTGAGCTTCTTTGTCTTTTCGACAAAGTCCACGTCACTGTTTTGTCCTTCATTGATAAGATCCCCGTACACGGAACAAGCAGCACCTTTCCCAAGAGTTCCAGTGTAAAACACCATCGGAGTCCTTTTTGTGGAAGAGAGCTCAACAGATAAGTCATAATCATCCTCGGGTCGTTTTGGATCTGCACATATGCCGTCTTCGGGCCCAGACACATCAGTACAGTTCTTACCAGGTTTACATCCCCTTGGACAAGGGGTCACTGGAGTCCCTGGATTGCAATCCTGGCAGCCACTGGCTGAGGTTTGACCGGCGGTAAGTGGACACTCCACTTTTAATTCTGTATCTTTATCAACGCAGACCTCGCCATCGAGACACTTTGGATTCTTTTCAAAACCATAACTTACAAAACATTTCCCATAAGGATATTTTGGTGTGGTGAGTGTAAAATTGCCAAAGAAGAATCTATCCAAAGCCAGCACGTGAGGTGGGTATGTAGTCCACACTGGAAACTGTCGCTTGCGCCGAAGATCGTCTGCTGCTTTTTCGTTCTCAGCTTCCATCTCCTTCGACAGAGGAAACAAAGAGTTGGGATCGTGGCTTCCATAGGTGCCAGCACCTTTCCCACTCCCCGCCGCTGCGTTGTGCTTCATCAGTCGATGCTCGGAAATTTCATACTTTCTGCCACGTCTCTTGTTTCGCTGGGTTGGCCCCACCGAAGCAGGTAATTTGCGTTTTCGTCGTGGTGTCGGGGTTACAGTTGGAGAGACAGTATCTATCTTCTGTGGAGTCTCAATAGATTTTGCTGTGGATGCAGCGACCTTCTGTTGACGAATATGTCTTCTGCCCACAAAGTCATCAGGTGCTTCTTGAACAAGCGGCTTGTTGGGAGAAGCTTTACTCCAGGAGGGATCCTCTTGGATAAGCCGCCCAGCTTCAACATAAACGGCCAAAAGGACCACAAAGTGGAAAGTAGCAGCTTTTATATGCATATTTGCTAGGAATAAATACATGAACTTTTACAACAAAATGCGGACTTTATTATAACTGCAGGCGTTTTTTCTCAAAATACACCGTTAACGTATTGTAGACATCCAATAAATAGCAATGATTGGTGTGACCTTAACAACTTGATCATAGTTCCATGTTCCAGCCATCTCTAAGTTCCCCTTCTTTGTACAGGGTTGTTGTATGCAAAGTTAATAATAACAAAAACAGTATTATCCAGTATTCTTCTAATTTTCTTATTTTCTCGACATAATCAACGCCTTAACCCTGCAATTACGAACCGAGACAATTGTCTTGTTAATTTTCGTTTCCAGGGATTTCAAAATAGATGCCCGCCAGATTTTGAAATGTGCGATGTTCTAGAAGAAACCCTTTTTCATGAGTATTACATATCTTCATGACACAACGTAAAACAGCACACATTTCATCCGTCTTCACGTATACGTAAAATCGCACTGTAAACGATGAGTAGTAAGACGTCTGATTGACCTGCTGCTTTCAGTAAACAAACCTAATGAAAGCAGCGCAAGCAAATGCTTTCTTTTCATGCAACCTTTCACACCGCGCGCGACATTCAATTTGAATACCTATCACACAGGGCAGTGAAAGCCTTTGTTTTCCTACAGCTGCTTTCTCAAACATTACCACATTCACATTTTGAAATCGCTGTATTTACTGTTTTGAACTTTTTATTCACATATCAATCCGCTTTTTAGGAATTGATCTAAAAATCGTACTATCGCTTCGAAATTTTAATTTTATGCAATTATAAGCATAATCAGTAAAAGTCAGTCATCTATTATTATTATTGGTGCTCAAGTCCAAGTGTTCAAGAAGAGTTCGAGGCGTCTAGTGCTTATCAATCTTCACCGGAACAATGGTCAGTTTACAACTTTTATTAGCTTTGCGAATTCTGGAAAGTCATTGGAATGGTTTGGAGTGGTTTAGGCATCCAAAGTACATACTACTACACGCAACAATCATAACAATAAGTAATGGCAACATTTCATTCATGACACTGGCAATTACTAAAACACTTTTGAGTATTCATATGTAATACCTAATTCAGCAAATATGTACAATCCTACAATTCGCAACACAGTAGTTAGGCTGTGAAATGTAACGTTGTACCTGTACCTTATTTGAAGGTAAAAAGCATAAAAGCTGCACAGGTAATGGTAATAGGTTAGTTCATGTTTGTAAGAACATGAAGGGAGTTTGTTTACGCTGAGACTGAGATAGCGAACTTTTCTATGTAGTTAATTATCTCACTCCCAGTCAAACTCTTTGGTGGCGGTTGTAACGGTTGTACATATAATTGCTGAGTTGGACACGTTTGTTCTTTTGTTATTTTCGTAAATATGAAGCAGTTATGAGTAATTTTTTGTAGTATTCTTATGCTTATGTGTAGCATATTACTTATAATACTCAAAAGTGCAGGTGCAACGTTGCATTTCATGGTCTAACTACATACTTCATGTTCTAGTTAAGATTTATATAAAATGTATAGGATAATTATAAATATAAATTACAAGGTAATACGTTGAACAATCTGAAACAGTGTAAAGAGTAAAGCTAATAGTATGAAACACCAATGAAATAAAAATACTATCACTAAATTCATGTCAGAAACCATATCGTATCGTAAAAATCAGCCACGCTTGCTTGTTGTCAACTTATTTTCAGAGTGAGCACGCGGAAAGAGAAGAAGATGAGTTGATTCGTGGTAATGCTGGTGCTCCAGCTTTTCTCCCCGATTTCCCACCGGCGGACATCGATGAAGTCTGGGATGAAATACTTTCCGATTTAGAATCCGAAGAAGAGGAAGATGAAATTGCTCAAGGCAACGTGGAAGATGACGCGACACAAGATGAAGCATTTCTAGGTCGTGACGGAACAGAGTGGAGTCCAAATCCACCCACGGAGGATTATGTTCCAAACACAGTAGATCAGCCGTCTGGACCTTCCGATGCCGTTCCACGTGACTCTACAATCAGAGAACTGTTCCGCTTGTTTTTACCTCAGGAAGCAATGCAGTTGGTGCTAATGTAAGCTTTGATGTCGTATGCGCGTGTCGTCGATATTCACTTATAATTCAAAGATTATATATTGCAGGCACAGCAATAATTATGGGGAATGGGTAATCAAGTACCATAACAATCTACATCCCGAAAAACCGATGGTGTGGAAACTCATAGATGAGATCGAATTGGAGGCGTTCATCGGATTACTATTTTGGGCTGGCGTTCATCACGATTACAAGACACCAATTAGTGAATTGTGGTCAACTGATCTTTTGAAACAACAGCCATTGTTTCCAGCAACGATGAGCCGAGATCGTTTGTTATTACTACTACGCTGTGTTCGATTTGATGACACAATCCAACGATACCTCCACATCAATCAACACGGAGAACGAAGCCTGCCAAAGGGACGCCCAATCGATGAGCTTTTCAAAATGGTTACAAGTACTTTCAAGTTGCATTACGTACCGGGGAAGAATCTAACTGTAGATGAAACGCTCTTCAAATTTCGTGGCCGATGTCCCTTTCGGGTATATATCAAGAACAAGCCCGGTAGATATGGCATGAAAGGGTGGAATTGCACAGACTCTTCATCTTCTTATGTGTATGAACTCGAGTTGTACAAAGGCAAGGAGGGCAATCGTCCAGAACGGAACCAAGGAGCTCGTGTTGTAAAATCTATGGTGGAATCTATGTTGACTTCATGGAGAACCGTTACAACGGACAACTTCTTTACCACTCACCAGCTCGCGAAGGACTTGTTTGAAAACGGCATCCACTTGATTGGTACAGTAAGAAGTCAGAGACGAGAAGTTCCTAATGAATTTAGGACCAAAGCTGGCCGCGAAGAATTTTCTACAAAATTCGGGTTTTCAGGTCCAGTAACTCTTGCATCTTACAAGCCTGAGGCACGGAAGAACGTTGTTTTGAGCATTTCAACTGTACACCATGACCGGACTGTTGGTGACGATGAACACAAAGCGAAGCCGTTACCGATCCTGGACTACAACAAAACAAAAGGTGGTGTTGATAGTGCTGATCAAATGATCGCTAATTACTCTTGTGCACGGCCGACAAGGCGCTGGCCTTTGAAAATAGCTATGGGACTGTTTGACGTTATGGCTCTCAACTCTTACATCATTCACAAGGATTTGCACCC
Organism: Sinella curviseta; assembly: GCA_004115045.4. Taxonomy (NCBI): domain Eukaryota; kingdom Metazoa; phylum Arthropoda; class Collembola; order Entomobryomorpha; family Entomobryidae; genus Sinella; species Sinella curviseta. The sequence goes on from CM023199.3 coordinate 65,913,907, forward strand.
TAACTGGAATAATGTAACTTATCGCCGTCGCCTGTTTTTGGAAGAGCTAGCCTGTCAGTTAGTAAAGCGTCAAATTGAGAGACGGGCTTCCAATACTAAACTACCTTATCGAATGAAGCAAGCAATTCGATTGTACGGACAGAGTCGGAAGGTTGATTTGCCAATCCCACAAATTAATCCTCCGAGGAACAGGAGAATTAGGGGGCCTGTAGTTCCTGCTCAATCTACTCGAGGCCGGACTCAACAAGGTAGATCTGCCAATGCTGTGAATGGTCGACGGAGAGCTGCACAACCAATGAATCAAGTACCGTATCCAGCACCGCATATTCCACCAGCTCCAAGTCAACCACGACGAGTTTCGCCAGTTCAAACTCAAGCACGACGAGTTCCTCCGGGCCCATCTCAAGCAGCGCCAATCTTTCCTGTTCCAAGTCCAGCAGTACCAATCTTTCCTGTTCCAAGTCCAGCAGTGCCAATCTTTCCTGTTCCAAGTCCAGCACCGCCAATCTTTCAAGATCCAGGTCAAGCGCCGTTAGTTCGTCCAGTTCCAAGTCAAGCACCGCGCACGGCTCCAAGCCCAGGTCCAGCAGCTCCATTAGCACCAAGACCACTATTTACTATTGGACGAGCTATGCCTATTAGGAATGTTTTACGCATAGGAACGCCTAGATTTCGTGGCCCTAGCTCGACACGACCTGCTTCATTGATTTCAAGGGGCTTTCAGCAACACGCTATTTCAAGATTGCGACAGCAGTCAGTTTTGATTAGTGCTGCCGGTAACTTCTCTGCTAATCATCCTCAAAGTCCCGTTGCATCAGTCAGACAACCGTCCACTCAGCCATCCTTTCAGATGCCAGGTCCATCTAGTAGAACTACCCAAAATACATCTGTTCCAAGTCCAATCCCTAACCCACAAGTACCAAATGGCGGAGTTGGTCATCCAATCCGCTTTACTTTACAGGGCTTCAGATCCTATTTATCGGATGAAATTGGAAACGGTCGAACAGCTCAAGCCAACCAACAACAGGCAAATCAGCAGCAACAAGCTCAGCGTCAACACCGTCCACAAGCTCAGCGTCAACAAGCTCAATCTCAACAACGCCAACAAGCCCAATCTCAACAACCCCAACAAGCTCAATCTCAACAACCCCAACAAGCTCAATCTCAACAACCCCAACAAGCTCAATCTCGACAACGCCAACAAGCTCAATCTCGACAACGCCAACAAGCTCAATCTCGACAACGCCAACAAGCTCAATCTCAACAGCGCCAACAAGTTCAATCTCAACAACGCCAACAACCTCAATCTCGACAACGCCGACAAGCTCAATCTCAACAACGCCAACAACCTCAATCTCAACAACGCCAACAACCTCAATCTCAACAACGCCAACAACCTCAATCTCAACAACCCCAACAAGCTCAACGTCTCGCTGCGTTGGGTCCTACACCAAGAGGCCGTTGTGAAATATGCGTTCCTCCCAGGCAGCAATCACGCAGTTACTGTGATTCATGTAATAGTTGTGTTTGTCCCAGTCATTACGTAGTTTTGTGTGAAAATTGCCAGCGTCGTTAATTTTTCGTTTTTTCCTTTCCGTTTCTATTTTACACAATTTCCGATTTGCAGATTATTTGTGTGTATGTATTATTTGTGTTTATGTGGAAATAAAATATATAGTCACTCCAGAAATAAAATCAAAGTTATTGTACAAGATTTTTGTGTTACAAAATCAACTATCATAATATAATAATATCTAAGTAAAATCCGTATTTTTTTCAACGTACGCATATGATAGATACTCATTATGATATAATAGTATAGTAGTCCGTATTTGATGCTCTCATTACTAAAATAATTCCATTCCTCATTTTTTACTAATTTACCCAACTCAATTCACTGCTGTACTCATTGTTCAATTCCTCCTTCGCTGTACACCACTTCCACCACAAATTATGGTGATGATAGCAAAAAATCGACGGTAATTTCTATTGGTTTATGCATTTTTCCATGATAAAGACTGGTGAACACAGCCAGCGATTAGTAAATCAGGTTACTTACTTATTATATAGATGAAAATTATAATGGACAAAAAAATTTAAAAAACCTCCGTAGTTATAGTG